>OX639997.1:64783872-65219678 GCA_951828415.1 Anomoia purmunda | reverse complement strand
ATAAAGAAATTTGCATTTCAAGAAATTTCATATCTATTGCAAGTGTTTCACACAGTTTCAAAATTTTTAAATGCATTATCATGTCCTGCACGAAAGGCAACAAAGAGTATTATTTTTCCCCCAGATTATATTGCCATATACATACATATGTAGATATTTATATGTATACATAAGTATACATCAAATATGTACATATGTATTTTGTATACACATATGTGTACAAATTAATTTCTGTTTTTGTACATGAAATACATACATATATACATATATACCTTGTACGGTCATTCCTGGGTAATGGCGGTTACAATTGCAAGAAAAAATACAATAGTACTTCATTCAGACAAATTTCAGTACGATGATATTTGTTGCCTATTCGAGTATGCATACCATATACTACAGTTTTTGTGTTGTTACTCTTGATATTATGAAACTAAATAATACAGATGTTTATAGAGCTAAAGACTAAGTGTTAAACTTATTCCCCGTGCAAACTTTTTAATAATATATAACTTTAATGCATGTATATGTGATCGAGCGGTTAAATAAATCTGAGCAAGTTGCTCTCTTGCCAGCTCAAGTACGAATGGATTCTTTATTTTCTTTATCTTTCTTTCTATGCATAATTCGTTTGCTTAAATTAGGGATGGTACAGCTATGAGTAGTATGTTCGAATGAAATTATAATTTACTTTTATAATGAAGGATCTAATATTTTATGTTTGGTGGTGACCACCACATATACATATATATATATATATATATATATATATATATATATATAACTAAATTGAGTGCAAGGTATAAAAAGTTTTGTGAAATATGTATGTACATCATTTTGAAATTTTCTGAACTTAAATTGTAAATTTCTGATCTTAAATTAAAAATTTTTGAATTTGAATTGTAACTTTCTATATTTGAAATGAGAATTTCTGAATTTGAAGTATAAATTCTGAATTTTAAAGGTAACTTTCTGAATTTGAATTGTAATTTCTGCATATAAATTGGAAATTCTGAATTAGAATTGCAAATTTATGAATTTGAAATGGAAATTCTGAATTTGAATTGGAACTTTCCGATTTTAAAGTGAAAATTCTGAATATGAATTGGAAAATCTGAACTTGAATTGTGACTTTCTGAACTTGAACTGGGGCTTTCTGAATTAAAAATTGAATTTCTAAATTTGCATTGTAACTTTCTGAACTTTGACAGGAAATTTTAAATTTGAATTCAGATTTTCTTAATTTAAAATGAAAATTCTGAATTTGAAATGGAACCTCTTAACTTGAATTGTAACTATATGAATTTTAATTGCAACTTTCTGAAATAGAACTGAAAAAGGGGTAGATTTTTTTTGACAATAACTCAAAAACGGACAGGGGTTTTGGATATATCCCGAAAAATAAATGAATCTAATTTTCGTGTTCGGCGACTCAAAATTACTATAAAAAACAATTTTTTTAATTAGATACTTTATTCATGTAAACTTGTGTTATTGTCACAATTTAATTTTGGCCGATAGTGGGATATTAGCTTTAACAAAAAGCCACCAAGTAGCCGAATTTCTCTTTGGCCAAACGAACCGTTTGACATCCATATTTTACTTTTTCATATAACTCATGTATAATTTAATTAAATCCGTGTTTTCAAAAAGTTGGCGACCCTACTTAAAGTGGGCTATGAAGTTTCTTTCCGCGACGAAACGGCTTGGCACCCATATTTTCATATTTCATATATCTTTAATATATTTTAATTAAACAGGCTTTTCAAACAGGTAGCAACCCCCTCAGAAGTAAAATATACTTTTCGACCGATTCTCTTATCTACCAAATATAATAAGTACATACAAAGCTTCAAATCACAAACACCTTGACACGAATTTTTTATATATAAGATTTATTTTCCATTTCAATTGTTATTTGGATACATTTTATAAGGCTTTGAGATATATACAAGGTGGCGCAAAAGTAATCCTCCTATCAGAAAATGCTATAAATTTTGCGATTGGCCCCTAATGTCAATTCTGTTTTGACATTTGTGTAGTAAACGCATGCGAAATACACATTAATAAACAATGTTACGCTACACTGCTCCAGAACGCGGAATATTGCTGACTATTTATTTGACCAATAATCGGTCGGTGACTTTGGCACAACGTGAATTTCGTCGCAGATTTCCTGGCCGTCCAACGCCTACTGGTGAAACACTGCGACGTTTAGCCGCTCGCCTCGAAGAAACTGGCACAACACGAGATGCTGCCAGGCGTGGCAGACCCCGGAGTAGCCGTTCTGCAGAGAATATTGCTGCTGTAGCCGAGGATGTCATGGAAGCGCCGTCGACATCGACCAGACGACGTGCCACGCAAATGGGTATCAGTCGCTGTTAGCTGCTGACCGCCAATCGCGTCTAACATACGCTCAAGCCATACTTAATCACCACCAAGAGGAAGATGATTTTTCATCAAAAATAATCATGAGTGATGAGGCCCATTTCCATCTTAGCGGGTACGTAAATAAGCAAAATTTACGCTTCTGGGGCACTGCGTGTAACCCACGAAGAGCCATTATACCCGCTCAAAGTCACTGTATGGTGTGCTGTTTTCGCTGGAGGAGTCACCGGACCTTTTTTTTCGAAGACGTCGCGGGCCAAACGGTTACTGTGAATGGTGAGCGCTACAGAGCAATGCTCAACGAGTTCTTTTTGCCGCAACTTGATGAATTGGGATTGGAAAACATGTGGTTCCAACAGGACGGTGCACGTGTCACAACCGATATGCCGAAGGATGCATTTCCCGGAGCCTAATCTCCCGTTTTGTCGATTTGCACTGGCCAGCAAGATCGCCTGATTTGACCGCTCCAGACTTCTTTTTGTGGGGCTTTTTGCAGTCACGGGTTTATGTCAACAAGCCTCAGACTCTTGCAGCTCTTAAAGAGAATATCCGTCAAGAATGTGAGGACCTATCGCCGGAGGTTTTTGCCAAAGTGATGGAAAATGCCATAAAATGGGCTCAAATGACAATCAACTGTGGCGGCGGCCATTTACATGACATCATATTCTCGACTTGATGTAAAAAAAATTGAAAGACCAAATAAAAATAATCCACAAGAAGAATCAAAGTTTTTCATTTGTTTTTTAAATTACAGCCAAAAAACATCGGAAGTTTACTTTTGCGCCACCTTGTATATTGAATAGATTCACAAAAATGTCAACACATTTGTGCTTTATGTCAACTTATATAAAACCTAGGAAATAAGTAAAAAAAAATCATATTTCCCTTTAAACAAAAAATTAAAGTGCATTTTAATGGTTGTATCAGAGTGTGGCAACTCTAGTTAAAAGCAGAAAAAACCATAATAAATATACCTATCCCATCAAATTAGGGAGCGACTTATATTTTATTGCTCATCCCGGAGAATCAGAAAAATTATAAATAGCTAACAAACACATTATGCAAATAATATTTCTCTAAATTATCGAAAATAATGGAGATTGATGATATGCAGTTACCGCAAATTAAAAAAAAGCACACATGAAGTGAAAAATATTTACATTAAAAATTTAGTTAACAGATAAAACAAATGTTGATTAAAAACAAATAAATAATTTCTTAACGGATATAAAAACAATATTTTCAACATTAAATACAATTAGCTCCGGAAGATGAGCTCAATTTAACATGTAAGCAAGTTTGCCGATGACACTGACCATAACTTCATACATTCATAAGAGTACATATTGTGCATTTAATTATTTAACAAAACGTTTAGTGAAACGAATCGTTGGACCATCATCGACAATTAACCTTCTACGTAGCAGTCAAGAACCTCATTTGCGATATTCGAAGAAGTTTTTCTGTGACTGTGCAGCAATTGTTCAGTCGATTTGTATTTACTCAAATCATTTATGGCTTTTTGGCTCTAATGGGGCATTCATTTTGTGTATATTGCTTATCATGCAGAAACAGCAAAAAAAAAAAAAACAAACAATAATAAATTTTTTCAAAAACTTCTCTAGAAGTTTTCAATCATTTGCAGTCGTACGAAACATTTGGGCGTTGACGTACATTTGTACATTTGTTATTATTATTTTTTTTTTGATTATAAATAAAGAACTCTTCGAATTGCTTAGCACAGTTGTTGTACAATTTGTACGATGTTCGAATTGTCAGAATATGGCAAAGATTGGTAATGAGTGATGATGATGAAGTGGTTGGCTATGATAGAATTGTTGACTTAACAAAGCAACTAATTGGATAGAGTTGTAAATTCTACAAAATTTTAATTACGAAATATGGTGGTGGTATTTAGTGATTCCAAGCAGGACTGATTGTGGTAATGTTCTGCGCATAAATGCCGACCAGCACAACACCAGTTAATTCAATGGGAAACATTTAAAATTCATAAATATTCGCAAAAATGTAAGCTGTCATTATTAAGTTGCATTTATCAAAAATACTCAATACGCAATACATATGTTCATATCCCACGAGCCACATAAAATTGAAACTGTCGACATTTTTATTTGTATACTACGCTTACATTTGAACATTAGGTTGCTTATTTGGGAATTTTCCTCTGATGGAAGTCTTCAAATATGGGAAATTTTATAATTTTGATGAAAAAAATAATACCGTGTTTTTTTCGTGTGTGGATTGAAACATACATACTTATGTATATTGTCTAAAAAGTTTTTTTTTAACTAGCTTTTAAAGTTATCTATACTGGGATTCATTGGTTAACTCGTCTTAATGAATATTTTAACGATTTTGCTATTTAGCAGCCATTTTTTTTAACGATATTCGCTATTGCCAAATCAGCTGTTGTCGTTAACTAACCGTTTATCGAAAACTAAACGACAACTAATAAGTAGTTGTTAAATCAATCGATAAAGGAAAAATAATTTTATTTGTATGCAATTGAAAACAGGAAAATTCGACAATCTTTTGAATATTTAACATACGCTTGACTTATCACTAGGTGAGGAGGTTTGCCACATGAATTCTCCAGATAGTCTGAAATTCGGCTCAATTTGATCAAATATATTTAAAAAAAAGCGCAAATTAATATTCGGCAGCACGCATTTATTTGTTTTTTTCTTTCTTTTTCTCTTCTTATTTGCACATATATTTATATTTTTTGGCCTATTTATTTTATATCAAACAATAATTTGTGTGAGCTCAAGACTAGTTTTTAAAAGATATGTGATGATCTCCGAAATAGCTATAACTTTTACCTTTGTTCTTTTTCTACAATTCTTCCTATTAAAAACTGGCCCTGAGTTCATAAAAATTATTGTTTGATATTCTTATTTATATTTTTCGCCCATTTTAACATTTAGTTAGAGCGACATGCCACTTTTTAATACTTTCAATAAATACAACGAGGCAGCTGTTAAGTGTCGTTGAGAATAAGTTAGGGAATCGCACAATCGTTGTTGCAAATGACAAATATTGTCGACAAAAAGTGCGATTATCGGATCGTTTAAAGTTAGTGAATCGCACAGCTCACAGAAGACAAGTGACCCGTTGACTGAAGAAGTCTTGCAACTTTTGAATTCTCCAGGCTTAACTTTGCAAGACACTGCTTTGATTAGATACTATGACTTTAATCTGTAATTTGCGCAAAAAGATACGGTTAGCGATAGCTGCGTGATGATATCTTTGATGACCTACAACTTATAGTTATACATAAAATGTTATGCATATATCATATTTAAGCTCAATAATAATCGGCGAACTGCTGGAGAATTCGTATAATTTATTTTATTCTGTTCAAGCAAATTCAAAAATCTATCGAATTACAAAAACACTGGAATACTTATTTTTGTAAGGATAAAGTTAATTCATAAAATTTGTATCCGCCAGTTTGGAGTCGCAATTTTGTTTTTTTACAATTTTATTCTCTGACCCCGAAATTAGTTAGTTAGTTTTTACTAATTACTACCACTAGTTTTACTAATTTGTACTACTGTTTTTACTAATGCAAAAACCTAAAAAAATTAGAAGGATGTTTTATATAACTCCATATCTCTTTGTAAAATCTTGATACCATCTCTAATACTGTATGTTGTTTGTAAATAATTTACTCCGCTAAAAGACGTACTTGAAAAATATTTTATTGTAATTACAACTTTTTCCATACAGTTTTTAGAGTAATCTGAAAGAAATATTTTATTATGATAATAAAAATCCATTAATATCATCCATTAGAGATTTATTAACAACTCATATTAACAAATTGCGAGTAATGTGGGTTCCAGGACATATGGATATATCCGGAAACGAAGCCGCAGATGCAAGAGCCAAGCTTGGTCTCCACGAGCCGCTGCACCTCGATAGCACACTCATGAAATCCGATATTTATCACATTATAAATGAGCATATCCGAAACACCAAAGAGTCAGAATGGGCATCCGTGCAACACCATTATGCCACACTCAACCCAAGTGGATCAAAACCAGAGTATCCCGTCGATATTAGTTGCCTCAAAGCGCAATATTTTCTTCGATTACGTATCGGCCACACCAGGTTAACCCACGGATATCTCTTAAAAGGAGAAAATGCACCAAAATGCCGTTTCTGCAACTCTGAAACTATCACCATTAGCCATCTTCTTGTTGACTGCCCGCAACTTTCCGTATCTCGACGAAACATAACACCAAGCGGAAACCTAATGGACTTACTTAAAACAACTAATATAGAAAACATAAACCTAATGCATCAGTTCCTAAAACATAATAATTTGCAGTTTGAGATTTAATCGGACTTTTATTTAACTACGGATTAGTCTACCAAAATATGTAAAAGCTAACTTCTTATTTCTACTTTTAACCTGTTATGACCTCATTATTTTTATTTCATCACATCTATTTGTTAATATGTAGAATATCGAGCTGAAGGTCCTGGTAGCTAGTGCTCGTAATTAAGTATGTTCACATAGTACGTAAACCATAGCATAAAATAAATTCATACGAATCTTAATACTTTCAATAAGCCGCGAAGGGCGGCATACAGGGACCTCACTTTGAATTGTCTATCAGTTGAATTGCTACAAGTGGATTGTAATTATTTGACAGACAAAACAGATAAACAAGAAAAGTAAATTGACTAGTGCATCCGACATGCAAAGTACGTACATAGGTACATATAAAAGGCATACTGTCGGCTAAAATGGAAATATAGGGTCTTGCAATAGGGACGCTACAAACGTAGACCGATAGTGGCAGCAAACGACGCCATATTTTTTCCGCTCTTTTGACATTTCTTTTCAGTAAGGTTTGCCATTTCATCATGGAAAGATATCGAAGTTATTAAAATTAATTTATTTCTGGCTGAATGGCTTCGTCAATGAGCAAAATATGCGTTATTGGACAAGCAAAAATCCACACGTACTCCATGAGTCAACATTGCATCCCGAAAAAATTATGGTTTGGTTCGGCTTATGGGCCGGCGGCGTCATTGGGCCGTACTTATTCCGTGATGATCAAGACCGGCACGTTACTGTGAATGGGAATTACTACCGCTCAATGATAACCGAATATTTTTGGCTCGAATTGGATGATATGGACTTGGACAATATGTGGTTCCAACAGGACGGCGCCACAAGCCACTCAGCGAATGCCACAATCGATTTATTGAAAACCAAGTTTGGAGGACGTGTCAATTGGCCACCTCGGTCGTGCGATTTGACTATTTCCTGTGGGGCTACGTCGAGTCTATGGTCATTGCCAACAAGCCAGCGACGATTGGTGAACTTCGTACGAATATCGAACGTGAAACTGCAGCAGTATCGGCCGATTTATGCTTGAAAACCGTCGAAAATTGGGTTCAGCGTCTGGACTTCTGAAAGCGTGCCCGTGGTGTGGTGCCCATGCAAAAGAAATCGAGTTCCATACATAATGGCATCGAATGTACTTTCACAGGAATAAAGAATTTAATTCAAATCCCAAACCGTTTTTGTTTTATTAAAAAAAAAAACTTTTGTAGCGTTCCTATTGAAAAACCCGTTACATGTGAATTTGATTGAATAGACGAACCCCCGCCATTTGAACTCTTTCTTTCGATTGAACATACAAAATAGAAGGCGATCCCTCTTTCTTGTTAAGCAGAGCATGTGAATTGAACAAAGCGTTGAGGGAAATTTTTTGCGATTTTTCACGGCGATTTGAAAATGTCAAATCTACAGCGAACGAAAGGAGTAGTCAAAGAATTGGTTTTTGGTAATGTTTGTTTGCGATTGCTTGAAAGATAAAAAGTAACTAGCAACGCTCACTTTCTTATTGATTTTCATAAGTTTACCGAACGGTTTGACGATTGTATTGATATTTAGGTCTTATGTAAACTAATTGAAAACAGTTCCCACAAACTTTTAACGAGGGTGGGTGTGTGAAAATGCAGGCGGATGGCAATATGTAGTGCTATTTTTACTAACACAAAGTACATATATAAATTTATTAACTGAACATAATTATTAGCCATTGTTTTAGCTTTACCTTAGTTGTGAAAAGCACAATTTACACAAAATATGTTTACAAAGCTATGGGGATAGATCGAGTTCGGCGCATGCGCAACTTGACACTGAATGAAGTCATATGTTATATTTTTGATTGATTTCTCTGGTTTTACCCGTATAAAGTTCTTGCAAAAAATTATAACTTTATATCGTTAATTGACAATTTTCAAATGTTCCGGAAATGAAGAAAGGGATTTTAGGAAAATGAGAGTCTTTGGAATATATGTCCTAACTCTGTATCGGAGTGACAACGTGTTCAAAGGTACAAGATATAAAAAATATTTGTCCATACCGTATTTAAATGAATTGTGTTCGGCAAAATTAAAGTTTCTTATACAGAAAGTTGAGCTATTAGATATAATGAAATAATGAAATAATAACCGCATTATCTGCTAGTAAAAGAATCATCGATTGGACGTTAAACATACATACAGCCCCACAGAGCTAAAAAGTTCACAAATAACACTGTCCAACAAATGAAGACTTTTTGAATGGAACAGAATAGCGACCCCCTAATTCTGAAAGGGTATGTTGAGTAGATCATTTTTGTAGAACAAACTTATGGTCCAGCACGTCTGAGTTTTTTTTTTACAGTGGGTCAAAATTTTCATTTTTTGGTCGAAGGGAGCATTATACTATATGAAAAAAATGTTGTAAGTTAATGTCTGAGAGAATTCTTATGATCAGAGTTGTTTTGTGGAATTGTATGAGGATTATTTTTGTGGAAGATCTTAACCCTCTAACTGGTCTCTTTATGGGTCAATTAGACCCTTTTTTCGAGAAAATCAAAAAAATCCTTTAAAAAAGGACATTTAAGGATTAAAATATTCTACGAAAATGTTTGGCGGAAAATTTCAGTGGGGTTCACCAAAGACACCATTGTTGTAAATAAAGCTCTTTACGATTGATTGGCAAAATTACACGCCAACTTCTATAAAAAAATTATAATTTTGTTCTAATAGAGGTTTATTATAGTATGTACATATTTATTTTTTTGCTTCAGCAGTAGTATGACAATGGATTAAAGATTAAACTTAATATGCTTTCCTGTATTTAGCTTGACGTGATCCGATGTGTCAAGGTTTCTGTACAAGCCCCATACGTATTCAGCAAGCATTACACTTTGGGATTTCCCTTTGAATCTTTCTTCCAATACCTTTATATCTTGATGAAACCTTTCACCGTGTTCATCTGAAACCGCTCCAAGGTTTTCTTTAAAAAAATTGAGATGAGAGTGCAGAAAATGCAGCTTTAGTGACATCTTAACGCCAATATTGTTAAAACCGATTCAATTTAAACAATTTCAATATTTTCTGCATAGTTTTGTGCTTTTGAGTTTCCAAGGAATTCTGATATAAACAGCTGCATAAAGTCAAATGCTGTCTTTTGCATATCCGACAGATGACCATAAAATTCTTCATCTTGTAATAATTTTCTTATATCGGGTCCAACGAGCATTCCTAGAAAAGGTCACAAGAGCATTTTGAGAATGGCTAAAATCCAAAATTTATGCGTGGCAAGCGTTTTTCATCAAATGAAGAGACCATAACGGTTGTTGGGACATATTTTGCAGACCTTCCGGATTCTCACTTCAGGGATGGGATCCACAGATTGGAGGATCGTTGGAGCAAGTGCATTAATGTTCAGGGAGATTATGCTGAATAATAAAGTGTATTTTGAACCATAAAATTGTGTTTTCTTATCGAACACCAAAAGTTATTGACCAACCTTGTATGTTGGCGTGTAATTTTGCCAATTAATCGTAAAGAGCTTTATTTACAACAATGGTGTCTTTGGTGACCCGCACTGAAATTTTCCGCCAAGCATTTTCGTAGAATATTTTAATATTTTAATTTTTAAAGGATATTTTTTGATTTTCTCGAAAAAAGGGTCAAATTGACCCATAAAGAGACCAGTTAGAGGGTTAAGATCTTCCACAAAAATAATCCTCATACAATTCCACAATACAACTCTGATCATAAGAATTCTCTCAGACATTAACTTACAACATTTTTTTCATATAGTATAATGCTCCCTTCGACCAAAAAATGAAAACTTTGACCCACTGTAAAAAAAACTCAGACGTGCTGGACCATAAGTTTGTACTACAAAAATGATCTACTCAACATACCCTTTCAGAATTATAGGGTCGCTATTCTGTTCCAAAAATGCTGTTGGACAGTGTAATTAAAGAGAGCGATGTTTAAAAATCTTGGTGCCCGAGGAGTGCGAGAGGGGACAAAGTCGAAGAAATTTTCACTAGAAAATGTTTTGCAATTCTTCTCAAGTTTATTGAAAACGAAAACGTCTGGATATCTTCTTGTTTGTTTTTTATTTATTTATTTATTTGTTTAATAGAAATATAATTATAAATAATTATATTACTGTATAAAAGACACTAGCAACTAAGGCTATCGGCCTGGCGATATTATATATGTATACATTTCCTTAACTTAAGTATGTATATTTGATATAAGAGTCCAATTTATAAATATCTCTTGTGTTATCTAAAGTAAATTCTGTAAGCAAATCTGAAGGTTTCTTGTTCTGGAATATGTTGCTCCTTGCGTTTGTGTATTTTCTGCATTCATTGAGGATATGGTTTATTGTCAGATAGCAGTTGCACGCTTGGCAAAATAGTGATACGGAGCCACTCAGCTTCTTGTTTGTTAATTTTTTTGGAATTTCGTTTTTATGTTAAAATCATATAAAGTAAATTATAATTTTTACTAGAATCATATTGAATTTATTAATGACAAATTCTTTTTTAGAAGAGCCCTTCTAAACATAATTATATACTCTGTGAATAATTTCCAATGAATAGAGTTTCAAAACTTTCAAAAATAGAATATGCTTTGTGATTAAATGTTTTCAATAATAAATATCTTTATCTGCCTAAATTTGTATTACTGTTTACGAAATGGCACGTGCGTAAGTAGTATGTACTTACATGCATAATTCGACAACACTAGTTATTATAAAAACTTATTGTAATTGTTCCCATATCTTATAAACAAACATGTGAAACCTTTCATGTATTATCATAAGTACTTAAAATTATTATAATTATCCATAATCCAGTTTAAAAAAATTAGGTGATGATAATTTTAATTTGGTAAGATCTTCGGCTTATTAAAATTTAGTGAAGACTCTAATGAAAACCAACATTCCCTTCTTAATTTTATTGAAAACGTTTTCATCTTAATTCAACGCCTCACTTTCTTAATTATATTGAAAAGTTTTTATCTTAATTTGGCACATTATCTTCTTGATTTTATTGAAAAGACATACTCAGTCGTAATAAGAACGGTGTCTTATTGGAAAAAATCGAAGAGAAATCAGTTAAATTTTCTCTGTTTGGAACATTTCAGATGACGTTTTCGCTCTGTGCACTAAAACGACGGTTCAGACACACTTTAGACATACTATTTAAATCATAAAATTAATATTTTGAAGGTCAAATCCAGCTTACATTTTACAACTACTTTTTGTATTTGGAGAGTTCCCAAACGAAGCCGATGACTGCTTTTCGCCGTCTTTACATTGGTGAAGTCAATTTGATGGCTACAACCAAGGATATTTGCTACCCTCCCTCAACTCAGGCCAGACTACAAGATTTTCACAAAAGCTGATACTCAACAATGTTTGTAATATAATTTGAGTTATTGCCTAGATATAAAATATGTATATGTATATATATATAGTTAGTCTATGAATAATATTGGCCCTAACCCGATGATAGCTGATCATCTGAAGCTTGAAATGATAGCCTCCTTGTCATCAAACACTTTCCAATTCCAACATTTTGAATATGCAAAAACTTATATTTATCTAAATTAACTTAAGATAACTTTAAGTTTTGCGTCTAATTTATAGTTAAAACAAGGGTCATCACACTTTACTTTTAGTCTAATTGCTACCTAGTTTTCCGATTAAGTACCGATCAGACATTGGGCAATTAACGGTGAACTCCCGTTTCTTTTTGTTCTTCTATTTTTTGACAGGTGATGTATATTGCAACGATTTTCCGTTATCCGTTCTCAAGTTTGGTTTGGAGACAAACCAGTTTGGCGGTTGTACGATTCTTCGTTCTGTTCACTTACCACCTACTGGTCCTTATTGATTTGACCCATTCACAGCAGCATAAAAAAAAGGCTAGAACGAACACCTCTAACATAGAAGGCACCTAAGAAGTATTGCACAAAGTGTTTAATATAACTGAAAACAACGGATAGAGAAAGAGGTTGGGGGATAAAATCGGCAGGAATTATGGAGCGCATACCTAACGAGAGCGAAGCTTGTGGATGACTGTAAAACTCTTCTCAACTCTTTTGTCAAATTCATCCGCAACAAAGTAACATTGTGGTGGGTTCCGAGGCATGGAAGGTTTGAAGGCAATGAAAGGGCTTACAGTAACGTAGTCCATCGAAGTTTACTTGGTTCAGAGTCTTTCTGTGGAACATCCAAAGATTACGCTGCAAAACTAATAATAAAATGGGAGGAGTCTCGGTTTGCGACACACTGGCGTAATACAAGGGGTAAAAGAGGTTCACATCTCCTTTTCGGGAGATCTCTGAATGGCTTCGGAATCTCAGCCGTGAGAACTCTTACTGGTTAACTCAGGTCACTGTAAGCTAAGATACCATCTTTGTGCGATGGGGCTAGCTGAAGAAGCGGGCTAAAGGTTTTTTGGGTTGGCAGGCGAAACGCCAGAACTTGTATTGTCACGTGTTATGAGTATTAGGGTCTGAAGAAAGACTGTCATCTCTATTCAAAGCCAAAAGTTGGAGTAATAATAATAAATGCTCTCGATATTATCCAAAGAGCTTACATGCATGAAAGCGTTAGGTCGCAGCGCGAGTACACCCATATCTAAAAAATACGAATATTATTTCTTGGTCTAATTTTTTCAAACCGACAAAATTAATTTTTGAGCTCAAGGTATAAGTATAAGGAAAGTATTTAAACGACAAAAACATCTCCACCGGTATGTGGCCGCGACTTGCTGGGAAAATACGTAGCCAATGAGCCACAGTCGACTTGTGAGCCGCTAATGCTTTTTACCACTTTCCTTATATCCTACCAACACAATTCAAGTACGCCAGGCTGCCGCTATTACCATGCCTCTAAAGCCCTTATGAAGAGTGATTTTATTGCTATCTATTTAGATAGCCAAGTGGTCATTAAATCTCTATCGAAAAGAAATTTGCTTTCGGAGCCTGTGAAAGAGTGAGCGTGTCGTAGGCTCCAGGTACTGACAAGAAAAGCTACAGTGATGGTGTGTTTGGTACCTGGGGCTGCGGAATTTCAAGAAACAATGTCGCAGATGAGCTGGCAAGGAAATAATCATCAGCCAGTATCTTGAAGTCTGTGGCCTCCCCTAGTCAACATCCAAAAGCATGATGCCAAAAATAATATGATACGAAACTCTCTCATTTGCTTGCAGAGAGCGCCCCTGCACTCTGGCAACAAATCCGAATTAGGGGGCCGGTGAACAGCTGACAAGCGAAAAGTCAAACTGAAAACATTTTGTGCCCTCATCACAAAAACTAAATACAGTTTTTAAAATTAAAACCCAAATTCTTAATTCTGATGAATAACAACACTAAAGAAATACATAACTGTGGAAATTTTATAGGCTTCTCTCGATTTACTGAATGAGTAAGATCACCAAAATTCCGCACCCATACGTTTTTGATCTAGTGCCACTATTAGAAAATGTTATAAAAAATGTACATTTTGACAGCACTTTCACAAAGCAAAGAGTTTCGGATCACATTAGCTTTGACGATACAGCACTGGGTACTCTCAGTGCAAAATGAGGACTGCGGGCATAGATAAATAGATGCGACTGCGAGAGCGCGGTCAAAATCCACATTTTTTATAACATTTTCCAATAGTTCCACTATGGAAGATATAAATATAGGAAATTTCAGGAGATTTTGCAGTTTTTGCACCAGCGGCGAAATTTAATCAAATAAACGCAACGAAAAATAAAACCGAGTAAGAGGAATAAATAAGGTTTCGTAAAACTATTAAAAAAATGACAAAATTAAAAATGCCATTATGATAGTTTTAGATATGCACATATGCAAAACAATATATGTACATATATTAATTTCTTCGTTTCTTCGTTTCGCTTGTTCGGATATCCGGATATCCATGCGGGTATACGTTGACACGGCTGAAATCCGGTTAGTATAGATATGTCGTTAATATTCGTTGTTACAATTATAATCAAAGTAATCAACGAATTGCTGAATAATAATAATATGCTAGAAACACTTTTTGTAAATAATTTTTTGTTGTGTGTTCGATCAATAAGCGCTCATACCGTTAGTGAACGAATGGAATAAGAACACGTGTGAATGATACCGAACCCTTTTTCGTTCTTTGTAACCCATTTATTTATTTCAAAATTTAATTTACCTTTTCTTTTAAATTTTAATATGAATTTCACGATTTCTTAGCAATCATGCATACACTCTCTTATTCCTCCTAATTGGAAAACTCACTGATTCTGGCAGTTATTTCGCTTATTTGAGTTTGGTAGCCTGCCGTTTCGATTCTCAGCTGTTAATCTGCCCATGATTCGGTTTTGTTGCCAGACGAAACCAGAAGATTATGCGACACTCTGATTGGCCAGCTAGTGAGTTTCATATCTTATTATCTTTGCTTCGGGTCAATTGTAAAGGTGACGTATGTAAACCAAATGATTACAGCTGCTCCTGGGCAACCTCACCGGACTCAATGGAATGCGTTCGCACTGGCACAGAATAGATATGCCTAGATTTATTGTTATTATTAGCAATTTTTTACCCAAGAGCAAAAAAAAAGTTTGGAAGCTCAAATAACGTCGTCAGCATTCACAAAGGTACTAAATAAAATGAAATGAAACCTTATGAATTTTTGTACCAGAAACCTTCCAAGAAATTTACTAATTTGGATATAAATTACGATATCATTTCATTTGTGACTTAGGCCCAACTCACTAACGTGAGAAATTCAATAGACCGTGTGCGATTCTGATCCACATCTCTATGACACATTTCCATATTTTAAATTGGGGCCCGATAACTTCTAGTTTCAGGTATTTCCGTAAAATCATAGGGCGGCGCTGATGCTTGTACTTACATTAATGTTTATGATTGTACTTGGATTAGCGTCTGAGTGCAAAAAACGTTTAATTGGCGTAAAAATTTCTCCTTGCCATGCAATAAATCAAGTACAAGTCACTTGACCTCCGACAAAGTTTCGTATTTTATTTTATTTTATTTTTTCCTGCAATCTATAGTGACATTTCCTCTACCCCACGGCAAAAAGTACTCGTACAATAAAATTGTAGTTGGCTCTTTTTTTGCACTGTAATATTGGGCAACACAGAATTGACAGCCACCAAAGCTAAAATTACGAGCGTTTAGTTTAGCGTTTGCTTGCTACTTGCTCGCCTAAGCGAAAAATGGGATACGAGTAAAAAGTGGGGCATAGTAAATAAAGTACGTTGGCAGTGGGGACCGCTTTGCGACATTAGCCGCTGCTCTGGTTCAAATTTGCAAATTTACATAGAAAAATATTGACAAACACAAACAATTTATCTTGAAATTTATTTGCAATTTAGACTAAAGTGCTTCCCAGTGTGCGACAGATTAGAACACCATCGACATTCGACTGTAGTTGAGTTGCGATTTCCACCGCCACCAAGTTGTGCGGCAGCATTTGACTGAGGATTTGTCACACTGGCGTGCAGTAGTAGCAACAGTTTCTACAGAAAAGGAGCAGCCGACAATGTGACCGCGTCGTAAATATATATAGCCAATTTAGCTATTTGTTAACATTTTTCAAGTAGCAACTTTTTGGTTGCAGTGCAATTGCAGTAAAGCCATCAACAGCCACCGGCAACACACCGTGGCAAAAGTCACAATAGAATGCATATAATTTGTTTGTTTTTGTGTGACTGCAGTTAAATTTTAATCATGCACTAACTCACAACCTTTTTAGTTAATTTGTAATATACAATTTGAATCACTTGCTTATTGATATCGTGAGATATTTGCCAACTTTTTTTTTTGGTCATGCTGGCAATGCAAATTTTTTGATGTTCCCGATTTTCCGACTGATCAATTAACGTATTTTTTTTATATACATATATGTACTCAGCAGATGCTAAAACTCATTGCATGGCAAAGTCTGTTTGAGTTTGAGTAATCATCAGGTATACTGGAACTCGAATGTTATTATCCACGCAAAAAAAATTCAACTGCTTCAAACTATGTCTATGTCGTGGCAAACCCATACAACAATGTTCCATCGTCTGCGGCATTCGCTATCACAAACTCTCTCGAACACTCCAAGGGCCATCTCATCTGATTTTTATAGCGTCCATGCTTCTGCGCCATATTGCCGCACGCGTCTTATGAGGGTCTTATATAGAGTGGTTATCGTTCGTCGAAAGACGGCGTTTCTGCTCATGCTCGAAGCCTACATTGTTGTTGGTGTTAATGCTGGTTTTAAGACAAACAAAGTCCTCTACTTTGGAAAAATTGTAACTGTGAACAGTGACGGGGGAGAGGACGCGAACGCGCTTACTGCTAGAGTTGGCAAACCATCATCAAACCATGGTTGAGTCCATCGATGGTTGCCGATAGTTTTTAAAAACTATCGATGGACCATCGTTGGTTTGACATTAAAAAAAATAAATTTAAATTATTTAACCCATTTATTTTTGCCTAAAAATACCAACATATTTACATTTTTGTCTTTCAGTAAAGACCTTTTTTTCGAAACAATTTGCCCAGCAGTACTAAATGTTCGCTCCGATTCACATGAATGGTACACACATATATTTAATAGCACACTTTCTAAGTGATGTAAAATCGCTTTCCATGACCTAGAAGGGTTAACAATTAATTGAGTACAGGTATTCTAAAACATGACTTATACCTTCCAAAATTCTAGCGGATCTGTCTCCTTACGGCTATTTGCTCGCTCAAAATATTGTCTTTTTATAAGGATTGCATCCACTTTGCGAGCGCGTCCTTTCTCTGCAATTCTTTTATCCATGAATGAGAAAAGGCTGTCGTCATCTCGTATAGATGTTTCAGTTTGGACCGAGATTTCTTCGCTATTTTGGTTTAAATTAGTTATCTCATTTTCGAGACACAGTGATGCCTACGCTGCATTTTCTGGTGATTTAAACGCCTCCTTCTTTAATCTTGGATCCAAGAGCATTGCTATGCGCGTGGGCGTTCGTGTCTTATAAAAAAATAAACGATGTAAAATTCCATTTAACAGATTTTTGCATAAGTTTCTACCAACATCAGTCACCAGCTGTTCCTTTAATTCCACTAACCTATTATGAAGTCCATGCGTTATTGGAATTGGCAATGAACACGTTACACCATTTCCACTAAGTTGTTCTGTAGCCGACAAAAATGGCTTTAATATTTGCTGTACTTCAGTTAAAATTTCGATTTCGTCTGCTGTTAATACAGCTTGTGCTTTACTGGTCAACAAAATTACCGACGATATTTCGATTTTTAGCTTTAAAATGCGATCTATAATCAAAAATGAACTATTCCACCTAGTGGCAACTTCTTGGATCACTTTAAGAGGACTTTCTGATTTTTTCGCCTCCTTTAATTTTTCCGTGGCAATTGTGCTACTTTCAAAAAAATTGACGATTTTTTTACATTTATTAATAATTTCGCTCATTTTATCATTCAAATTGTTTTTCTCTTTTGGCGCCAGGGCATTTTGTACGACCAAATTTAATGTGTGCGCAAAACAGGGCAGGTGCTTTTTTCTCAACATTTCGCACGCCAATTTCATATTGCTTGCATTATCCGTTGCAATGCATGATATTTTATCAAAAATTTTCCATTCTGTCAACACTTCCCTTATGGAATTAGCAATATTGCCGGCACTATGATTGGTGGACTCGATCATTTTTTTTGTGCTCAACACAGCAGTACAAGGTATAAAATTCAAGTCAATGAAATGAGCAGTTATAGCTAAATAAGATTCATTTGCAGCGGAACTCCATCCGTTACTTGTAACTGCAATATGGTCTATATTTTTAAGTATGTTGAATAAGGAACTTTTCATTGTGTTGTATCTATGCAAGTAAATTTGTTAATTCAATATAATGCAAATGAAAGAAAAATAGAAAAAGAATATTCTACCTCTACTTAATGAGCACGTTTTTGAGTGTATTTTTAGAAGACAGTTTGTACCGTGGATCCAATAGCGCTAATAAATTTTTGAAAGAATCGTTGATTACAATATTAAATGGTTGATAGTACTCCGCTACAAATTCACTCAGTGCAGTATCAATATTTTTTTTCTCTGCGAGGAGTCGTCGTATTCAATGTTTTTTCTGGAAAACGATGTTAAGCTCACTTGTGAGCTGCTTGTAGTGCTGCATCCTAGGGAACATCTCCCGCAAGTTGGACGTATGTATTTCCCGACGTTTTATATTCGTTGCCACACTGCAAGCACTTCGCAACTTTTCTGTCGCTGGACTTCTTGAATTACTGCCAATCTTTAGAATAAAATGTATGATATTTGTTTGTAAACTATAAAAACAATTATTTGTACCGCAGAAACGGTTTTGCTTCTCTTAACGCCTTTTTCTTTTTCATTTGTTTTAAATGTGACTTCTGATCCTGAATCGCTATCAATGGAATTAACTACTGTGCTACCCTCTGTTGAACAATGACATTTGGGATTTATTTTAAATAATAAGTATGAATAATAAATAATATAAGCTGTAAACTCACCTTTTTCATTAATTCTTAAAAATTTATCCATATTGAATGCAAAAAACTGTGAAATACAAAAGGGGAAAACTCCCCAAATGTAAAAACGTGCACTTCAAATGACAGTTGAAAATTTTAAAGCTATTGACCATCGATGGGGAATTACAACCATCGATGGTCAGAAAAAAATGTTAACCATCGATACTATCGATAGTGCCATCGAAGGTTTGCCAACTCTACTTACTGCTGCAGCTTGACATATCTTTCCGACAAAATACTAAAGTAATCACACGAAAGGGAGGCAGGTCTGAAACCTCGTTTGATATCAAACGGCATGAAGAGGTCGTTCCCAATACTGACTGAGCTGGTGGTGCTACTTAGCGTCATTTTATATAGCTGCATTAGTTTTGCAACTTATTTTCGTGCTATCGAAAGCTGATTTGAAGTCGACAAATAGATGGCATGTGTCGATCCACTTCTCACGGATCTTTTCCAATACTTGGAGTATCGTGAATATCTGGTCGATGGTAGATTAATAACCAGGTCTAAAACCACACTGATAAGGTCTAATCAGTTCGTTGACGGTGAGCTTCAGTCTTTCACGCAATACGTTCGATAGAACCATATATGAAATGATAAGGAGGCTGATTCGCGGTAGTTGGCACATATTGCTGTCTCACCCTTCTTGTGAATTGGGCAGAGCACACTTAAATTCCAATCGGTGTACATGCATTCGTTTGACCATATTCTGGAGATGCGCCGGTGCATGCACCTTACAAGTTCGCCACCACCATGCTTGAATAGCTCAGCTGGTAACCCATCAACTCCAGCTGCGTTATTGATATTCGAACTCTACCGAGGTCTGATGACTAAATGTTAATGCCGTCAACGATTTGGAGTTCGGGATCTTCATCTTCTCCGGCGACGCTTCGCTTTCACTATTTAGAAATGTTCCCTCCACAATTGGAGTGTACTTTGGGCATTAGTCACCACGTCGGCGTTCTTGTTCTTACAGGAGTTTGGCCCGGTCTTGAAACCTTTCATACATAAGTCACCTCACCTAATAAATTGCGCCCGATCGAAGCATGACCCGGTAGGCAGCGTCTTTCTTTTCCGCGGAGGCGAGACATTTCTCACCGTACCAGTTGCTCGCGGATTCCGATTTGTTGAAAAGTTGTTGAAGTTTTATAGCTGTCTGTTGCGCTTGCAACTTTCCGACGTCGAGTTTTCTGTGTGTATTTAGACGCACGCTCTTTACATCATTCATCCATCACCTATCTTAAAATACAAACTAATTGAATATGCAACTTCACTTAAATATAACAAAAAATTTATCAAACAAAAATAATGTTTAAATACAAAAATATTTTGGGTTGGGTTGAAGTTATGCTATAAACTGTTATTTGAATTCACATGTGAATCAAATACAGAAGCCAGCTTTAATACCATCCACATCATTGACCAGAACAATCGCGCCGACTAGACTTCGAGGTACATATGTGATGTAAGCCAAGAATGGCAGAAAACAAGATTGCACCTTCTGCGCTGGCAGCACCTCCAAGTGGCAATTGGCAAAGGTAGACAATGAGAGATCAAAAAACAATTTTTAAAGAAGAGGAAGAAGCGCAGAAGAAGCATAGTTCAGAGAATTATGATTCAGATTCAGTTAGCTAGGTAGATTTAGGTACAGTAGTTTCTATTGGACAGGCCAGTTGAAGCAGGTATCGGCTTCACTTGGTATCTCTAGTTGATGCTAATCAGCATCAGCATCCCTAGTTGATGCTAAGTTGAACAATAAATGTGAATATTCTGGGAATTGCGACTGCAGGTCAATCTAAAGTTTTGTATACATTTTTTTTGCTCATTTCTAATCGCACCTACCGCATACTGTTCTAATATCATCAATATCGGACCATCAATACGGATTTTCTGAATATATCAACTCATGCGGCACCTAACGGATTAAAATATAGCGTATGTCGTTGGCACGGGTCTAAGGGATATACTATCCAAATTTGAATGAAATCCTTTAATCAGTTGTTGGGCAGCCAAGTTGTAACAAAGAAAAGGGCTTTGTATTTAATATATAAATATAGATATAGGAATCAAGCGTAGTTTTACACGCAAGTCAATTCTTGGAACAAAAATGTTCCATATGAGTTCTCTTCTTTGCTTTTAGTTTTCTCTCTTTTAAAATTGTCAGCAAATTATTGTCTAAGTTGTAGTTCATTCATTCTTAATTTAGCTTTTGCTTTTTATAATCAAACTCAATAAAATTTTTGTTATAGCTTCGAAATTTCATAATTCCATCCTATGGTAAAAATGCCTCATTTCTTATTTCGGTTAAAATCTTTTACATTAAGCTAAATTGGAATTCATGTACCCTCTTTGTAATGAACTGTTTAACGTTCGGAGTCGGTGTAAACTGTAGGTCAATCAATTTGTGTTACAACACAACCAAACATCAAACTAGATGGTGTAAGCGCCAAATTGGGCACCTACTTATCTCAATTAATAAAGTTAATTATATAAATTTGTATATACATAGATTAAAATAAATGGTTCAAAGAAAAAAATATACCGGCAATGACACCGAATTTTTTATTATTAAATACACCTTCTCTTTCAATATAACCGTCAAAAATTATTTCTTCATTATTCTCTCGACCTTAATGCAGTTTTAATGGGTCGACGAAAGTGATTTGACTAACAAAAGTGTGTACATACATATATAGCATACTTTTATGTGTTTCCTCTGTGTCATTTTGGTGACAAATGTACCGACATAAAGCTTTTAAAATAACCTTAATTAGCAGTGACATTAAGTCAACTATTATTTGCTACACATCTTCCATCCGCGGCGTTGGAGTAGCTAGAAAAATCACCGTGGCCTAAAACGTCAAGTTGCGACTGATGCGCTAGTTGAATGTGGGATGGTAAAAATTTCAATGATGACAGCTCTTAATAAAACAGAGTGCGAAAGAAAGTAAAAAGCAGGCAAAATCAAGTACAGATATATGTACATACATACATATGTATCTACATATTTCACATGCACGACGATAAAAAATTAAAATGAATTTTTTCTTTTGCAACTTTGACAACTATTTATTATGTGAAGTGTGTCACAAAGTTAGCGGTATAGAGAAAAATGCTAAAATAATAGCATGTGCTTAAGAAATCATTAAAATTCCATTTGAGACACGCCGCAAATTTGAGCCTAAATATGTTATCTAGCAGATGTTGCGATCAAGTAATTGGAAATATTTTCTAACAAATTAATACACTTAGGCCCTCTTGTGGAAAATCCAGAGTTAAATTTATAAATAAAGATATAAGTAACTCAGAGTTACATTTTTAGTATCGTAACCCAGACCCGGGCAATGTACATTTCTTTTTTTTTGGCATTTTCTTTGATCTCTATAAGTTTATTGAAATTTAAAATCAAAATAATTTTTGGAGGGTCTAGTCAAACAACGAAATGCTTGGTCTCTAATCTCGCGGAAGTGATCGCTTCGCTTCGCCAAAACTCTGTTACAGGAGTTGTAGCTAACATATTTGACGGCATCCTCATTATTGTCGAAAAAAGTGATTCGCTTCAAATTTTTTAGAAATATACGAAAAAAATTGACAAATTTTTTTATATTTTATTTATGACTGAATGTCGCAAACCAAAAAATATTTAACCCTGAATAATTGCTAGGTTAAATTTTTATTTAAATAAACGAAAAAAATTTAAACGAATCGCTTGTTTCGACAATGATAAGGAAGCCATCGTATACGTTGGCTTCAGCTCCTTTAATAGAGCTTTGACAAAGCGAACCGGTTACTGCCACGATATTAGAGACCAAGCGTGCCAGGCATTTTCTTGTGGTACTAGAACTTGTAAAATTTATTTTGATCATAAATTTTATAAAATTCAAGAAAAATGCCAAAAGAAAATTATGCGTAGCCTGGGTTACTAAGTTTATTTGTTATCTGGGTTATTGAATTAAAAATGTAATTCTGAGTTACTTATCTCTTTATTTATAAATTAAGCTCTAAATTTTCCGCAAGTGGCGCTAGTTCAATAATCGAAAATTGGAATTGAATAACAAATTAAAATGTACATAAACTATAGTTCTTTTGCACTAAGGATTGTGCGATTGACTAACTTATTTTGACGATACCTAATAGCTGCTCGTTGCATTTATTCAAAGTACTACAAACTGGCATCTTGGTCAAATTAAATGCCATAATGGGAGAAAAACACAAAAAGGAATGGAAAACAAGTGAATGCGTGCTACCGATAATAAATTAAATATAAAGCTGATTCAATATCGTTAAAATGTTCATTAAGATGAAATAACCAGGCGAATATCTTTAAAATAAGTTAGTGAATTGCCCTACAGGTGCATCCACTCTTTCTTAATTTATCTTGGCAACTTTGTAGCTTAGTTCTTTGATTAAAAGAAAAAATGTAAGAGTTTGTGTATATTTTTAATATATTTAAATTTAACTGTGATAATATCTACTTTTAAATTTACCATCAAGAAAAAATGCTTCAAGATGCAGTGGAAATCAAGGAACAGTTGAATGAAATGCTAACATTTCAAAATACATCGCCCAGTTTGGTTATGGGATAACACATTTTTCGATTATTATCTATAAAATTTAGAGCTGACAATGATTTTTTCATATTTTATTTCTTCATGCATGATAAAATATCTCATTTTATATTAGCTTATTGACAGATTTTGGAGGGCAAAATCTTAAGTTTCTGCGTAATTTACTCATAAATTAAGAAGGAGCCTAAATTAAGATAGTATGACGGGGCTTTTACTTTTATGTAAATATTATGAACACGAGCTATGAGCAATTGGCTCAACCATTTTTTTTCTCCACGAAATTTCTAAGTTTTATGGGATTTTTATGCCCATTGGGTTGTGTAGTCTTATTAGTAGTTGTGCTTCTCGCTTTACCGAGCGATGGCCTCGGTCAGACCACGAACGCTGCTTTAGGCAGGTGCATTGTAAATGAATACAAATGAGAAGAAACTTCTTAATTAAAGACAAATAGCCATTAATAATCAGTTTTTAATTAATTGTCAGATGTAGAAATTCGCTCATTGAATGACACAAGAACGGTGGGGGTTGCTACATCAGCTGATCTGAGCTGCGACGAATTTCGACGTCTATAGGCTAAGATTTTTCATCTATATTTATTCACAATGAACAGGTGGTTATAACCGGTGTTTTTTTGGACTGATAGAACTTTCGATAGGGATAGCTATCACTTGACAGCTGGTAAATGACATTTACTTTTGACATTTCTGTTCAGTAAGCATTGAAAAATCATAATGGAAAGAATGATGCCGCAACAGCGTTTACAAATTGTGGAAATTTACTTTAAAAATCTGTGTTCTGTTCGCCAAACTTTTAGAGCACTTCGTGAATTTTATGGTTCACATAATCGAGCATCAGGGCAGCTTATTCGTCGAACTGTTGATAAATTTCGAACAACATTTACTCCACTCGATGAAAATCCGACAACAACACACAGAGCTGTACGTACAGAAGAAAATATTGGTGCTGTAAGTGATAGTGTTGGAGAAGATGCGTATTTGTCTATTCGTAGCTGTGCTCAACAAGTTGGACTTTATCCATCCACAACATAGGAATTTCAAATATTAAATCCACAACATGGAAATTCAAAGTTGGACTGATCGCATCCAATTCACCAAAGCTAGTCGTGGCGGATATATGCCAGAAATTGTTTTTAAATATTAAATGTCATGCAAATATCTTTCAAATAAAAAATTTGCCATCATATTAAATTTTTTACGTGTTTTATTTCAATTTAAAGTTCTATCAGTCTAAAAAAACACCCTTTATATTCAGAGCGGTATTATACAGCATAACCAGTAGACAACCTTTTTGGTTTGGTTAGTTTTTGTTTTTGTAATTTTAGTGAAATTCACCCCTAGGCAACATTCGTAGGGTTACTTTTGCGAGTTTTGATCAGAAAACAATCAATAAATTTTAAATTTGTTGTCAAAAAACTAGTTCAATTACAGCGGTTTATTACAATGTAAAAGTGAACTCTGAAATATTTTATCTTGAAAAAAACGTTTCAATAATTCATCAGTACTGAACATCAATTCATCACAATTTCGGAATTAGCAAAATTCTAAGAGATTATTTTGTAAGCTGAATATAGCCCACGTTTTCTCTACAACCAACTAATAAAATATTCGCCAAATGGGTATTATAAATATAATCGAAATGTATTGCAATTAATTTTCTGGTGTGAAAAAAGACGAAAAAACTTGAAAAAGCCTAAAATAGCTCATAGATGTCACAAAATAAATAATATTAACATATTTCCATTGCACAGAAATATAAATAGCTGATGTGAAAACTTTCTTAAACTGCAGAGGTGTAATATTCGGAATTTATGAGATATTTTCACATAAGCATTAAAGGACCCGAGGATAAAAAAATGCATGCAAAGCAACAACACTAACTCGGAAAAATATACGGGTTGAGCAAACTCGGTAAAATGATATCCGACCTGAGATGTAGTATTGCGGAGTGAAAAAATTGCGCTATTGTGAATGAGCCAGAAGAAAATACATGGAAAATTTCAGTTTAACACCTAATTCATTTTTATTTATATAGTATTTGTAAATATATATCTATCTTTCATGAAAACGGCAAACAGAGTTGCTTTTCCAACTAAGGGAAATTTTATTGGAGTTGGAATGCCCTTCTGCAACTCGGATGCAGGGAAATAGGCATATTATTAAGAAAACAGATCTCTCCGTTCAACCCAAAAAAAGTCTGAACATTTCAAAATGGCATCCCGATCACTAATTTCGCATATTCACCACTTCTCTATTTTGTAAGCTTCAAATTTAAGAGTTATGGGATTATGAATACGACCAAAATTAAATTGGGACGTAAAGCTAGTTAAAGATTTTTCGACAAATAACTACAGAACTCTAAAGCCCATGATAACTACGCGCCAATAAGTTTTTGCAGCCAACTTCTCTTTCACCAAGTAAGAGATTTTAAAAGGCTTACGATTTTTTTGAATTCAATTACTTCCTTATTTATTTAACACAAATTGAGTGGCCGACTCCGAACGGCGAATTTTTTTTGTTATTTTTTGTTTTTTGAGAAATTTTTTTTTCATGGCGGAAACACACTCGGAGGTTTGCGACCGCTATTAGACAAAACTTTTATATAATTTTCGATGTTACTTGCCCCCGGCCAGGATTTGCTTCCGGGAGCCACCGAATGAAGCTACTCGTATACGCTCGGCTACGGCGGCAATAAATATTTAATAAGCAAGTATTTTATTTAAATGATAGAGAGTGTTTAAATTTTAAACACGTCATCGAGCAATAACTTTAAATGCAATTCTGAGTTATAATAATGCTGAGCCAGAGAAGTGAAACAAAATTAAATCTAAACTCAGAAAAGTTTTTGAAAATAAACAAATATGCACGGTATGTATGAAATAATGTATGAAAATAACTAAACGGCACCATTTTGCTACTTGTTATACGGAAAATAGAAGTGATGCAAATTTACCACTATAAACTTTAGTAAAGAAGGCTGGCAGTGCTCCGAGCAATCCGATATCCAAATTTATTTTCCAACAAATATGGGAAGAAACGAACTTTTGTGATAAATATTTTACTGACCACTTCTTATAAATTATGCTATGAGTTTTTACGTAAAAAGATGTGCATTATATGTGCTATGGAAGCTATACTTAACTCAGATTAGTTCTTAGAGTTTCGATTCATAATACAGTATTGGAAAGAGTAAAAAAAAAAAAAGAGGAATCTACCTATGTTGGGACAAACTCATTAAAACTTATTTCAGCACCCTGTATCTCAAAATCTAGAGGTGAAGGAAAGCTTTGGGTACCATTTTCAGAATCAGTTGCATCAAATGCATGCATGTACATCCTGGCAGTTGCGTCGTGAAATGAAAAGTGTTTGCCAGATCAACTGGACAAGTGGTTGTAGCCAAAACTTAAATATTCGTTCCTTTTTTTCATAAAAGTATTTCTCATCTCACTCTCGTTATGGGTTTCTAATTTTATCGAAATCAGATCATAATTACAACTGTTCTGAATAAATCGGCTCTAGCGCCATTTTGCGTTTTTTTTCGTAAAAGTATAACTCTCTAAGGTATACCCTTCTGACCTAATATTGGTGCATGTATGCCCCACCTAAAAGATTAAAGTATAACTTATGTCCGTACCACGGCTCTAAGGATTGTTATGTCCACACTTGGTTTGAGTCAAGTTGTAAGAAATTAAACGGCTATATGTACATATATTGATATTAATAAATATTTGTACGCAGTAATAAGTTGAGGTACATGCGAATAGCCGGAACTAATTTACTTAATTGGCGCTATAGCCTTTTAAAAGATTTCAGCAAATTGCGCCAGTCACTCCTTCTTCCTGCTAACTGGCGCAAATTGGAAATACCAAGCGACTTCAAGTCCTTTTCCACTTGCTCTTTCTAACGCAGAGGACGCTCTTCCTCTACCACTACCAGCTGGTACCGCGTTGAATACTTTAGGGGCTGGAGCATTTTCGTCCATTCGCACGACATGTCCTAACCAACGTAGCCGCTGTATTTTAATTCGCCGTACTATGTCTATGTTGCGGTAAAGCTCATATAGTTCATCGTTGCATCGTCTGTGCTATTCGCCGTCATAAAGACGTAGATATCCGTAAACCTTTCGGAGAATCTTTTTCTCGAACACTCCAAGGGCCGTCTCATCCGATACTGGCAGTGCTCATGATTTGCCGCAATACAATAGGACTGGCATGATGAGAGACTTATCAGACTACTCAGCCCAAAGCAGCACTTGTTGGCGAGAGAGATTCTACGTTAGATATCCAGGCTGACAATGTTGTTGGAGTTAATTGTAGTTCCCAGATAAACAAAATCTTCCATATTTTTGAAATTCTAATTGTCAACCGTGATGCAAGACGAGAGTGCCCTTATTGCTAATTTGATGACAGGGGGTACTTAGTTTTGCCCTCTTTCACATCTAGACCCATACGTTGCGATTCTTTATCCAGTTAAGAAAAGGCGCTGTTGTTGAGGTCGATGATATCGATATCATCAGCATACGCCAGAAGTTGCAGCTCTTATAAAATATAGTGCCTGAACGCAGCTTCTTCTCCTGCTGTCGAAAGCGGATTTGAAGTCGACAAAAAGACGGTGTGTGCCTATTCTTATTTTTCGGGTATTTTCCAAGAATTGGCGCATCGTGAATATTTGGTCGATGGTAGATTTTCCAGGTCTAAAGCCACACTGATAAGGTCCAATCAATTCGGTGGGATTCAGTCGTTCACACAATACGCTCGACAGAACCTTATAAGCTATGCTAGGAAGACTGATCCCGGGGTAGTTGGCGCATATTGCAGGATCGCCCTTTTCGTAGACTGCGCAGAGGACATTTAAATTCCAATCAGCAGGCATGCGTTCGTCTGACGGTATTTTGCAAGTGAGCTGGTGCGTCACTTTGCCAGCCCCTCGCCGCCGCACTTGAATAGCTCTGCTGGCAGTCCGTCAGCACCAGCGGTCGCATTGTTTTTTAGACGCGCAATTGCCATTCGAGTTTCGTTCAGGTCGGGTAACGGTACTTCGACTCCGTCTTCATTGATTGGAGGTTCGGGTCCATCGTCTTCAAAAAATCTTTGGTAATTCTAAGCTTAAAATAAATGCCGCAACGCGCCCTCTCATGGTAACTTTCGTAGCTCGTCTTCCGAAAGGCTAATCACAATAATTAAAGAAAAAGCTACACAATTCAAAAATTTTATATTTTTGTAAAACCTGTACTTATTTTCTTCTCTATATGTACTAACTTTCGAATGCATGCTATAATTAAAACAGCTTTATTTCTTTCCACTATTTAAGCTCAGATGTTGCATAATTGAGGATCGCCATTAGGTGGATATTTTGGTATTGCAAAGGTTCCATTTACGCTCCACTCATTCAATTAATACAGAAGAGGCATACAACTCGTTAATTCAACTGTGGCAATGACCATGTGAGTAAAACATTTGTTGGTCTTGAAATTGGTGCTTGAAATTGCAAGTCTGTTTTGTATTTGTATTTGTGTATGTTTGTTTTAGGAAGATATCAAGTTAATGCAATTAACTGTGTTCTGCTCTTCTTTAGCGTTCGTCTGACTTCCGGTGGAGCACAGCTGCTTCAATTGATTAATTAATTGGCGGTTATCAGTAAAAGAATGCAAAAATAATTGTACAATTCGCAAAGCAGAACATAAATACAAATCGAGCATGAATATTAGCAAACTGCTGATTATACTTTGAACGATTTCTTTTTATAGGCATTCGTTATGCGAATTAAATTGAAAGTAATAATTGTTGTTGCTGTTGCTGTTGTTTTGCAGCCGCTTTTCATTGGCAGAACGGTCGCCTGATCAGCTTTTGCACGACCTTCCCCATGAAAATGAGAGTATACTTAATTCACATTTGATTTGGAAATGCGGTGGCGACGATGGAGACGCAAGTGGTGGCGATCATGTTCTCGATCGTTGCACGATTTGATACCCACAGTTTTTTGTGACTGACTGGCAAAATGATCGCGCCAATTCAATGGCACTTGGCGCCATCCTCTTCCAAACAAGCAGCGGTCTAGGTAGCAAAAGACCACGCGTTCTCAGCGACGCATGGCAAGAAATACCAATTATGATTGGCAGTTACGTCTGTACCGACGATTATTTATCCATTCCTTTGCTGTATCGATATGTATGAAGTTCTGCATACGTACGAACACTCAGAGATAATGTCCGGCTTTGCCAGTTAATTATATTCTGAAATGTGATTCACTCAAATGCAAAACACACGACGAATTGAATCGATTTCGCTTCGCTTCACTATGATTCACGGCAGTCAAATTAATTTCTGCAATTTTCCTCAAATGCTTCATTATTTACGGGTTTTCAATTGCTTGTTTGCACAAATATTTACTCAAACATTGGTAACAAAAAAAAAAACCTATGTGTTTATAAGCATGAGGGAATATTTTCCAACATATTTCCCCATACGTTTGTGTTCGTGCTAATAATCACTCTTTAAGTAAAGGAAAACAAGAAAATTATTAACTTTGCATATCGCATACAATTTGCAACGATATTTCATAGTGGTGGAAATGATAGCTGCTATCAGATTGAGATCACCACATCTCCTTATCACACTTATTTTGCATTCTAGATAATTAGAAAACTCAGAGACAAATAAAATGCTTCCTGGGCTTCATTGAATGTACCACAGTACAACGAGTCCAGTTTTCGGCATACATATCTCGTTGTCTATTTGAACTATTTAATCCCCATAGTTACAAAATTAGTTTTCACGGAGTTGTTACTGATAACTACAATATTTTAGTTTAAGTTCGGAAAGTTGCAATTCAAATTCAGAATTTTTATTTAAGCTTTAGAAAATCTCTGTTCAAATACAGAATATCCAATTAAAGTTCAGAAAGTTATAATTCAAATTCAGAAATACATATGTATATTAAAGTTATATGTATATTATTAAAGAGTTTGCACGTAGAATAAATTTAGCACTTAGTCTTCAGCTCTATGTAAGTATGTATGTATATATGTAATTATTTATTGTATTTTCATATAACAATACAAAAATTGTATTATATGATATATATGTACGTACATACATAAGCATGTATTTCAGTAACAACAATAACACAAACCAAAAACAGAAATTAATTTGTATATGGGTGAAATAATATAAGCAATTTGGCGAACAATACACACACTACACAAATATCTAAATCGTACAGGGAATATAAAATTTTAAAATTTCTGAATTTGAATTGTAACCTTCTGAATTTAAAATGAAAATTTCTGAATTTTAAATGAAAATTTCTGAATTTTAAATGAAATTCTGAATTTGAGTTGTAATTATATCAATTTTAAGTGAAAATTGTGAATTTGAAATGGAAATTCTGATTTTTCAAATTATTCTGACAATTCAAATTGTAAGTATCTGAATTTAAAACGGAAATTCTGAATTTGAGTTGTAACTATCTGTACTATGAACTTCCATTGCAATTTTTTTAATTTGAAATGGAAATTCTGAATATGAATTGCAAGTTTCTTAACTAAAACAGAGAGAAGCTCGTGCTTGTGCCCCGGTTTTATTTCTCTATTCATCATTCGGTAAACGAATAAAAAGTTAATACAATTGAGAATTTTATGCAAAGAAAAATTACTCTTCAAAAATTTTGAATGAACAAAATCTTTCATTGATAAAGCCCGGATACTATGAATATCCAGCTAATATTAACTTTTTGTGAATAATTTGTCTGATAACTTTCGATATCCACAGTATATTCTATGAGGCACAGAAGGAAGGACTCGTAGAATTCTTGGTCCCTAAATATATTCATGGCGTATTATTGTATAGGTGAATACTAACAAGTATACTAATCATCGTATGAAATGGTACTGCGGTTTATTTTCCTGAACGGCGATTAAAACCGAAATCTATCCGCGTGTTCTATTACCCCTTAATTTATGAGCCCTATGTTGAATTTCTTTAATTTCTGATATCGGAATATCCAAAAATTTTATTGATATCTGGATATCCGAAAGCTATGATAATATTCAACCATACGAATACCCGGATTTTCCGTTTAAGTATCCGTTCGAATGAAATTCCCAGCCCTAGTGCATAGTCACTGGCGGCGGATGTACAAACTAAATATTGAGACTCATTCGTAAAATTTAATAAGAAAAATATGGAGCACCAAGATGTATACCTTATTGCTCTTTAACTCCAGATGTTTGAACCGAAATTCTACTTTGGACCCTCCAGTGATGATCGTAGCTTTCACAATGTGTCTTCAATATTGCATAATTCGGTGCCATTTTGCAACATCGGTGCAGCCAAATTACGAACTTAATACAACCCAGCCAACTGTCACTGGCGCCACCCGCTTTCTTCTTAAAATTACCGTAGGTTGAAATTATCTTAAAAAAAAGAAGGTATTATAATCGTACCGTTAAATCGAACGGACGTGAGGCGAACCGTAGAAAAAGTTATACATATGTACTATTTTCCGAACGACGAATATTCTTTTCAATATCGATTGCAAATGAAAGCTAAAGGCTTACATCAAATATAATTTTTCAAGGATTGCGGCATTAGAATTTACATACATACATATGTATATGTTTAAAGCACTCTTGGTGTAGTAATATTTCGCATTTAAGCTTTGTTAGAGGAGCGGAACCGTAGATAAACTTCTTAAAGTATAAGTAGATAAAGTAGTAAAAATATAAATCATGGGCTTTTCAAAAGTATTATTTAAAACACAAATGGTAGTGTCACATTTATTTTTATTGGATTAAATCTGATAAAATTTTTCAAAGGTGTTCAAGGCTAACAACTTTGAAGGATATTTTGTTGTCAACAAAACAAACAAAAAATGTCAATTTCCTCAATTTTACATAATTGTTATTACTCCAAAATGAATCTAACTTTAAATTTAACGTGCATTTAAATTCACTATTTCTTTATTTTATACTTTTTTTAATTTAATTTTAATCACTGTCGCACGAAAATTTGTTTTTCACCAAGACTGCTGGATCGATCTAAAAAAAATTTGCACAGAACTAGCTTATTATCTGGATTAACATATAGCGAATATTTTAAGAGAAAAAAGATACCAATTAAAAAAGTTATAGCCAGAGAAATAAATAAGTGGCACAAAACACATATAACGACCGAACAGATTTGAATAAGATTTGGCACATGTAGAGTCCGTCACCTGTTTATGGGTCTTAAAAGAAAGAAATTTATAAGGCTTCTTTCCTAAAATATTTTGAGAAGGTTGCTGCCTGTTGAAAGGTAAATTAAATTAATTATGAGTGCCAAACTAAGAGCTTTCAAAAAGCTTAGTTTCAAAGCTATGCTAGAGAGGGTATAATAAGTTAAATTAAATATTTGTCTTAAATGGTAGAGGGTCGCTTAAAAAAGTAAATTAAAGGAAACGGTTACTTAAGTTAAGGTAAATAGTACGACATGGGATACAAAGTAGGCTTAATAAAAAACTTAATCAGGAAAATGTGTTTAAAGAGTGTTACCACGTTACTGAAATACTAAAGTAGATATTGGTGGGAGTCAAAGACGTTTATACGTAAACTTTTCCGAAGAAAAAGATCGTATATTCAATTTATTTGGGAAGGTTCCAGAAATTCTTCTTTCCTAGTGTGAAACGAAAAAGGTTTTAGAAAGCTTTATTAGTGAAATATATTTGGAGGGGGTTGCCACCTGTTGAAAAATTAATTTAACTAAATTTACGAGATGCATGAAGTTTACCATACTGGTTTGAACTAATGGACTTTCTTTTCCGCGGTGGCGCGACATTCCTCAGCATACCAGTAGTTCTTTCGGGCTCGCTGGAATCCAAGAAATTCCAGGTGTGAAAGTCGAGTGGCGAAGTTTGTAGCTGTCTGCTGTGATTGTAGCTTTCCCACGTCAAGTTTTCTGTGTGCATATGGACGCACGTTGTTTGCTGACCAGAGGCGTCTCCGTCTGTCGAAATATGATCGATTTGGTTTCGCGTTTTTCGATCTGGAGACAGCCACAATCCTTGGTAGATCTTGTGCTGAAACTCAATTATCTCAAACTACCATATTTTGAGCACCGGCAAAGTCGATCAGCCTCAGTACGTTAGCGGAGGTTTCGTCGTAGAGACTGTCGATTTGAAAGAAGAACTATGTGTTTTCCCATTTCATTGGCGGAGTTCTAACACTTAAAAAGTCATCCTCGTCATCCTCATTACTTTTAAAACTAACAGACCAATATCATTCACCGAATGATCAATAACCAGCTGAACGTTCTTATTCGAATGTGTCAGATAATCAAAAAGGTCGTAGATGATGCGAAGGCTATTACCCAATGAATATAAATAAAAACAAACAACAAAGCTTGCATATATATTTTGCAACAAAAAAACAGCTTTAAAAGTTATTCATCCAACTACATTGTTCGTCAATTGCTCAAAGGAAATGCAAAATGCGTTTTCGTGACAAATAAAATACAAAGGATTCACTGCTTTTGATTTGTTTCGTGTAAAATATATGAAATCTCAATATGGGTAGAAATCTACCCACAAAGTCAGAAAACACATAAGTTAAGTGCGCATAACTACTACAATTATTTGTCATATAAAAATCAGTTAACAAGTATGCAAATTGCTTGATAAATCCATGAATATCTCCTAATAAGCAATTCGGTTCGATAAAATATCAAACTTGGGAACCCCGAACTGTATTTTAGACCAACATAAGCCGCTGACAAATTTTTGATTTGTAATAATGGGCTAACACCCGTAACCAATTTTTTGTATGTCTGAGAAGTAGTGTTGCACGCCGAATGGGAATATGTGTGGCAGACAAATTCCATATGAGCCATATTAGCACAAACTGAAGGCCCTTTGCCCGCGACACTAGCCGATCGATCGTTTGTTGATCACGTTTTCCAAATAAACCAAAATTGTTTCTACGAGTGCAATAAAAATCTGTTCACCAGCAAGAACAACAAAACAGTGGCACACGGTTTGTATTTGCCGTAATGATGATTGAATTTTGTGCCACAATTCCAAATATACAAAGACCTGCACCTGCATACCTACATACATAATACATACATACTACATATGGACATACATATGTATGTATGTGAATAGAAACTTACATTGAGGTTTTTATGCGCATGTGAGACACCTTAGATCGGAGATGGCATGTACTAACATCCCTGCTGCAATTACTACATATTAGATAGCGACCGCAAGTTCAATTTGAAGTGGCCATAGGCATTGTGAACTCCGGAGGGAAAGATTGAAGGGGCCATCTCTATAAAGGGTGATTTTGTTTAGATATTTTCTTTTTGGCAAAACTGGATTTGACCACTCATGCACTTTTCATGTCTTGTGTCATTGTCATACCTCTTCACGTTGGTCTAAACCCCCAACACGCCTACGTAGTGTGCGAACTGAGGAAAATGTCACAGCTGTATCGGCCAGTGTTAGTGATGACCGTGAGTTATCGATTCGGCGCAGTTCCCAGTAATTGGGACACTGTTACTCCACTACGTTGAAAATTTTTCCGAAGGACTTAGGTGTGAAGCCTTTCAAAATACAGCTGTTACAAGAATTGAAGCCGAACGACCTACCACAACGCCAAATTTTTGATGAATGGGCTCTTGAAAACTTTGCCGAAGATCCACTTTTTTATCGAAAAATTGTTTGTGTTCACCGAGGAAGCTCATTTTTGTTTGAATGGATACGTGAACCCACAAAACTGCCGTTTTTGGGAGTGAAGAGCAACCAGAAGCATTGCAAGAACTACCAATGGCATCCAGCAAAAGTCAATGTTTGGTGTGGATTATGGGCTGGCGGCATCATTGGGCCATATTTCTTTAAAGATAATGCGAGTCCCAAAGTTACTGTCAATGGGGTAGCGCTACTGTGCGATGATAAACAAACTTTTTCTTTGCCCAAAATGGAAGAGCTTGACTTGCATGGCATGTGTTTTCAACAAGACGGTGCCACATTCCACACAGCGGGCGAAACTATGGACCTATTGAGAGGCGAGTTCCGGTGAACAGTTTATTTCACGATTGCGGTATGTCAATTGGCGGCCTAGATCGCATGATTTAACGCCCCTAGACAATTGTTTGCTTCGATTGACGCACTGGAAGCCAACATTGAAGTATTTATTGGTGAGACACCAGCCGAATTTTGAAAAGAGTGTGACAAAATTGTACTAAGCCGATGGAGTATCTGAGACGCAGCCGCGGCCAACATTTGCATGAAATAATATCTAAAAAATAAATTATATCGACCAACTCAAATAAAGGCTTCATGCATTTTTCTGAATTTCATGTGTTTTTTTATTTAAAATTTCAGATAGCTCTTAATAAATCACCCCCTATAGGCTGATTAAACCTTACTAGGAAATGCTGCTGCTACGCCATCTTCGGTGGGGCCAGAAGCTCGCCAAAAGACGTATGTGATAGAGCAGCGGTACGGTTGCGGTGCGATAAAGATGTACGCGAGCGCCAAACACAAACAAAAAAAAAACAAAAATAACATGTTGCAACAATTTTCCTGGATGCGCTAGCACTCAACGTTTTCATGTAGTCAACAAGTGGGTTGTGCTGCCACTGCTCAATAAAAAAAATAGTAGTAAAATAGCGGTATTTTGTATTTTGCAGAATTGCTACCTTGATTTCAGATTTGCTTGCTTCGCTTGTGGCTTTTCAGTGTCGCTGCTGCTTCTTTGCAACAAATTCATATTGCAATAACTGCAAATGCTATTAGTTGAAATGAAGATTTTGTAGCGGCCGTATTGGCCTATGTGCATCTTGGCGTGGCAATTTAATCATTCTCGTCGCTGATAACTTCCTATTTTATTTGCCCAATATGACTTCTATGATTGCGTTCCACTGATCTCTGGCTATTGCGATGTATTTACTTTAGAATCGGCTGCTGGGCGGAAAGGTTGCGTCGGTGGATGCGTATACAGGGTATCCCAAAATTAAAGTAACAAATTTGAGGAATACATGTGAGATTTGAAAAAGAAGCAAAAATTGTCTGAGAAATGTTTCTTAATTTAGCTTTTTAACTCTAGGCACCTAATATTCACCCGTACCCCATAAACCCTAACCATTAGTCGATTCGACGAGCATATTTAAAACGTTTCACTTTGATGTAACTTTTCGTTATGGATATTGAACGCATAGTTCGTCCTCTTAAATAAAACAACTTATTTAAATTTTATGAACAAAATTTAAAAATAAATGTTTTTCCATTGATGTACTCAAATTATAATAGTACAAGTATTTATAAAAAATGTAAAAAAAATGTTTTTGTCGCATTTAATGCAAAAATACTAACTTTATATTTAGCAAAAATTTTAGTATTACATTTCGCACATAATGACTTTTTTTGTTTTTTTTATAGTAACATAAGTGAGTATGCCGTAAGTTTTTCTATTTTTACTATTTGGTGACTCTACGGGTTGAAAGTCAAAGCCTGATGATAGCTATACTTGACCTTCACCTTCATCATTCTTTGAAGCTAATCCATCTACGATTTTGCACTTGAAGTGTGTCGGAATGGTATGGATTTCCAGTCGGATTTTCATCCATAATTCTCCAAGTTGCGAATCCATCCACTTCCATCATTTCCCGATGCACTGTCATCTGCCTCGCTCAAAAACAAAAACATTATACATTCATCAGATATCAGTCGTTATAAAAACTACAAAGAAAAAAAAAAGTTATTAGGAAAACATTGTATTTACGTCCTGGATACGCTTGTCTTCCGGAATAGCTCATCAATTGCTGAGTTGATGATCGATGCACTTGTCGAAAAGATACAGCAAGTTTTAGCTCTCTACGATTAAGAAGAAAATCGGAAACATGAAATTTGGAGCGGTAAACTCAACTAAAGCTCTTTTCAATGAATGTTTCTTTCTTTGACCGATTCCAACATTGCACGCCAGTAGTTCCTTTGCCAGGCAAACTGGGACCAACTAGAGACTTCAAGTGAAGCAAAGTCTCTCCCCACCGGCCTTCCTCTTCGTCAGTTGCGCTCAGCGTAAAAGGCGCAATCTTGTATTCTGTCGTTTTGCCTTCGCAGTATCTTTCTCTCGAAGACTCTCATCCCGATGTTGATAGCATATAGTAACACGATCATGATGAGAGACTTATGGTTTTGGTTTGTCAAGAGAGGGCTTTCCTAAGCAATTGCCTACTCAGCCCGAAGTAGAACTTGTTGGCCAAAAATATTCTCCGTTTTTAGCCCAAGATATTCTATATTGGCTGACGTTAGTGGTGATATTTCTTGTTCCCAGATAAACAACGGGCTTTACTTTTTAAAATGCTCTCCCTCTTTATTTCGTGAAACGATGGAGTTCGTTTTACCCTCGTTTACCTCCAAACCCATTCGCTTCGCTTATTTATTCTGGTCGGAAAATACCGCACTAACGATTCGGTTACTAATACTGATGGCGTCGATGTCATCTGCTGCACCGTCTTTTTTCTTAATTTTGATGAGCAGATGACGATGCAACTTCCTACGGACTGCGTCAGGATTGTCACGGAATAGAGCTTAGTGCTCAAACCACCTCCCGACGAAATAATTGACTGTAGTACCGGGGCATTGTTACTTAGACGGTAGGAGGATTAGTTCGGCATCAAGTCTCGCGTTAACATTTTTTTTTGGGGGTTAGGCTTTCGATGCGACCTACTCGTAAAAAAAACAAAAGGTTTTTTAATTCTTTAGTGCGCGCTATGAGGATTTTGGCGGAACAGGGTAAACAAACGGTGCTATTTTTTAAATGATGCGTTTTCCAAGACAAGCGTCACGACGTGTTACAGTAACTGGCCCCGCGTACCTTATCTTCTTAGTTTAAAAACTTTAAGAAATTTAGTGAGCCCATTGCCGCAGGAGGAAACGGCGTATGAAAATTAGTAAATGAGAATAAAAAATGAAAGAGAAGTCCATTTTGGAGAAAATAATAAAGAAAGTGAACATGTGAACACATTACAGGGTGAGCACAGTTAGTTGCAGAATCTAAGAGAGGCCTGCCCTCAACTTCGCAAATACAAAGAGATGGCATTTGTCGCTATCACACGCCCAGATTTACTGTAACGCTATAAAGTGTAAGTATTTCTCTAGTTACTGCGAATAACGATGGCAGACTTGTCAGGTCTAAAGCCACACTGATCGTATAGAATAAGTTAATTGACAATTGGGTTCAGTCTGTCACACAATACGCTGAACATAACCTTATGAATATGCCTAAAGAAAACGTTCCTAATTTTGAAGTAACTCTTTTTTTTATTACGATGTTTTTCCCGATTGCGTAAAGGCTTCTTCGAAATGAATAAAGACCTAAAAAACATGAAAACATCAAAAAGCAATAAATATTTCATTCCTACAACACAGATATTTGTTTTTGTACTCTAGATGTTGGCCATCAGGTCGTCGTTTTTATTCTAACAGGAGTTCTCACTCTGTAGTTTTGTTGTACAAAGACAAGATGGTAATCCGAGCCAATGTTGGTTTTATGTTAAATACTCTTAATAACCCGGGGGTCGTTTTACAAGTCGTTCTCTATTATCGGAAGGCTTATGCTGAAGATTGGTCACACAATTATACGTGAATTATGTGAGATTTTCGTTATTTTCTTGCGAATATAGCTTCATGTGGATTTTAAATATATACTCGAAAGAAATTTATTGTTGTTCTCATACCATCATGAACTCGATGATGGTAAATGCGTCTTAAAATTCGCTAGACTGTTATAGGTGATAGCCGTAATGCTGCTGATATTCTAGGAATGTTGCTATTTTTCAAAAAATAAAACGAAAGATTAATCTCATTTGCAACTGTTAATTAAACTATAATTTCAATATACTGTTTATGGTGATTTACGACCATTTATTTATTCTTTATTTTTTTCGAAGCTCAATATTAGAAGTTTTCATAGATATTCGTGGATAGACTTTTAAAAAGATATTTTCGATAGCTACTTGTCCTTGTTCAGCAATATTTTTTTTTATTTTAGAGAGTTTTCTTTTATATTTGATATCCATATTTTTGTTATGCACTGTATCGAATTTTTCAAATATTTTAAGTAATTAACTTCAAAGTCCTAACGTCAGAGAGTAAAATTGAAAACGCGTTTTACTATATTTACACCCTAGTTTTACAAGTTTATTGACTTTTTCGTGTGTCTTAGCGTTGTTCGTAGAATACCTTCATATTTTATATTGGATATGTCTCGTTTGATGGGGTCTTTTGTTAACATATAGGAGTGTAACCTACTCAAACACGTGGAATTCGATCAGGACTATCTTGCTCGTCCTTTCAAGGTAATTCAAACTCTTTGTTTGCTAAGAGCAGTGTCTGGTTCCCTATAAAGCCTCCTCCACTGAATCCGACTCATCACTGGTGAACTTACTCGCTGTGTAGACCCTACCGACCAATCGGCTTGGCTTTGCAATATGTGCTGCTGAATTTACGACGTTGCGAGAAGAAGCGCAAGCTCTCAAACAATTTTTGGGGTTTTTATGGTCGACATTTTTAAGTCATCCGTATTCCGAGCTCCATTCTAACATAATTTTAAGGGCGTTGCTATAGAATTTAAAGAAGAGAGTTTACCAATTCACTTTTGAAGGTAAGTCGTCAATATCGTTGTACATTATCGTAACAATTTTCGGCATATATGAGATTAAGCAAGCGCCACCTGTGGGTACTTGTCATAGAAAAGGTGGAATCTGTCGACGTTCAGAGCCTGGATTAATAGCCAGTATCAAATTCTGGTACTACCATCAACACAATTGCCCATTCAAATATCTTGAACAAATTCACATCCATACGTACTACGTACATTGACGTTCCATTGCCGTTGATTTTTCACCGTCAAGGCAACATCCAATCAATTCTCAAATGCGTTATTAGAGATAATTGGATACAAATCGTCATCACATCGCCAACATGTCCCAAGCAAGCAGGCCAACTTGACAAGAGAAGACAATAGTTGCTGTGCTACAACTGACTTTGACTGACCCCCCCCGGCCCCCCCACAAAATGTACGAGTACCACGGCAGCACTTCTAATCTCCTTGCAGATGTCTTGTAATGTAACAAATTGTTGTTAGACGATGCTGCTGCTGCGCTAAGTAAATACTCCCAGTTTATAAATATGTGTGTCCTACATAAAATAATAACAAATGCACATTCGGCTATCTTTGTATCGGGTGTTTTTTTTAGGGGTATAGAACTTCGAATTGAAATAAAACACAAGAAAATCGTTTTAAGGTCCATCAATTTGGCTTTATTGGAAGGATAATTTTATGCCATTAATGTTTAAATATGATTTCGGGCATGTGGCCGCCGCGGCTGGCTCGAATAAAGCCAATTCTACAGGTCCAATTTTCAACCACTTTTTCGAGCATATGGGGCCGTATGTCGGCAATAACGCCACGAATGTTGGCTTCCAATTCCCCTAACGTTTCTGGTTTGTTGGCGTAGACGAGCGACTTCACATATCCCCAAAGAAAATAATCCAATGGTGTCAAATCACACGATCTTGGTGGCCAATTTACAGGTCCATTCCGCGAAATTATGCGCTCATCGAATGTTTCCTTCAATAAATCGATTGTGACGTGCGCTGTGTGGCATGTAGCGCCGTCTTGTTGGAACCACAACTCATCCACATTCATGCCATCCAATTCGGGAACAAAATAGTCGGTTATCATGGCTCTATACCGGTCTCCATTAACGGTAACTGCCTCTCCAGCATTATTGCGGAAGAAGTATGGCCCAATGACTCCACCAGCCCATAGAGCACACCAAACAGTCAGTTTTTGTGGATGTAATGGTGTTTCAAGGGTCTCATGTGGATTCTCTTCATTCCAAATGCGGCAATTTTGCTTGTTGACGTAGCCATTCAACCAAAAATGAGCCTCATCACTGAACAAAATTTTGCGATGAAAATCAGCATCGAGATCAATCTCATTTTCGGCCCATACACCAAAATCACGACGCATTGCATGGTCTCGCGGCTTTAATTCTTGCACAAGCTGGATCTTGTAAGGTCGCAAGCCAAGATCTTTGCGCAAAATCTTTCATAAAGTTGATGGACAAAGCTCCAATTGCTGTGCACGGTGGCGAATCGATTCATTCGGGTCCTCTTCAACACTTTGCTCTACAGCGGCAATTGTTTCTTCGGTGCGCACTGTTCGACGTCTCTGCGGATGCGTATTATCACATAGAGTAAACGTAGTGCGAAAACGATCCATGGTTAACCGAATTAATTGCTCTGATGGACGATTATGTCGACCATAAAATTGACGGAGCTCGCGGTAAACTTCGCGAACTGACCCATTATTTTCGAAATAAATTTGCACGATTTGCAAACGTTGTTCTTTTGTCAACCTGTTCATGATGAAATGGCAAACCAAACTGAACATAAATGACATTAGAGTTGCCAGATTTGACCACAAAATGCCAGTTTTATCTCTATTCGAAAAACAAACCTGTAAAAAAAACACCCGATACAATATATAAACTCGTGTTGGCTAATACTGGTTTGGTTGAGGCTGCTAATTTTATTACTCTTCGATGTACTTACGAAGAAAAGTTCGATTCACGTGTACTCATATCCATAGGCACCAGCAGAATGTGTACGAGGGACTACCAATAGCTCCATTGTGATGCCAATGAACAGAAATATCTTACTTCGCTCCTTTTCCGTTAAACCATTTATTCTGCTTTATTAATTAATTTATCAAAATGAGTAAAATTCGCCGAATTTGGGTACAAAAAAAAAGAAAAATTTTTGCCTTAGTTTAAAGTTTAAACTTAGTTTAAATCTCCAAACTGTCTGGGTTAAACTGAGTTTAACTAATAAGCTGGCGAGGCCGACTAAAATCGTACTTTTCTACAAAGCCACAATCGGCAATTCGCACGTACACGAAAGCGACTTCTGACAGCAGCACTCATTCTCTGCTTGATTTCACTGAAACGTTCAATTCGACAGCGGTAAAGCTTCTTCGCAACCTATACAAGCATAAAATATTTTTGTGTGCGTGCGTTCGGGTTAACCTGCAATGACAAATATGGAAAAACAGTGTTGCCTCACATATTAGCCAAATTTAAGCGGCCTTAAACTCTCAGTGAAAAACAACTCTCTAGTTTAAACTAATTTGAACTTTAAACCAAGTTTATTCAATTATGTGTTTAAACTGAGTTTGAGCTAGCACTGATAAACTCGCTCTTAGGGGTGGTTTTTTTGTTTAGAGATATGGAATTTTAAATTGCGTTAAAATACCAAAATTACCTAATCTCAAACTGATTAGAAAGTGAATTTTGTACCAGTAATAATTACATACTTTATGGACGCTTTTGGCAGGGCTCAAAATGTCACGCCAGTCGTTCCTTCTTCCTGCAAACTGTTCCACTTGGTCTTGCGTCTTCCTCCACCTCCACCAGCTAGCACAGCATTGAATAATTTCAGGTCGCGGGCGTTTTCGTCAATTCGCACAACCATTCCCAGCCAACATAGCCGATATCTTTTAATTCCGTGGGCTAAGTCTACGTCGCGGTTTAACTCATACAGCTCATCGTTACATAGTAAGCGATAATCTCTGTGGCAAAGACTTAAAGGTCTTTCGGACAATTTTTCTATCAATGTTTAGCGCCATTATTGTTTTTCAACTAAAGGTCGCACGACTGTCGAAAACCTAGTTTGCTATCCAACGGGTCGGAGGGGTCCTTCCAAATTCGAACGAAACTGGTAATGTTGCTCAGCGTCATTTAACATTGCCGTATTAGTTTTGTAGTTATACTAAATACCAATATTACGGCATATAGGAGACTTCTTCTCGTGCAATAGCAAACTGATTTAAAGCCGACAATGGGATGGTGAATGTCGTTTACTCTCGTTTGTTGGGTATTTTCCAATATTGGCATATCATGGATATTTAATCGATGATAGTTTATCGGATTTAATTCCGCACTAGTAAGGTACAATCGGTTCTTTAACGGTTGGTTGTTGTTTTAATTAGAAAACTGATCCCGCGATAGTTGGCGCATATTGCAGAGACGGTTTTTTTTTAATTGATCACAGTACTTCCAAGCAGGCGTGCGTTTTTCGAATAATATTCTGAAAATAAGATGGTGAGTGAACTCGGCCAGTTTCGACCAGCCGTCAAACTTCAATAGCTCAGTTGGCAACCCTTAGCAACAACAGTCTTGTTGTTATTTAGCCGGGTCATTTGAGTTCAGTCCAAGTTGGGTAATGGGATTTCGGCCCCGTTTACATTGAGTAGAGGTTCGGGTTGATTAGCTCCGGCTTTTAATATTTGTATATAACTTCGTTTATTCTTTTAAATAAATGTTTATTATATTGGTAAGTCGTACATTTATTTAGCGAGTATTTAGCGAATAACTCAGCTTATAAAAGAATATCCTTTCTACTTGGCACTTTCGACATAATATCAATTATCCAATACTCCTCTTTACTGAAGACAATACTCCTTTTTACTGAATTGTTTTTTAACCATTTTATAATATTAACGATTTCATATGGATCCATGCTGTTTTTTTTGGAGTTTTTGTAAACCGGTAGAATAAACAATTGAAGTTCTTTGAAGAGGAGTAGAGTTTTCCGATTGAAAAATATATACCATTGCCATTATATGTTTTTATTTTTATTTTAAGTTCATGAGAGACTTTGAGCGTTCTGAGCACCAATTTGCTATTGTCTGCCGAGAGGCTACCGCTATGAGAAAAGACTATTCCTATAATTTTCGCTGAAACTTTCTGGGGCCGAAATATGTATTATACGTATGGAAAGGCAATCATCCAAAATTCAATTTTAACCTTTTATTGAAAGAATATATAGAATTTCTTTTTCTAGAAATTTATCTTTTTTGAAGATTTAGCAACACAATTTTTTGCTAAAGAAACCGATTTTGCCTAGAAGGAGTAGGAAACTTGCTTAATTTTCAAACCCTTATTATTATATCGCGGATTTAAAGTAGTCCAAGTGGGAAGTGATTTCAAAATTGGAAAAATAAAGTGAATTTGGCTGACAGATGTAATTACATATGTATCGGAAAAGTGGCAGTTACACCAACAAATATACATTTATCGTCTCAAAACCCCCTTAAGACAAGTTTCATCGCTGCTATGTAGAGTTGTCTGCCAACCATTGGTAGAATGAACTTTTTACTACTTCCAAAAGCAAAAGATACCTACTCGCTAAATTTCATAGCGGTCGATGGAGTGTAAGAGACGCCAGATTATCAAATAGCAGTTAAAGTAGATGAAATATAAAAAGTGCGACTTCACAAAGCACTCAGATATTTATTGATCGTCCCTCGTATTGGTATGAATAAACTAAATATGTATCTTCCTTACATTTTCTTGTGTTATTGGTACTGTCATCACCGAAATTGCTGCCGCCGAACATGCCAACACTGACCTACGACCACTGTTGCGATGTGACAGCTGGCCATTCGTTTACTTCTCATTGCTTTGGTCGGCTTCTCAAGGCACTTTTAAACTTCACTATGCCAAATTGCTAGAATTGGCACATTTTTACTGGCATTGACTGTTCGAAAGGTCACAATTGGCACGTAGGAAATCGTAGCCGACTTAAAGGAATTCAAATGGTTTTATTGTAAATTTTTAACGACAACTAAGAGATGGTATGTTATATGTATCTCATGAAAGAAATATGTAACTGCCTGCGATTTAGTACATACATTTACAAACTGAACACAATATATTTCTTTCGAGAAGCAAAACTTTTGGTGAAGCATCCTCTGAAATCTGCAGGAGGCGATGTAACCGGGTAGAGTGTGGAAGCGATCACTCGTAAATTGTATTTCTTTCATAAAATACTTGTTATAAAAATCGTATACCATTTAGAGCCATCTTATGCCCTCTATTTACGGTATCATAACAGAAAGTTTCTTACAAGTGGTCGAAGAAGCTTGGACAAATATTGATCTAAATAAGTACGTAGTCCAAAATCAGGTGCGTATAATGGAAAATCGACATGTGGCCTAATCTCTCGATATATTTAGGTATTCTGGATGTTGTTAATGCAATTCGTAAAAAAATTGTTAAAGTTAGATTCCGCGATTTAACCACTATATACGACTGTGTGGTTCTCCCCAAGCTATTCCTGCTTGCAGCTTTTCCCCTGAAACAATACCTTTAAAAAAACTTAGAGCGGCGAATTATGATGGAAGACGACAGGTAATTCTTTAATATAGTAATAAGAGTTCTCAGATGCCAGTTTACTTAAGTAACTCTCGATTTATTTTTCCATCTTTTAACTTTTACCCTCACATCTGTCCGCATGATATTCAGATTTACGTTATACTTTCTAATGCAATTGGAACAGAAATATAACATTTCTAATTTCATAACCGAGACATTGTCTTGCAGCACTAACACAGGCTATGTTTGTACATTAAAATGTCCACCCCGGGTTTAAAAACTTACCTTGTGGGGATTTCAAAAATAGAAGATAAAGAGAAGTAAGAAGGAGTATAAGTTCAGGTGCAACCGGCCTTTAAATACCCAGCGCAAGTTTTTATTTGAAACAAAACTTACTTTTCGTATGCAATCAGAAAAGTTAATCTTATATGTATATACAAATTTATGTGAATCTTTTACTGGCGTCCAAAGTGCTCAACCGATTTTCATGAAATTTTTACAATGGATCTTTGTGGTCTTTGGGCCCAATATATCTTTGGTATAAAGATCCTATACTGATATATGAGACTATATATTATATATTGAGAAAACTCACGACAAAATTTAATACTATTCACCATATCTTCCCAGCTAGTTGACGTCGATATAAAATATTCGATATATACATATGTATTTCCTTTAGTTAAGCCCATTTTGACAACCATTTTTCAAAATTAATTTTGATTTTTTAATTATTTCTCTCCCAGCTTAAATTCTGTATACCAAATTTGAAAGAATTCGCGGCAATATTTTGTAAAATATTGAATATTTTTATTTGTTGTAAATTATCGTTATATGAAAGCTGAGCGTTTTAGTCTTATTTCAATAATTTTCCAGCTTTCGGACTAGAAATGAAAAGTGTGTACTTAATTTTATAGAATTTAACATAGAAGTTTCGGACATACATTTACCAATTTGCTTTTCAACATTTATGATTCCATGAATTTCATTTTCAAACCCAATTTTAGATCAAACTAGAGCCAAATATAGTTAGTAAATACTTATCTCGTTTTTTACCGTTGTTTTACCATTATAAAGGGTGGTTAAATTTTAAGGGCCGATGTCGAATGTAAACCACACCTAAATGTCAAGTTTTTTTCTGCATTTCATTTGACATTTCTCAATTTCAGACTAACTCAATTTGAACATGAAAATATACACAATCGAGCAACGTGTTAAAGTTATTATGAAAATGGGCGTTCAAATCAAAATGCATATCGCCTCACCTCACCTCACCTCAGTGGATTCGTCAATAAGCAGATCTGCCGCATTTGGGCGAATGATAATCCAAGAGTGATTGTCGAAAAACCAATGCACCCACAAAGAGTGACTGTTTGGTGCAGTTTATGGGCTGGCGGCATCATCGGGCCGTATTTTTCCAAAATGAGGCCGGTCAGGCAGTTACTGTGAATGGTGTTCGCTATCGTGAGATCATAATGAACTTTTTATGGCCCGAATTGGAACATATGGATGTGGACGATATGTGGTTCCAACAGGATGGTGCCACTTGCCACACAGCCAACGAAACAATGGCTCTTTTGCGCGACAAATTCAATGGCCGTGTTATCTCACGTAGTGGCGATGTCAATTGGCCACCAAGATCATGTGATTTGACACCGTTCGACTACTTTCCTTGGGGTTATTTGAAAGAAAAGGCGTACGTCGGTAAGCCAGCAACAATTCAAGAGCTAAATTGCCTCAGCGTCATCAAAAATTTAAATTTTTAAATTTTGCTTCCTAACTTCAAATGTAGAGTGTGTACCAAATTTGGTAGACTTGGGTAGCATTTTTTTTTAGAGATATATGTACTTATTTGCTCTAAAGTGTGCGGTGTCACGCCCATTTCATAATTTTTTTTATTTAATGTATCGGCTAGTGCAACCCCATCCTTTATATTAAACTTTAGCGAATTGCCTTTAATGCTGACTAAAATATCGGGTTTATTTATTTTTGAAAATTACCGTTATAACTATGAGAGGTCGGCTGACATTTTCGAAATTTTGCTTACTAACTTGAAATGCAATGTGTGTACCGACATTTGGTAGAGTTTGGTGATATATTATCGGAGATATAGCTTTTTTGACTTAAGTGAGCGTTTCCCCAACCCAATCCTCTGCATCAAATTTAAGCAAATAATCTTTACTGGTATTGTTTTAAATTATACAAATCGGTAAAAACCACGCTAGGAAGTTTAAAATTTAATATAAATTCAAAGAAAATACTACGCCAGGGTTCAGCAAACAGGTTCGAAATTTTAATGACATTTTTTTTTAATTTACAGAGTTTTTATTATTAAAAAATGATACTTCCACCTACATGGTGATTGTTACTTATTTTTGTGTTCTTAAAAAGAATTAAGATTAAATAATATTTTCGAAATATTTACTATATTCGCTATATGCTTCGTTTGTTCTACGATGATTCTGGCGATAGCTTGTTCGTAGATTTCACGAAAATTAGTACTAAGATAGGTTCAGTGATAGCGCTGAGTATTATCGAAACTTATCAATACATTTTACAATTATTTTTATGAACTTTAATTCAACTTTAATGAAATTTAATACACATAAGGCTACACCCTGAGAAGTTTTTAAATCGGAAAACAATTACACCCTTCAACCATATAAGGGTAATTTTGGAAAATGCAAGGAATGGGTTATTTCAGTTACTGGTTGAAGTGAACATCGTAGAAATTAATCGTGCAAAACCGCGACACATAGAAATTACTATCAGAAAAAACTAGAGGGCATGGAAATCAAATTCGTCTAATTATAATAAGTTGAGGTTTCAACATAATTAAAATGTTAAAATATAAGTTGTTATTGGCTCCATATGCAAGAGATCGAACTTTTCGTCGCACACGCGCCAACATGTTTTGCGCGAGTGCATCATCGACTTTATGCGAAGCCCACAACCACTTTTTTTTTAAATTCTCCAATATCTTTTACCATATCACCTGTCTTCTACAATATTTCCTTCACGATTTACCAATATTCCTTAATTGGACGCTGCTCTGGGATATTTAGTGGATATTATTTGAATTGTAGCACTGCAATGTGTCCTTAGCATGGTGGCAGCTTGGCAGATCCAGCCAGAGCAGTGGTCTACTATTTTGGCTGTTAATAAATGGGAGAAGGCGCTTTTTAAGACTTGATAAACTTTGACGTTCATAGTCCCGGCTGGGATAAAATGACTGATTTTTTGTGGAACTTGAACTTCTTTTTCAATTTACAGCTTTCGGTAGCATCTTGGCGATTTGCTGCAGTAAGAAAATCTCGATCAGCAATATATTTGAAATTTTGAAAGCAGTAAATTTCGTCGCCCATAACAATGCATTTGTATTTTGTAATTTGTGATTCATACAGCTTCTGGCTGTGGGATTTTGTTGAAAGATTTTGCTTGCGTCTCGATATGGCGCAGTTTGAGCTTTGCAACTTCTCAATCAAGCTTGCCGCCTTACTCTTTGTTCAAAGGACTGCGATTTACGTGCAGATTTTGTAACAGTCTGTGACGAAACTTTCAGAATTTCTACGTCACAACAGATTTTGTTTACAAAAACGATGTATGAATGTATACTCGCAATCATGAGTATTTTTTCCAACGTGCTTAGCAGTTTTATTGTATTTTTTCTAACATTTATACCGAAGTGTTGCTTCTCATTTCTCTTCACCGCTAAGTCTGGTGTGACGTCACAGCCAATACAAGCCAATGTTGCATTCTATCATTCTTGATATGTTCCTATTTATGTAAGTACTCCTTTTGTGGAATCAGACTAAGTACAGCGAAAGAAATTAATGTCTATAGCGATTTTTTATTTGCCAACTTTACAAATGTCTATCTTCATGTATTACATTAATAAATCTTTTTAGCGCACTGAGTTTTCCATCTCATCCCAATCATAACTTCATTAATTATTCTTTGCACATATCTTCATTCCTATTAATATATACAAATATTATGCCCGAGCGTTGAGGATCACCCTAAATGGCGTTGTGTCCCGTTGCTTTTGGCGCAATAAACATATAAATTGATTTGGCCATAGGTGTCGTGACGATGAGCCCAACTGCCTGATGTTAGCACACCTGCATCAAAAATAAATGCAAATGCAAGCCGGAAGTTCAATTTGCATAGGCTGTGCACAATAACTTGTCGTCTTTTTGTGTAAGTTCGAGTAGTTGTGGCAGACAGCCATGTGCCATGACCAATAGACTATTGCCGCTGGTGGTGGTTACTACTTGGCGTAATACTCGTAATTGTCGATAGACGCCAATATCAATAAAATTTCGCCATATTACTCGTATCACATTCACCAGCGACGCCGATAGAACTTATTTAGTGTCTATCGAAATTTAACTCTTTATTTATTACATAACATTGTTTTTGGTATATGCAGTCGTACTTCGTGACAGACATTTATGAGAGTGACTGCCATTACTTTGCATCATTACGTTGTGTCCACAAATCCATATACTATAAGTATTTGCACATTATGGTGGTTCGTGTGAAATTTTGATATTGATTTGTTTAAGTTTTACGTTAAACCTTTCGGAACAAATTTGGAAGTCCTAAATAAAATGTTTGTTGATTTTAACTCAGAGATTTCGATTTAATTAGACATGGGAATCCAAAAACAATTAGTTCATTGCATACGAAATCGTCCAGGCAGTTAGAATCAGGTCTTGTTTTTTTTTGTAAGAAATTTTTTTATAGTTCTACATCGGAAGCGACGAAAAAGGTACTTTTTCTATTTGCTTTATTTTGAGCTCTTTCGTTGTGGTGAATCTTTAAAGGTTGTCTAAAAACTCGATTTCGGGCCATTGATAAAAAGTTCCTCTAAAAGAAAAATAAGTTGGCATTTTTGAAAAAAAAATTTTATATCGTGATTTAAAAAGAAAATTAAAAATTCTTGACTTCAAGAACTTCAAATTGCATTAGTTCTTTTTCCTTCAAATTTTTTTTTTTTCAATAGTAATAATATATATGAACAAAATTATGCGGTGCCTCTGTTAGCCGAAATTGTTTGGGAGTTAATTAATTGATTCAATAATTCAGTAATTTTAGGCTTAATTTATAACAAGTGTCATCATTTCGCCAAAAGTGGCTCAATCGTTAAAGGTTCATTCTGGAAGAGAAAATTATAAAGTCTAGAAAATTTTCGGAAATTTTTCACTTTTTTCAGGATGGCAGCTCGCAATAAGGGAAATATATATGTAATGAAGTTAAGTTTTGCTTGCTCGGATATAGCAGGGTAATGCTTAATATATACCACGTGTCGGTATAGCAGACAAATACTTCAATTGGCAGTTAGTCGATTAAATTAAACGACGTTTATATTTTTGAGAAAGTTGAACAGGAGAAAACTCAGAAGCTTATACTGTTGCAAAAGACTGAATGGAAAATTGCACTAGGAATACAAAAACGCATAACTCATTAAAAACAAAATTGGGTTTATTAGAAATGCTTCTGAAAAATGTCCACATATAATACTCATCGAAAACAGAAATTAAGAATGGAAAATCGAAGCAATGTCAAAACATTTGGGCTGAAATTCATTTGATCTTTTGCACATTTTAAATTCGATCATAAAAAAAAATTCCGAAAATTTACTAGACTTCATAATTTTCTCTTCAAGAATGAACCTTTAACTGTTAAACAGCCCCTTTTGGCGCAATTATGGCATTTGTTACAAAGTGGACCAAAAACGGAGATTTTTTGAATAACTCGATTCTAGCGCCACCTAAAGTATTGCTTCAGATTCATACCTTTGTAATATCATCATTATCGGCCCATAAATACAGATTTTATAAATAGCTCACCTCATCGAAATCGGATAATAAATACAGATTTTCGGACTAACTCACCTCTTGCGCCCCTTTGCGAAATTATTTCTCACAAGCGTATAGCCTATGTCCGTGCCAAAATATGAAAAGGAGAAACTTGTAGTTTCCAAAGTCGCAATGTTTTTGCCCAAATCTATAATAGATGAAAATTTTCTAATTTGAACGGATGACAGAAACTGCTAACAAAATGATCCAATTCATATTCAGAAATTTCCATTTCTAAGTCAGACATTTTGATTTCACATTGAGAAAATGTATATTCATTCCGCTAATTAGAGATTTTAAATTGCATATAAGCCATCTTGTCCCATATATACATATAAATATATACGTGAATGTGTATTCGTACATGCAAGAGGTAAAAATAATACATAAACAAAGATCGTATGGATGGATCTTAAAGATAACTGTGTGATATGTCTAACGATCCTTTATAAAAACGTAGATTGCATAAAACAATACAGGCATTGCACAATTTTCTTATAAATGTATAAATAAATGGGTTTGTACGTATATTTCCATTACATGCAACGTGCAAAAAATTTTCTGATTATAACTTTCCGAATTTAAATTGCGACTTTCTTAACTTAAAATGAAAATTCTGAATTTGAATTGCAACATTCTGAATATTAAATATAAGTTCTGAACATGTATGGTAACTTTCTGAATTTGAATTGCAACATTCTGAACTTCAAATAAAAATTCTGAATTTGAATTGCCACATTCTGAATATTAAATATAAATTCTAAGCATGTATTGCAACTTTCTGAATTTGAATTGCAATATTCTGAACTTAAAATGAAAATTCTGTATTTGAATTGCAACATTCTGAATTTTAAACGGAAATTTTGAATTCGAATTGTAACTTTCTGAATTTAAAACGGAAGTTCTAAATATGAATTGCAACTTTCTGAATACGAAAAGGAAATTCTAAACTAAAATTTTAACTTTCTGAATTTGAATTGCAACATTGAATTATATTGTTCAAATGCAGGGAAAGGGTTAAAGGCAAACCTGTTAAGTTTGGATTACTAATCGTAATCATTAGTAATCTGATTACTTTGTATTTGAGAGTGAAATAATTGATTACAATACGATTATCTTGGTCCCAACTATATTACGTAATGATTACGATTACAAATAATCAAAAAAATAATCAGGATTACTCTTGATTACTAAAATTAATCAAAAAGAATCAAAATAAATAATTGATTCTTTTCACGGATTCTCTTTGATTATTTTCATTCCAAAATACCAAACAGCTTTTCTCTTTTTGCCTTTTTCATTTTTAAGAAATTTTTGGAATCATTTTATTTTTAACAAATAAATATATTAAAGACAAAATAAAAAAATATAAAAAAATTAACAAAATTCATTTATAACAAAATAACAACAAAAAAGAAAATAGCCTATCTACTGGTCCTGCGGATGTCAGGGGGGTGTTAAAAGCAGCAAAAGCTTTCCCATTAGAGCATAGGTTAAGCCTATTGACACCATTCTTTGGCTAGACCCTGAGTGGTTTAGACAAAGAACGTAGATTAAAAAGAACTTGCAGGGCGTTTCGTTTCCTGTGACAAGAACTCTCGTTCAATTCACCACACACAGAAACCAATTGGATCTAGTCAGATTCTAATATCAACTAGCAAAAGCCACATTAATTCTGGTATGGTAAATTTGACAAGATTTTCTATTAGAGGAACGGTGGGATGGGATGCAACTTCTTTGCAATCTACCTTTTTTGATTTAGGTGTGAGTTTTTTCCTGGATGCTTATACAACAGATAAATTTTATTTTCGACAGTACATATGTATATAGAGTTCAATTGGCGTTTGGCTGATACTATGTACATACCTTGAAATTGACTGATCCTACCTAAAGTGCAAATGCAATCACAAAGTTATGCAGTGGCAATAGACGTCCGCATATATATTGCATACCAATTTACATACTGATGTCTGCTCGAAGGAATGTCGGGTGCTTACCGATGTTTTGTATGCACGTCTGTCCGATTTTCATACTTTTTACTCCATTGCTATGCTACGAAGTTGTACTATTATTTAAATGCTATTTTTATTCATGTGCTGACTCCTTAAATAACCGGTGTCTCATACTTAATTTTAGCCTCTCAATAAAATTCGAATGTTCTAGAGTTCGTTTTGATGTCGTTGTTTATGTATGTAAGAAATAGTTATGTATACAATTTTAATGTTATTGCACTTTTGTTGCATACTTGTGCGGTGATGTAACAAATCACGTAAACAAATTAGATTTCAATAATTCTTCTTTGTAGCTAAACTTTGAAATGTTTGTTTTCGTTTTGCATCAAACAAAAAAAAATTGTTAATGATTTTCTAATGTTCTCAAAAAAAGTTTCTTGTGTTCGCTGTGCTCCAAAGGTTCAAAGCTATGAAGAAGAACGTAGATTACGAAGAAGCTGCATCACTCCTACCGTTTCTGTAACGGAAAATGTCGTCCAATTTTAACATCCCGGAACTAATTTGACATTTGCTGACAGATATTAGACTTTCATTTGATCCAATTAGTTTCGGATGTGGTGAAATTGAACAAAAATTCTTGCTGCGGGAATAATTATCTTTAATAGGTAATGACGTATCGCACGTATTTGATTTTCGTAAAACACCGTTATGTGGGCGTGGCTCATTTCGCTTATTTGTTGACCAATCTGCCTCGGGTCGACGGCATTGTTTGTACCAAGTTTTGTTAACATATCTCAATATTTACTCGAACTAAAAGAATGAGGTTTTGTCGAGTGCTCTGCCGCGAATTCAGTTGGGCGAGAAGGAGGGCTTTCTTACTCCTGTTCTTAAAAAGGATTATCCATTAAGAACTTACCATCTTTACCACTTACGTATACTTTGACAGCCACAGCAAAATGCTATAATCACATTTTGACCATCGTAGATGCCTTTTCTTTATAAACATGGTTGCATCCGACGAAAGATGCAGGCCACTCAGTGGTAGTTAAAAGATTGAAGAAAACCAAAGCTCAAATTTGAAAATTCAATTTCATCAATATGAAAATATAGTACCAGTTAAAATTTTCATAAAAAGCAAAATGGAAACCAAGGATTGATTGGATTCGCTTGGTGCTTAGACATTAAAGAAACATAAAATTTTAATTTAAAACAACGCGTATTTAGTAAAATCTTGCCGACAGCAACAGCGAATTAATTCGCAAAACTTACATGTATTTTGCAAGGCGAATTCAAATAAGGTGATGTTGAGCAACCAGCTGATTGAATTCGCTTGGTGAACGTTAAGTCAAAATGTTTTGTTTTTGTAGAAGGTGGTGTCAAAAGAAGAGTTGATATGATTTTTTTCAATTAAATACGCTTTGTCTTTGTGTAACAACAAATTATTTACAGTGGCGAGCAAAACCAGTCGAATGGTAATTTCTTTTCGGATATTAGCAAGGTTTTTCATGATACATCTTTTTCGTTAATCTAATATAAAAGGTATATAAAAATGTAGTCGCTTTCTTTAGTACAATGGCGCAAAAACTGCTAAACGGGTTTCCACATAATTTGAACCGTATATTCCTTCGACACGTGGATCGGACAAAACCCGTTAGGTTGCGCATGAGTCGAGATATTCAAAAAATTCGCATTTACGGTCCGATATTGAAAATATTGGAAGGAGTTGGTGCTGGTTACTTTTATGAAAAATAAATGTGGCAGGTATCGCTAGAGGCGAGTCCAAAAAATCTGTATTTATAATTCGATTTTGATGAAATTAAAAACGGATAATAGGGGTTCGGCGAGATGTTATTCTATGAAAAATTTATCCGATAGATGACGCTAAAATAGACAATCTGTATTTTTTGTCTATTGTAGATAATATTAGCTAATATTCTAAAAATTAAAAAAAAAAATTGAAATTGGTTTGTAAATTGTTTGAAACATTAATATACTTGGTGTTTGTTATGTTATGAGATATAGTTTTGTATAAAATTAAAGGGAAAAATGTATCATGAAAAATATTATAAAAATATCACCTATTCGACCGGTTTTGTTAGACAGTGTTAAAAATTTATTATTTAGGAAATTTAAAGTTTTATCGTAAACAATTAATGTTTGAAGCTTTACACACAATTTATAAAAACTCAAAAATTTTCATTTAAATTTTTAAAATTTTTAGGAGGATTATGCAGTTTTATAGCCTATTAAATTTTGGTATAATAAAGTGCAACTTTGAATTGTGTATAACCTCCTGCTGATTTTTTATAAGTTTTGTTTTAATTTCGGTTTTGAAAAACTTGTATACTAAAATTAAATAAAAATTTTCTTAGATTTTTTTTTTAGAGACTTTTTATTACGATTGAAACATTATTTTAAAGGAATTTTCTTATAGTATGAAGTATATCGGTATATAATAATAAAAAACAAAAATTATGATAAAAAATCCTTACTAATATTGGGTAAAGGACACCATTCTATCGGTTTGATTTCTTTGTTTTCTATTTTCTCAATTCGCCCAACAAATTCGCCTTAGACTGACTTTGACAATTGCCACACAAAAAACAAAGTGCTTGTAAATTTTGTGAATGAATTCGTAGTTGAAATTAAAAAAAAAACTGTTCCGTAAACTTCCCTAAAAATTTAATTTAAAACAATGGTGATATTAAACAATCAGCTGATAGGATCCGCTTGGTGAACTTAATATCAAAATAATAGGCTTGCTTGAGGAAAAAGCAAATCGCATTGTATGTAATTTAAATATTCCCTGTATATTTAACTCCATCGATGAAGCTCATAGATGAAAGCAAATTTCCTTTCTAACACTCAAACTACACAAATTAATAAATCGACCTGTGTATATCTTGACTAGCGTTTGTTTTAATATGCCACCTTTTAATTCTTAAAGTCACAGATTATTAACATTAGAAAATTGTCTTTTTATAAGCTTGTATTTGAACTTTTCATCTTTTCAATTTTCAAAGTCATTGCTTAGTACTCGTTATCATTGTTCGACCATGAGCGGTTAAAAAAAAATGCACATCAATTGATGCCAATTAATTATCATGTATTAAAAACTACATACTTACCTCTTTAATTACCTGGTGCATCAATATGTTTGTGCGTTGAAAAGTTTTGTGACTTGCAATAAACTTCGCATAAATATTCGATTGGCAATTTAGATGCATGATATCACATGTTGTAGAATACTTATTCAAAAAATTAAGATCGCATTCGAGGTTATCAAGTTTGGCTGACCATCATATCTATCGTGTCATGTAATCTTTGCAAAATGTTGTAAACATTTCATTTTACTTCATTTGCACACAGAGCTGTGAGTTCAGAAGGACAACTCATAGCAAAATCAGTGCACCTATTTAATAAGGAAACTCTATCATATTCCTTCAAGGCTTCATGTGAAAAAAGGAATGAGCCGGGGCGTTTACATGCTTCATTGTTATAACTAAAATTTTTCGGCGAAAAGAAGAGCAACTATCGGATGCTACGCCTACGGATTCGTTTAGAGAATCGAAAGCCATTTAATTCGAATGAGAAAACTTCTCGCTAAGCAGCTATAGGTTCCTGGTATTTGGCGCATGCGTACTTTCTGTAACAACTTCAGTCTCGTTATTTACCTAGTCTAACTCTATTTAACAAATTTCGCAGACAACCGTTTTTTTTTTTGCACGTCTTTCCGTTATCCACTTGCGGTATCTACGAATCTGATGAAGATATCCACACCGGTATTGTAGCAAAGTCGATAAAAAAGCAATTTTTTAACACAAAATACATATATACATATTTTAATTTTGTGGATATAGCCGTTATGCCCTTTTTATAATCCAAACTTGATAACGTCGGGCAGACCGGGAAATCCCACTTTTGTGGCTCTTTCCGTTTTGTCCCATATGTGTGACAAATATTACTGCGTAAGTAATTATGAACAAATTGGTTAAATTTCCACTAAACTCACTTGAATTCAAGCAACATACGAGCGTTGAAATCTGCGACCAGCCATTGTGGCCGATTAGACGCCAAAGGTTTGACCCATATATAATCGAAAAATGTCTGCATTATATTTGGCGTGAATATCTTAACAATACTTTGGGGTACAATTTTCTTCGACGTAAATTTTAGTAACACAGTTTTTGACATCAAAATTTAATTACGGTATATTTTTGCCGTTTTCATACCTACCCTTTTTGCCGTTTTCAGACTCCGGATCAGAATAATTGTGGTCGTCTTCTAAGATATCATCTGGGCAATATTGTCCTGTGCTATTTCATTCTAAGAATGTTCTGTTCTTGCAACCTTCCTTGTCGGATTTCTTGTCTGAATTTCAGCCTGATTTTTATTAAACGATAATATTAATTTTTGAACTCAAGGCCAGTATAAGGAAAAGTATATTGGAAAAAAGACAACAACAGTCAGGAGTGGTAGAAATTATAGCAATTTTTTTACACTTTTTTCTATAGTTTTACTTTAATTTCCTTTATTACAAATTGGACAATTAATCGCTCTCGTAGGACGCAACTCGCAGAAAGAAAGGGAAACTGGCGTGATATGCCATTCATAAATTAAAACATGTTCGAGTTTGCATAAAGTAACTGTAACTTCGGTTTTGTTGGATAGAGATTTGAAAAAATTAAAATTCATAGGGACGCAAATAATATTAAACCGTTAATTAACCCCTTCACTACCGTACAATATGCAGAGTACTTACAAAATTATTGCTTATCTTTTTGGATAGATATTAAATCCTATAGACCAAAAAAAATGCATGAAAAATCGAATGCCCTTCTAAAGGATGTTATGTCCTGGGATTTTATGTCCCATTGGTATACAAAAGAAACATAAATTGGGACTTAATATCCCATTGGTAGTATTTTTTCAAAACTATCAAACAAGAGTAAGTCCTCTTAAATTTTATTTATTTGTTATTTTGATAAATTTTTAGCTGCATAATACACAGGACCTCCGCTCGTTTTCCTTCATCGGCATATGATCTCCAACATTTAATATCTTTGTTGCTCTTTTTGATCTCGGACCTTTTCTTTTAGAGATTTTTTTTACCTAGGTTTTAGCTCTGCCTTGGTCCATTGAAGTCTTTTAGCTGAGATTTCCTGAGTACGTTTTCCTGGTAAATAATATGAGCATTTACCACTGATGTCATTAAAAGCTTGAAAAATACTTTGCGCCTCCATTTCGTCGATTTTCTATTACCATCATAAATTTTAACTTTTTGATCGGATGAGTCAACTCCCCCCATGTTCTGATTATAGAATAGCAAGGCTTCCGGACATTCAATAGAAAGCTTAGGAACCATCTTTTTGAGTTCGCAAAACTGTAGACGGTGTAGGGCTGTGACAGTTACTCATAACAATTACTTCACGGGAGTGAGTCGTGCCAATTTGCAATCATTATACCTTCATGGCATACCCGAAAAACAGACACACCTCTCTCCAATGATTCGTTTATGACAGGTAAATTCTTTCTATTTTGAATACAAGGTCCAACATAAGCAAACGGTAAAGTTTTTATCAAATTAAATGAGGTAAAAAAACGATCAAATTTCAAAATTATATTAGGATTACGCACAGTCTCACACAATATAGTGACGACCCTTTCTCCTAAAGTTCCTGACGGGACTGGGCTGCTGTTCTTGTCTGCATAAATATTTAAGTCATACGTATATCCAGTTCTGGAGTCAAATCTTTGCCATATTTTGATACCACGTTTAATCGGCTTCATTGGTAGAAACTGCTTTAGAGAAGATCTGCCCTTAAACTAAGCTCTGACGTGAGCTATCGATGCGTGATTTCATAAATGTATGTTTCAACTGACAACTTCCTCTATGTAATAAAGTTTCTTGGTTCTTTCTATGCATTCTACAAATCATTAAACACAAAAATTTATTCCACATTTCCACAACAATGGGATATATCATCCCACAAGCACAAAAATACAGATTTCATTGTTTAAATGAAAAATTTGAATTTTTGATGTTTCAAATTTATTTAATTTATTTGTATAGGTGTTATAAGGGGTCACCGAGCGACAACCCTATCCTCCCACCAGTTTCTCCAGCAGGCCGACACAGACGTGAGAAGTTCAGTAAAAAGTAACTTTACCGTGTACGGGTCTGAGAATTCTGGACTGTTTCGTCGCATAAATGACGACTTACTTACACCAAGGGCCTTAATTTCATGACCGGATTTTAGATGAGAATGGTATAGGAGAAATGATAAGATATGTTTAAGACTGTCCGACGATTGCTCTAGATTACATGATGGCATTTATTAGTATCCAACGATAAGCGATTTATCGTATACTACGATTGAATATTATTAAGTTCAACTTGCAGAAATAGTGGCTCCTAATAGTGGAGGAAACTTTTAAGACATCGGCGTACGGTAGGAATTTTACAATGGAGAGAAGCATTGACTTATATCACCGATGAATAAAATGAAATATAAAGGGCCCAAAACATTACCCTGGGGTACTCCAGAGGAAGCAATTGAGGGATGTGATAACGGATGGCCAACTTTAGCACACTATATTGCCAGATTTCAATTGGGCGGTATAAGTTGAACTTGTTCTAAATAACATTTGACCTTTCAATGAACAATATGCTCCTACGCCCGCAAAACACAGGCTGTCAACTCATAGCTTACGCGGACGACAAGATTAAGCTACCCAAGCTCCTGCTTCCTGCTTTAAACGGTGAGCCTCTTACACTGTCATAAGAAGTTAAATCCTTGGGTTTTATTCTTGACAAGAAACTAACAAGAACTAAACCTTTACGCCTGTAAATTTGGTATAGGTAAAAAGCGGGATATCAAAGCTAACATTACCAATTGGGTATACACAGCGATAATCTGCCCTGTTCTGTACTACATTATGGCGGACGTCGCTGGAGATAATTAAGGACAAATTTGAAAATATACAAAAAGGGTGCGAGAACGCTATTTGCAGGAGCATTAGATTTAGTCCCCTCTATGGTCCCAGAAACCCTACTAAATATTCTGTCTCCGCTCAAAAATCTGCGATACCAGGTGACTGTGTAGGAGATGAACTGGTAAGAGTAGGCGCATCCCTGTCGAGCATAGATACCTCAAATGACGCGGATATACCGCTTTCTCCTTGTAGACTCTGGTTGAAGTCAATGTTCTTGAGCTGGAAACCGTAAGATGGGGAAACTAACCAACATATGGGATAGCCCATCAGCTCTGGCCCAGAATAGACAAAGGTAGATCTGTTAGTCTAATAAAAATGGAAAAACGCCTCCTACTCCTGGTAACAGGTATTATAACTAGCCATTGCCTCATGGGAGTACATGCCAGTAGGATGGGCTTTCCCGAAAACGATTACTGCCGTATCCTTCGTGAAGAGGAAGAGGTGGAAAGCATTGAACACTTCCTCTACTTAGCCCTGTTTTAGCTGGTGTCGATACTTACACCAGTACTTCTTCGACTGCCAGCCGGATTTGGGACCAACAGAAGTAAATGATTTCCTACGTTTCATTAGGTAATTGCATTATATTTTAGGGGAACACATAGCCCACACTACCCAACTGGTATCACAACGGACCCAAATGGGCTAAGAGGGCAGTCGCTACAACCTAATCTAACCTGACATTTGACAAAGGCAAATAAACAAACAGCCATTGCAAGTTAAAAAAAATCTTCTAAAAAGATTGCCCATTGAGCAGCTGCAACAAATGTAGAAAAAAAGTTGAAATTCCCGTATCGATAAACTTTAGGGCTACATACATTTTTATTAAGTAATCTCCGCAGATGCAGAGGAAATGGTCGGCTTTATGAGCAAAGAAAAAGTCTACAAAGAAACAAATCTAACTGCATTACTCGAATGCGTAAGGCAAAGCAAAAATGCGAATTAAGAAATATATCCAGGAAGTGTTTATCGAAACACTTGTCAGATTGCATGTCAAATGCTAATAATAAAATTTTCTTCCTGCACCAATACACGGTATTTAGCTAAGCAATTGCAACCACAGGAACGCTTGAACGGCGAACTGATGTTGTGGTGCGAGAATAAGAACAGCTGAAAGTATGCAAAAAAAAAAAAATCATTTGATGACCATGAAGTTCTCTAAATACGTGGCAGCAACAAGAGTACTAAATACACATAAAGGAACGGAAAAAGAATTGCAATAAAATCAAAACTTGCGACGGTGCTGTGAAGGATGGCAAAAGTAAATAAAACATCATTAGTATCTGATTTGCATTTCCTTCTCTCACTTGGCTTGATTTTATTTGCTTTTCTGTAAGCCAACGTTATTTTGTTGGACTGAAACCCTGACCAGCGTGATCAGCACCAGCTTGTTGCAAGCCGAACCGACCAAAAGTGAGTTAACTACGTCCATTACGTATCGAGCGGTAGATGTTTTGCTTGGTGGTACGAACTTGAGCAAACATAACATTAGGGTCCATTAAGTAACGTTCGAGGCAATTATTATGATCAACAAGGTGTTATAATGAACGTTCAAATGGTGGTGGTTAAGTGCCGATTGCGTTGCGTCGGCCACGTGCGCCTGTGCGCCTGTGCGGTGCGTATCAACTGACAGCCGGACAATTGGCCAGCGACAAGCAGAGATGGATAACCAAATCGTCTGAAGGAGAGCAATGAAGTGGGATAATAAGATGGAATAAGTGTACAGCTTATTGACTTGAGTTTTTAATACCTACAAGAATTTTTGAGTTTTTCTTAAGCAAAGCTGCAAAGTATGAATTGAAAACAAGTTGTAAGCAGCTGGAAAAAGTTACTGCCGTTCAATGAAATATACTTCGATTAATCTGCTTCTTGCATATTTTTATGTGCCGTTTGCATGCAACATGTTGAATAACTACGATTTTACTACCAATTGTGGTATGCATTTAGTACGAATACCGTTAAGCTTCTAAGCTTCATGGATACTGATTGTTAGGTTACGTTTCATTTAATTGACGCGAGGGCACTTTTTGTGACGCAATCAAGTACTTTAGTTTATGATTTGTTTTTCGGCCAGTAAGAATGTATCAGGAAATAAAATGCAATAATGTAGATACTCGCAAACGACAGTTGTGCTTCGACAAATGAGGGCCGTGAAATAAGTAAGAAAAAATTAGCTGGTTCCAGCTTTGCTGAAACCTTCATACCCTTTTTGCATAAAAAAAGTTAACTTTTTAATATTACTTCATAGTAAAAGCATTAAATTTTAGATCACTGTTTAATAAAAAATAAAAACACGCCTAAGTGCATAAGATTTCTTTGTAGGAGAAATTAATAAAAGTAGTCGTAGTAATTAATAGTAGTATTAGTAATAATAGTGGTAGAAATTATTAGTATAATTAGTAAAAATAGTGGTAGAAATTAGTAAAAAAATAGTGGAAGAAATTAGAAAAAACGGTAAAAATAATGGTAAAACTTAGTAGAAATAGTGGTAGAAATTAGTGGTAGCATTAATAAAAATAGTGGTAGAAATAATTTAAAGTAGCGTTAGAAATTAGTAGTACGATACGTACCAATGGTGGTAGAAATTAATAAAATAATGGAAGAAATTAGTAAACAGTGGTAGAAATTAGTAAAAAATTTTGGTAGAAAATCTTAAATAATGGTAGAAATTGGTAAAAATAGTAGTAGAAATTAGTAGAAGCATTAGTAACATTAGTGGTTAAATTAGTAAATATAATGATAGAGATTAGTAAAGCGATTCTGACTTATTTCGCACATAGCCCTCGCCTTCACATCCACTCACCTGCAATAGTTTCGCAATCAGAAACTTTAATTCTATATCGGTCTAAATCTGCGGTGTTTTCACAAATATAAGCTTTTCACTATTTCAATCATCTACAACTGGAATCAACTCAACGAACTCGTACAATATAGGACTATTCGCGAATAAACCAATTACTGATAGTCTCAATTCAAAATCCCTTAGATAATTCCTCCAAAAACGCATTGTATACCAGCGTGTTCAAAAAGAACTGGCAGTTACTTGCTATGCCTTGATACTAAAACAGCTCATCGATAGGATCAACAACTCCGAAGCTTGCACGGTCATTGAGTTTGAGTTTTGTTCCGACTGCCCAGTTTTTTTTTTTGAATCTTCGGGGATCAACTGTAAGTAGTTTATAGGTCAACATTACGACTGTACACTTTTTTAAATTAGCCAACATGTTTGGTCGAAAACCCTGTTTTGGCCCTGTTTTTTTGCTAGTGAAATGTAAAAAACTGAATTCACCCAGTTTGTTCATGCATTTTGTTTCTGTAAACAAAGCAAACCTTGGGAATTTGGGCAGAAAAACCAGCATTCAGCTCATGGAAGGCTATAACCTTGTATGAACTCATTTTGAATATTTGCTTTCGAAATCCATCCAGCTTTGATAGTATTAAGCATAAAAAATTGGAATTATGGTGTTATAAAGGCAACTACAAAATTCCAACTTATTTTGTCTTTCCTTTTGTGTAAGAGTGGTCGAAATTTAAAATAAAACAAAATCAAATCGGTGACTATAGTAACTGCACCTTATAAGAATTCGCCTTGATGTAATTTCAGAACTAAAATACCATAGTGTAATGGTATAAAGTGTGCCAGAAAGGAATGACATTCGTTTTCTGTACGCAGGCTTCGCAGATATTGTGTAATTTCTTTTTCATTCGTAAGCCATTTAACCCGCTTAGTGTATAATTTTTGTATAAATATATAAAAAGAGAAAAAACATGACGGGATGCAAATATCCTTTATATATTACACAAGTTCTAAAAAATTGCAGCATCTAGACTTCTAATGGGTTAAAACCCAAAATGATAAGGAAACTTCATTTGTACGTACGTCAATTAACTGGCACACTTTACATATATCATTACACTATAATACTATTTCGATGTAAAAATCGTGCCCTTTAACTTCTCATTATATCTGTCTTATTAAATGAGTTAGACGCATCGGCGATGATCTGAATGTATCTGTATCGGTGAACGAAAAATGTCTGCACTTCTGAATAAATCAAAATAATGGGTTTGTTTTTTTTTGGACTGTCTTTGGATTTATGACCGAGTTAAAACAAAAGAAGCATGCATTACTCTCTTTCATCGTGTAGCGCAGAATATCCAAACATTCAAAGACATTAACATTTTTGTGCAGTCATACAGACACCAAACCACATGAGACTAATGTACACCAATGAACAGAAATTAATAAGAATAAGACAAAAATTTTTAACAGAACGAAATACACAAAGTAAGAAACAACAATGTTTTGCGCAGATGTAATTAGCACAAGTATTTATTAGAGAATTTAAAAAAGTGTTTGTTTGAGTCTGAGGCGATTGTGGATAGCAAATTTCCATAAAAGCGGTATCAGCGGAATGGCAGGAAATGGCTAGATTGAAATGGTAGTTCAGGTATAGGGAACTCTATTAGGCGTATAAAGATGATAGCACTTAGCTGGAGAAACGCTGAGTACCCAAAATTAAGTCCCGCAAACTGCTAGTTTCCACCCCCGAAGGCTGAGCAGAAAGTGAAGAGATAATTCCACCTCGTCATCCTCCAGACAGCTGCGGTAAAAAGGGTCCGAGACTACATTCACCTTAACCGCATTTATAACTATCGAACAGTGTCCAGTCAGAAATTCTACGAGGATCAAGAGTTGTCGCTTTTTTAGCGACCGGAGATCTTTCGAGTGGCTACGGTTCACCACCGACGAGAGGATCCTTGCAAGTCTGCATGTCGTGGTAATGCCCAGCGCTCTCTGAGCCGACATAGAACTCATCTGTTCAATAGAAGTCCATAGGGGGCCAGATAAGGTCCCACCCTACTGGAACAATGACTTCAAAGGTGCCCTGCCGGGCGAGCTCAGCAGCCATGCAGTTTCGTGTATTACCGGTATGGCCTGGCATCCAAATTAGTCTGATATCCAGAGGCGACTGAGAGAGAAGTCAAGCACTCCCCGACCAGTTTCGACCCTAACCATCAGAGACTTTTAGGCTTGAATTGCAGCCTGACTATTAGAAAAGATGTCTGCCTGTCTAAAGGCAATCTATTCTTAAATAAGCTATTAGTAAATAAATCGGCAACCCAAGCATTTAAACAGTTAGTGTTCTCAATTACTCTACATGGTACAGGACATTACATCTATGTATGATTTTCGGAAAGTATTTTATGAAATAAATATAAATATCATCATAGCTGAAAAGTAAATGTAAAAAACTTAAGTTCTCTACAGACTTTCTTATAAAATAAATATGTAAATACAATTTTATTTTCAATAATTTAAAAAGTAAAATCAAGTTAGTGGCCGCCATAGCCGAGTACGGCTGCTCCACAGCGGAGCTGGAAAAAGCTGCGACTGCTTTTTTTGGGCTTCCGGTAGGGTTTCAAAATACGAACACTTATCAGCCTTGCCAGCCTTGTTTTAACTATCTCACAGTAATTAGAATCATACGAGTCTTCGTTATCTTCTACATATCCCGCCGGCTGTGCCTCAGACGATTGCTAAGAGGTGGAATATATTCCTCATCGTTGTCCGGCGCAAAAAATTTTTCCTCGTCACTTCCACATAATATTTATTGAATTTATGCTGTTCTAAATCTTTTTGCACACTTTGATCTGAATTTGCACAACAATTGTATAACTAATTCTGGTAAAGGCAATCGAATATCAAAGTGTCTTGGGTCACTGTAGAGCAGTGTTTCCCTGCCGATGATCCGCGAAAAAAGAGAGGGCCTGGACCAGCCGTTTAATGCGGGCCTAGCAATATCCTGCACCATGGGACGAACCTCGGTAAAGTCTAGAAAGAAAGAAGTCTGATTAGGAGATGTGGTGATTTGCGAAATAGCAGCTATCACTTTTACCACTTTAAAAATTGTTGATTTTTCATAATAATTAGTCCCAAACAAAAAACTAGCCTCGAGCTCAATGAAAATTACCCAACAGGCGTACACAGCAAACATTAATGCAAATGTTGGCTAATGACTCTGTCGTTATTTCCCATAAACCAGCTATACTGAAGAAACTATATTGTTAAGAAATGATTAAAAATTTTAAGGACACATTTAAGAGTCATTCCTTAGAGCGAGGTTGGTGCTAAAAACACTAAGCACCAAACTTCGAAAAATCGCTGAGTTAATTTTCACTGTAACGCAACTATATACTCGTACCAACTATAATACCACTAACTAATTTTACTTTGAAATTTTACGATTACTTATGTTAATTATACGTTTCGATTGAAATTTATTTGTAGGTTTATGTGGATTTATTTTTTAACCATTCGGTTTCTGATAAATTACAATATAATAATGGGTTCCAAGTGGTATGCAATGAAAAAAAGATTTAAAAACACTGCTGTAGGGTAATCCCCTTTATATGCTTCAATTGATATTTTGGACAGAATTATGCCGGTATTTATACAGCATTTTTAAGGTTTAACTAGGATTTTTTTGTCACTCACATAAGGGTTAACTAAGGTGATAAATAATTTGTTATTTTTCCGAAGCATCATAACTCATTTTACAGTGAGCAAATTCCCTTCCTTACCTTACATTCACGTCAAAGATGAATGCCATTTGCTGATGGAAAGTGCAATTCGGCACTAAGGAACTTTGGCGCTTTGTCTGACCCATCCCATTGCTCAAGCCGCTTTGCTTGCTGGCCAAAATATATTTCTTTAGATTTCGACCTCAAACGCCCCGCTTTAACTGCACTTTAATGACATTGACTTTGTGGCAAATAAAACTCGAAAGCCCACAACAACTACCTACATACAAGCATTTAAAATATATACATACAACTTCAATTTAATGAACGGACAAGAAACTTTGCACAAATGGTGGTGTAGAAATTTGTGGGTGCAATGACTCTCCTGCGGCAATATTCGCACACAGCTGTGCACATAATGCACACAAAAATACATACATTTGCACCTACGTATTTATTTACAAGTTCACTTATTTTGTACTGCTGCAACATTGTTGCCATTTGCAACACAGAACAGTTTCTAATTAGACCCTTAACGGCACTCTATCGCCTTAATGACCGCTTGACCGTCACTCATTCGCGTCGTAGTGGATTTGTGCACATTGGGGAAAATTAACCCAAGACCTGGTGGCACAACTTAATTACCACACAAAAATTAATGATAAAATGTCAAAGTACCACAACACATCATTATAAATGTTACTCGTAACTTCGAGAGTCGGTGATTAAGTGGAACTTAGATTTGGGATAACCCATGCGGGAGGATCATTTAATGAGTATTTGAATGGGATAACGGTATCGCTATGTGTTGCACTTCCTCATGGCAAGTTTATGTGAAAGTCAAAAGCAGCGATTTACCAATGTAGAACTCAGCGAATAAATCTACTTCTGGAGAATGACACAATCCGACTCATTTGCTTATGATAAAATAGAGTAATTTAAACAGCTAACATTAAATGTGCTCCCGTTAAGCACACTTAAATTGCGGATGGGGACAGTGAAAGCGTTGCCGGAGAAACTCAAGATCCCGAATCATAAATCACTAACGACGGCATTAACATCCTGTCAACTGACCTCGATGTAGTTCAGATAACGATGACGAGGCTAAGAAACAATAAAGACGAGAGTGCTGATGGATTACCAGCTGAGTTCAAGCAAGTGAAGTTTACATTGTAACTGAAGAAACAGTATGTTACAGAACATGAATAAAGTAAAATCAAGAACTTTATTAATTTGCGAAAAAAGGTCTTTTTGATGTGTTATAAGTAGAGAACGACTAAACTTCGGCTTCGGGTTCGGCCATGTTCTTGAAAAAAGTCAAATAATCGATAACGATATGATTTGCAGTAATAATACTGAAAGAAATTATTAATTATATAACGAATTAGATATTTTTTTTAATGAACATCTGCTGCCAAACAAAGAAGTATATTTTAGAAAGTCTTCCAAAAAGTCAGCCAGATTTGTAAAGAATACGATATCTCAGTGAAGAAACTCTGAATAACTTCTCGTCAGATTCATCGGTGCAATGCGAAGACTAGCGGTATTGAAGAATATTATCGGATCTCTATTTACGTAGCATATCTGGATTTATTCGTAACTCATCTTGAATGCCGCTTTTTAAAACACCGTAATATAATTTTCCATCGAAAACTGCAACTTTAGATGAAGAAGCCAGCAAGTAATTATTTGCAAAATGCTCTTCGATTTTACCTGGCGATTGTGCTGTAGTATTTGTCGACGAAGTAAAACTTGGAGAAGATGAATTTTGGATAAAAATATCCACAATTCCATGAACGTATCGGCGAACGAACACTCTTTTTCAACATAGCGTCAACTGAAAAATTATCCCCGGTGTACCATGAGTGAAAATGGATTAAACAGATTGGCTGCACTTAACATTCATTGAGACATAAAAGAAGTTGATGGAAACGCAGTATTGGATGACTTTTTTTCTTTGTCCCGACGCATTTATTTGGTAAATGAGCAATTCTTTGTAAATTTTCTAACTTTAATTTATTCCTATTTATGAATAACGTAAATGCATTTTTATTCACATCCATAGTAAAAAGTGTTTATTTTTTCAGATACGTGATTTTCAGGGAAAAATAAAACGCATATAATTTTATGTTGTGCTATTATAAATATAAGGGTTCGTCATTATGTTACGAAAATCATTTCGGGCAAGTGACCGCCGCGGATGGATCGAATAAATTCCAGCCGAGATGACCAATTTTCGACCACTTTTTTCATAAATTGGAGCCGTATGTATGTCGCCATATATTCTATTCCAAGGTGTCAATCGTCTCGTAACCCCACAAAAAATAGTCCAGCAATGTTAAACCACTCGATCTTTATTTCCGACTTGAAGTTTGAACAAATATGGACCATTGATTCCCTCTGCCCATACATCACACCAAACAGTGACTTTTTGAGGATATAACGACGTGACAATTTTGTTTATTAACGTACCCCCAGCTTCATCGCTGAACCAAATTTCCCTGTGGAAATCGGGATCGGCGATCATCTCGTTTTGGGTCCATTCAGCGAACGTACGTTTGAAGGTCGTTCGGCTTCAATTCTTTCAAATTACAAACCAAACTGAGTATAACGCAAGTAACAACTGTCAAAAAGACCAACTCCAAAAAAAGTATTACCTCATTGAAAACCACACGTCTAAAAAAACACCCTTTATAATGGGTTTCTTTTAATACCTTTTACAATTTTATAAAAAGAAATGAACTCCCCCAAGGAAATCGGCGAATAACAGGTAAGGTAAATGCAGAATAGGATCGGACGAATGCTTGCCCACCGCTTTTAATTTAAGTGTGCTCTGTCCAATCGACAAGAAGACTGGTCTAGCAATATGCGGCAACTACCGCGGGATCTGGCTATAAAACATTTCTACAAAGTTCAATTGAGCGTATTGTGTGAAACCTCAACCCTCAACGAACATGTCGGGAGACTTCTTTAACATTATGTTGGAAAATATTGTTCGATCTGTACAATTAAATCGGCCAGACATCATCTTCCGATGGACATTCTGCCTTTTCCAAGATAGATAAGAAAGCGAAGGGAATTGGCTGGAGGTGAATGACAGCAAAACTAAGTACCTCAAAATAAACAGTCAGCGCATTCGCGTCTTGGCTCCCGCGTCACTGTTATCAGTTACAATTTTGACAAGGTCGTCGTCTTCGAACCAAGATTAACACCAAACACCAACAATAATGCCAGCCTCGAAATCCAATGGAGAATCTCTGTTGGCGACAAATGCTAGTTTGAGCTGAGTATTTGCCTCTCTCGATGAACGAAAATCTCTGTAAGTCGCTCATCATGCCCGTGCATTGTTGGCCGGAAAACGCGGACGCTATCAACATCGGATGTATGTTGTATAAGCTTTACCGTGACAAAAACATAGTACAGTGAATTAAAATTCAGCGGATACGTTGGCTAGGTTCTATTGTACGTATGAACGAAAATGCTCCAGCCCTGAAAGTATTCAACGCGGTACCCGCTGGTGGTGGCAGAGGAAGAGGAAGTCCTCCTCTACATTAGAAAGACCAGATGGAGAAGGACTTGGCTTCAGGGCTGGTGTGTGGGCTGATTTTTAGGCATGACCAAAATCGCCAAGGCGGTTATAGCTTCATAATCAACATAAATTAGAAAGGACTAGAATGGCCGCACTTAGTTTATGCGAAGTAATTTGGATAAAAATAAGTAATTTTTTTTATTTTGTCACATCGGCTTATGACACGTTTAAAATTGAGTTGTTGTATATGTTATACTGTTACTAAAGTATTATTTAAGTGACCTTATCATTTTGTCGAACGCTTACATTACTTGATGCCATAAATGGATAAAATTTGAAGTAGAATACATCAACACATTCGCAAAAGTTAATAAACCTATGTAAGTGCCTAAAATTAAAAAAAATTAAATTCTAAAAACCTCCAAACCGATAGACCGCCTTCATTCTCTTGTATTCCTCCTTCTCATTAACCAAATCAGCGGTGCAATGTTATGATAAATTTATGACATCCGATAGTAAGGGTAAAAAATAGACAAATCACAACAATTTAAAATACATTTGTAGTTGAAAAGATTTTGTTTGATTAATTTCCGCTAAATAAATTTTTTTTTGTGTGATTAACTCTAGCGCGGAAGTCTTGAATTTCCTAATTCAATTTGTTCGAACTCGCGCATTTAGAAGGTGATACTGGATTTATAAAAATAAAGTCTTCCACTGTCAGATGAAGATGATGCATCACCATCAGCCATGTACATTTGCAAACACTTACAACATGTGGTACCTACGAATGCAATGCAAGAACGTAAAAAACGAATAAGGCATACATTTTTGTCTTTTCCGCCTTCACAAATGATAAATAAATCATCTTCCTCCATAATTCTCATCGCTCATAATTCGTTACATGTCATTGATTAAAACAGAAAAACAAAAAAAAAACATTAAGTATAATGTACAAAATATTCTCTTCAGCTAATAACTTAACCAGCCAGTTGAGGTGTAAGTGTAATTGATGGTAATTGTTCACCGCACACGCGCTTAACGCTCAAGTACAATATGCAAAATAAATATATGTACATATGTATGCTTGAAAAAATATGTATTCGAATATTTCTGCCTCACCACATTTTCCTACTATGTATATTCATAGTTGTCTCCCCACAAACAATGCTTTCGACTTACTATATATGTAACTAATTTTGTCGCTCGCTTTCATTGGAACTTGTTGGTTTTTGTGCGACGTTATTTGCTTGGCCAATGGCTCCGATACGAGTATTTATGTTTATTATCGACAATTGCCATAAATTCACATTGGAACACATCGTAAATATTTGGCGGAGTTTGTATTTTGGCAGCATTATGAGCATTGCCGAGACGTCAAACGCCGAGCGTAGCGCCCGCGTAGCGATTGTCATTTGTTAAACTAAAGTAAAGTATTATTTGCGCATGTGCAACGGTGTAGTAAAATTCTACCATCCTTCGAAGCAGCGGCAACGCACCGACACCGTGTACTTAGGTGACATGAGCTTGTGCTTGGCCACTTCCGGGTGTTAAAGTTGTTGTTAACTTATTGCGGCTATTTATTTTATAATTGTTCACTGAAGATGGCACGTGGAGGGTGGATAGTGCGAAGGAGTGTTGGCTTGTGACACATTTTTATTACTTTCAAATTATTGCACAGCCTAACTCTGTACCATTATTATCGTGGTATTTGTATGACAAGAAATTAAAGGAATCGATTTACATGTTCAAATTTTACGCGGGAAGGAATCAGGTGCGACTGTATACATAAATTTACGAGCAAGTTTCTACACTCAGAAACAAGCATTCTTTTAAAAAAAGAAATTAGTTTCTTTATTTTACGGTTACCGTTTTTCCTTAATATTACGCTAATATTATAACTTTTTTCTTTAAATCAGGTGCATGCTCAAACCATTGTGTCATTAATCTGAGGAAGTCAATTTACTAAATATTAGTAATAATTTTAAATCCTATACAAGTCTCTTGATAATAATTATGATTAGTCAAATTTTTTAAGGTATCGATATTATTATTTTGAAACTAATATTATAAACGGATTTTCATAATAATTATAGGTGAAAACAATTTTTTAATTAGACAATATTTATTATTTTGAGACTTGTATTATAAAAGTCCTTCCATAATAATTATCAGCGAGATAATTTTTTTTTGTCTTTCAAAGACTTTTATTTTGAGATTTATATTATAAGTCTTTCCATAATAATTATTTCTAAGACAATTTTTTTAAAGTTTAAGTTTTAAAAGACGGAACTATTTCGGGACCTAAAAATGTACCGAACTAGTTCAGAAGAGATCCCGAAATTGTTTCGGAGTAGTCCCGAGCACGTCCCAAACGAATCCCAAAAGTTGCTTAAAAAGGTCCCGCCCTTCACGACTTCAACAAATTTTTCTTAAACAAATTTATATGCAGTGTTGCCCTACAAAATAGCCAAATTTAAGATGGTTTTAAACTCCCACAGCTCTGTAGTTTAAACTAACTGGCCTGTTTTGTATTTCGATTCGGTTTGAAAACTAAATTTGATGCAATTGCGACTTGTTTTGGTCGCGGTGTTCTTGATTCCGACTGAGTTTGAATAGATTTCCAATCGTTTTCATTCCGAGTCGATAACACTACTCGACAAATTTTGATCAACTTTAGTCTCCAAGAATAAAATAGTCCTTTCCTAAAGTGAAATTTTCTCCTGATTCCGAATATGACTTCCATTTTCTTGTGGCAGATCTAGTTTCCGAAATATCGGCGAAAATATGAAAATTTCCATTTTTGCAGAACACTACTTCATATAGGTACGGCAAAAATTTGCATTTTTCATTTTTTCGTTTTTAACTGTTAAATTATGCATTATACTAATTCCCATAAAAATTTCTTGCCTTCTTCGCCCTCAAGTATCTTCAGTAGTTTGGCCACTATGCCAAAAAACGTTCAAAAAATGTTGAAAAAAAAACGAAATTTTTTACACAATTTCAGATTTAACCACTTTAAAATCGGAAAAATTCTATTGACGAAAAAAAGTTAGCCCTCCTATGTTGTAGGTAATTTAACTACGAAAATTTTAAGCATACCAGTACAACAATCGGACGTGCCATTGAAACTATAGCCCCGTTAACTTGCAAGCGTCTATCCTACAATTTTAGTATTACTCTGATAAAATTGGCGAGACATTTCATTTGGTCACTCTACCTTAGGGTCTAATAAATTTAAAAAGACATCAAGTATTTAATTGTCACTACTGTTTGTTGTAAATTTTGTTTTGCAAATTGTAGTGCAAATTTATACATACTATATCGGTAGATGTGTTTACGAAATGGCTTGTTGCAAAAGAGATTTTAAATGTAAAAATAATCCGGATGATTTTTGCTTTATTTGCGGACATTATATTTTCGGAAACTCAGCTCGGAAAATAACTAATTCTGTCAGAGATGCATACTTTCATTATTTCGGTTTCCGTGTAAAAAATCTCGATAAATCTTGGACACCTAATTTTATTTGCGCCTCCTGTAGATTAACTTTAATGAGATGGGTATCGGGTAAAGGTCATAACATGAAGTTTGGTGTTCCAATGATGTGGACTGAACCCTTTAACCACGACCAGTGCTATTTTTGCGTGATAGACCTTAAAGGTAAAACGAGAAAAAAGAGGAAATTAATAAGTTATCCAAATGTGGCATCAGCTCAAAAACCAAAACTACATGACCATACCTTACCCATACCTAGACCGCCTATAAGTTTTGAAGCCTCAAGCGAAAGTGACTCCGAAGCAGATAATTCAGAAAGTGGACAAGAAGGAGAGATCCCACATCGAGTCTCACAAGCCGAACTTAATGACTTGGTCAGAGATTTGAAATTATCGAAATTTGATAGCGAAGTTCTAGGATCTCGTTTGCACCTGGGCCCTTCGACAAGTACTTCCAAATTTCGAAATAGACACAAGACTTTCTCTTCTTTTTTTACTAAAAGTGAAAATATTTGCTACTGCAATGATGTTCAGTACCTAACGAAATTTTTCCCTAAAATAACTCAAGCCAAATTAAAAGAAGGTATATTTGTTGGTCCGCAAATTAGAAAGTTGCTGAAAGACGAAAATTTTGCGAATCATTTATCATCAGTAGAAGCAGCGGCTTGGGACAGCTTTAAGCAAGTCGTTAGTGGGTTTCTTGGCAACAACAAAGATCCCAACTATAGAGAGATGGTCAAAGCCTTGTTGAAAAACTACAGTGCTATGAAATGCAACATGTCCCTCAAAATGCATTTTTTGCATTCACATTTGGATAATTTTCCCGCAAACCTAGGTGCTGAAAGTGATGAACAGGGTGAAAGGTTTCACCAAGACCTCATGATTTTTGAAAAGCGTTACCAAGGTTTTTGGAATGAAGAAATGATGGGAGATTATTGCTGGACAATAATACGGGAGACAAACCCAGAAAATTATAAACGGGTAGTTAGAAGTACCCACGTCCCTCACTATTGACCACCACGGTAAAATCGCTCAATTTGACTTTTTTAGATGTAGATATGTATGTATTTAATGTTGTTGTCGTTGTTGTTTTTTACTGAATTGCTGATTTATACTCATATTACTCAATTGAATACAGTTTAACGTGCAAACATATGTCTATAATAAAACGTTATAAAAAAATAAAAACCTAGTTTGAATAAAAATTTTCTCTATAAAAAAATTGTAGGATAGACGCTTGCCAGTTAACGGGGCTATAGTTTCAATGGCACGTCCGATTGTTGTGCTGGTATGCTTAAAATTTTCGTAGTTAAATTACCTACAACATAGGAGGGCTAACTTTTTTTCGTCAATAGAATTTTTCCGATTTTAAAGTGGTTAAATCTGAAATTGTGTAAAAAATTTCGTTTTTTTTTCAACATTTTTTGAACGTTTTTTGGCATAGTGGCCAAACTACTGAAGATACTTGAGGGCGAAGAAGGCAAGAAATTTTTATGGGAATTAGTATAATGCATAATTTAACAGTTAAAAACGAAAAAATGAAAAATGCAAATTTTTGCCGTACCTATATGAAGTAGTGTTCTGCAAAAATGGAAATTTTCATATTTTCGCCGATATTTCGGAAACTAGATCTGCCACAAGAAAATGAAAGTCATATTCGGAATCAGGAGAAAATTTCACTTTAGGAAAGGCCTATTTTATTCTTGGAGATTTTTTTTGTCGAGTAGTGTAATCAGTTTGAACACCCATTGTCAATTACACAGATCAACAAAAAAGATGTTTGGTTTTGTAGAAGTTATAGCGATTTGAAAATTTTGCATTTTTGCACCAGGCTAATGTAGGTCCTTTCGCGCTATTTCGGTCGATAGAGGGCGGCGGGTAGCTACCTGATGCATCGAAAAAAGATCTACTTAAAGCACAACATACTCATCTTTAAAAAAAAAAGCCAAAAAATGTGGCTGAGAAACAGTAAAAAGGAGATAAAAGGTCCCAGATACACAAGATTTTAGGTAGATTTTGCAATTCGTTAAGTACATGCTAAGAAACTCATCGAAACTTTTACTGACGGATTGGCAGGCCTAGCAATAAAGCATGCCAGCTACCTGCTAGCGTTTTTGTAAGTAAAATTTTTTTTAAGAAGCTGTAGTTTCTTGGGTCACTCGTTGTGGGCGACACTATTTTTTTACATATCACAGAGGAATGATGTCTTCGAGAAGTTGTAAACGAGCGGCTAATTCGTTTTGCTATATATGTATGTGGCGAATGTATTAAAAGAAGACAAAAAAAGTTTGATTTAACTAAAAACACAAGGATTTGCGAGACCTACCTAGCCTACTTCGGTCTACCTGTTAAAAACCAGGACAAAAAATGGGCTCCACATGTTTCATGTATGTAACTCTTGCAGAAGCATTCTGGAGCGTAAGTTTATTTTCTCTTTTTTATTGTACTATATATACATATATCTATATATAATTGCATAATAACTGAAATTGTTTTGAAATGCTTTACGTTTTATTATAGTTTGGTACCAGGGTGAGAAAAGAGCCATGAAGTTCGCAGTGCCGAGGATTTGGAGGGAAATCATGACACTGATTGCTATTTTTGTGTAGTGAAACCACTGAAAGGGAAACGCTTAAGGAAAACAATACATCCGGAACTACCATCGACATCCGCTCCAGTACCACATAAGGAACAAAATCCTGTACCTGATCCACCTGTGTTGGAAAAGCAACTATTCCCTCAAGGCAGGTTTGAAACACCGAGTTCATCTGCATCCGTACATTCCGAATTTGTTCCTCAAATTGAACCAGGAATACCACATCTCATCAACTCTGAAGATCTCAATGACTTAATAAGAGATTTAAGTCTATCAAAAGACAAAGCAGAGTTATTAGCATCGCGGCTTAAACAACGAAATTTACTTACTTCTGATGTTCGAATATCTCGGCAAAGAAAGCGTCATGAAGAATTTTCTTGTTTCTACAGTAAGGAAGATGGACTCTGTTTTTGCCATGACGTGAAAGGTTTATTTGAAGCAATTGGTATTCCTTGTAATACAAATGAATGGCGCCTCTTTATCGACAGCTCAACAAAAAGTCTAAAAGCAGTTCTACTACACAATGGGAACAAATTTCCATCTATTCCACTGGCACATTCCATACATCTCAAAGAAAATTATGACAGTGTTAAAATGCTATTAACTGCAATCAAATATACGGAATACAAGTGGGAAGTTATTGGTGACTTCAAGATGGTTTGTTTTTTTACTGGAATGCAAGGTGGATATACCAAACACTCCTGTTATCTTTGCCTATGGGATAGCAGAAATGATGCCGCCCACTATCGCCAAAAACATTGGCCTGAACGTACTGAGTATGAGGTGGGAAGATTTAATATTAAACATGAAGCAATTGTCGATCCTAAAAACATATTGATGCCGCCATTGCATATTAAATTGGGCCTTATTAAACAATTTGTGAAGGCTCTTAATATTGAGTCTAAAGCTTTCAAATAAGTATTTGCAAACTTTTTTTCCAAAGCTGTCAGAGGCGAAAATTAAAGCTGGAGTCTTTGTTGGCCCTTAAATAAAAAAAATTATGAACTGCGATATTTTCCCGGACCTACTTAGCAATGAGGAGAAACTAGCGTGGAACAGTTTTAAGGCAGTAGTTCATGGCTTTCTTGGAAATCATAGGGATGAAAATTATGATGAGCTGATAACTGGCATGATTACGAATTTTTCCGCCATCGGATGCAGAATGTCGCTAAAGATGCACATGTTACATTCACATCTGGATAAATTCAAAGATAATATGGGAGCTTATTCAGAAGAACACGGGGAGCGATTCCATCGAGATATAATGGAGTTTAAGAAACGCTACCAAGGCCAGTATACGGAAAGCATGATGGGGGACTATATTTGGCCGTTAACAAGAGAAAATGTTACCGAATATGGCAGGAAAAGCAGGAAAAAGCATTTTTAAACATTTAAACTGTATTCTAAAACTAAATTTATAAGAATAAATCTTAAATTGATTTTTACTATACAAGAATAAATCAAATCTATGTCAAATTTTGATGAATTATCAAGTTTTTCTTTTTTCTCGTTTTTTTCGAACACAACCAAATCAAAAACTTTTTTATGTTCATATTCTTATTTCTGGGTGCAAAAGCAATAAAAAAAATATACGCACGACCCATGTACAAAAATGTTGTTGACCAGTGTTATTTATGCTTCTTGAAAAATTTAACAACTCCTTTTGTATGGGCTGAGATAAGAAAGCATATTATTGCGCGCCCAAAACAACAAAAATCATTAGTTGAAATTACGCGTGGGTATTTAACTAAAGCTGTACTCTATGCAAGTTTGCCCTATAAGGAAATTTACATTCTAAAACTTCTTAATTTCCTTGATTTTGCTTTAAATTAATTAATGAAGTTTGTTTACAAATAGAATCAGCTGGTATCAATGGTACCAACGCAGAAGTTGCTAAAAGTCGCAGGTTCTGTACAAAAATTGTGACTCCAATAAAACATTTCCGCAAAACGCATTAATTTAACAGCACCACTCTATTTTTAAAATGTTTTTCAAACATTTAATAAGGCCCCAACGAATATAAAACTCATACCTAATAAATTCCACGAACATAAAAGCTTAAGTTCGAATATTATTTGTGAAGCATCGCAATATAGAACTTTTCGATAAGTATTGCACATGCGCTGGAGTGGAATCAAGAGCAGGCCAGTTTCATGCTGATCGTTTTCCCTGTGTTTATCTAAGTAGTTTTTAAAGAGAAATTTTCTGATACTCATTTGTCAAATCAATTGAATAGAGATGAGATTAATCAGACTTATAAATCTTTTCTTTCCGTAGCGGCACAGCTTCCTTTATCGTACAAGTCATTCTATCTATGGAAATATCTGACTTTCCCAGCGGCGGTACGCAAATATCGTTTTGTTGTACGTTTTTCTCAGGGAGCAGGAGTGCACGTCAAGTTGTGAAGAGGTTAGTACTAGTTGTAATTGAAGCTTTCGAGCATTCCTTGTGTCAACGTGAAGGAGATTTGTAGTCGTGGATGCCGAATTTACCTACACATAAGGCCCGTTTTTATGTAATCGACTTGCAAAAGAACGCACGACTCGGATAAAATTTCCTTTAATTGCAAAAGCAAGCCAGCGTGTGCTATTTAAAAATGGAAAATAGGTGGGGTGGCAAATTTTTTGTTTATGTAGTCATGAATTTAAAAATCCTATGCAAATAAAAATGAATTAGCTCTTAAACTGAAATTTCCCATATATTTTCTTACGGCTCATTCACAATAGTGCAGTTTTTTCACTTCGCAACACTACATCTCAGGTCGGATATCATGTTACCGAGTTTTGCATATTTTTCCAAGTTATTGTTGTTGCATTTTGTTACCTTAATGTGCCTAAGGTATTCTCTTCCTTTGAGCGAGGTTGCAAATTTGCGATATATTAAAAAATCTCGCTTTATTGCGTTGACGTCCGACCCTGATTATATTGTGCAGGCATCGCAAGGTGCGATGTTCTTTATTTCTTGCACCAATCATCGCATTTTTTTGGTGGAGGTAATGTTAGCCTTTGCTAAATACCAACTTACAAACCGCCAGTGTAACTAAATGGAAAACCACAGAATTTAACCGTTTTCAATGAATTACTATTCTGAATGGACGGTTCAGTGACCCTCGCACACAAATTAACATGCAAATAGAAGTCTATTGTATTGATTTGTGGCATTACAACAATAATTGCAAGTACAGACTAACATTGTCATAGGATGCATTGAGGGTGAATTGGTCAGTGCGTCGATGCGTCGGTGGCACCACGTTGATTAGCTCATTGTCAGACAGAGTATACAGCTCCAAGGCAAATGCATGTGCTGCGCTATAATTAAGCTTCTAAAATAGCATTGCATGCTACATAGAATGATACCGACAGCGTACGTGCAGCGATTAATTGATGATAGGGTTCCTAGTAGATGTTGTTATAGTTGCTTTACATGCATTGGTTGATCGATGTTGTGATTACACCCGAGTCGAGTCGTCCATATATTCAATCAACTATGCATGTTTATATCTTTCAATATTCTACATACATACTACTCGTGTTTGGCATGAAATTTCCTTATTGCTACGTTTTAGCGCCGAATGACATCAGCCCAGTTGGCAGGTGTTATTCTTTTTTGACGGTCAATTGTTTTAAGTAATATCGAAACCACACGCTATTAACTTAATTGCGGTCATCTTTCATCAGTTTTAATTCAAATTGATATCTGAACATTGACCAAAAATAAAGTCGGAATGTATTTTTTTTTTACAATAGGTCAATTTCTTTGTAACCGACTCGCAAAAGACCACTAGGTAGAATAACAAAATGCATGTAAAGTAACAACACTAACTCGGGAAAATATACGAGTTGAGTCAACTTGGTAAAATAATAGCCGACTTTACATGTAGTGATCATAGTCATTGTTATTTGCATAGTATTTTTAAATATACATATAACTATATCAACCTAAAATTTGTCAGCACAAATATTTTTCGGGCCCAAATATCTCTAAATAAATGAAATTTTATCCGAGTTGGAGCGTCCTTTTGCAAGTCGGTTACAATGGAGCGGGTCTAATATACACAATGTGTTTCATATTAAGTATATGTCGTTAATTTTGTATAAGAAATACAGTTGAAAACCACGTACGCCATGAACGCTCCAGTATTTTTCTAATTTCTAATCGAATCAAAATTAAATATTATTTGAACAGAATTATAAGAAAACTTGGGGTCCGCAGCAGGGTTGAAAAATTTTAAATTCTATCAAACTTGACAACAAAGTGGTACTTTTTTTTGCTGCTAAATGTACCAAAAAAACAGGTTGCGTTCTTTTTTGCGCTGTTTTTTGCGAAAGCTAAGTATCTAACTGTTATGCAAAATAGCATGAAATATTTGTAATTATTTCTGTTGATTGGCAAAATACTTTGGCGTTTATGCAAATTTTCAGGAAATATATACGAGCTTTTGTTTCTTGAGATCTGTAAAATGATATAGAAACTTTTGATAGCAGAAACTGTCTTGTTCATTTCTTAAGCGTATTTTTATATAAGAGCTGGATACTTAGCTTATCTTCTTTATATATATACATATATTTCTGATTTACAAAAATTTCGTACCGCGGTGTTTGTGGTCGCACTCCTCTGAAACGGTTTGACCAATTTTTATGATATTTTTATATTTGCTAGGTAGGTGAGAATTGGTTGTAAAGTATATTTTATGCTTGTGAGTGAGTTGTCATAAAATCAAATTTCACTAAAACTTACAAAAATTATACGAAACATGAAAATATGGGTGCCGAACAGTTTGATTTGCTGAAATGAAGGCTAATGGCATATGAAGGGTTGCCATCTGTTTGGAAAGTTGAATTTAATATAATTATAAACTAGTTATATCAAATAGAAAAATATCTGTGTGAAACTGTTTCCTTAGCTGAGAAGAAGATTTATAGCTAGCTACATATATTTCAAAGAAGTTTGTCACCTTCTTCGAAGTCGAATTTATGTAATCTACACAATATATATGAAATACTTATGTATTACTTATATACAATACGTAAACTTTAGTTTCAACCAATTGAGTTTTCAGTGAGAGTTTCCAGATAATTTCAATATTATTGGCAAAACTTTTTATGTATTTCCGCAAATCGTTTCTGCGAGTCTAAACAGTTACATGATTTTATAACCTCAAACCTTGAAATTTATTTGCCTATCGCCGATTTGGACCTGCATTTAGCTGATTGTACCGAATGAAACTTTTGATTAAAAAAAGTCGTACAATTTAACCTATTTTAACATCCCTGGTACGCAGTTTGCAATCCATTTTTAATATAAGTTTAAATTTCAATTCGTTAGAAGTTTTTATCAATTTTTGATACTTTTTTCCAAGAAACCCGTTCACATTTTCTTCCACTCAATGTGTGTGCCAAGGCTGAAAACAAAGGGATTTGAATTTACTATTAAATATATTAGTATTTTGACACTTTTTTTTCAAAAGCATATATCTAGTTTAGCACTGCTAAATTAGCGTTCTATGTTCCTTACATTTTATTCGTAGGCGATTCGAGTAAGATTTTTATACTATGCCTCTCGTCTAATTTCCAACAAATAGCCATTCCAAGTGGAAAAAAACTAGGTATTCCGTAGTAAATCGTGTAGTAGATATTTGGCAAAATTATAGCTTATAATTATTTTACTGTCAACTATTCTTCCAAGTTTTTTTTTTTTTCGGAAGTGTCATAACAGTTGTTTAAAATAAATTTCAGATAATCGGCATAAAGCTTTCTGTTTTTCAAAGCCTTTAATTACTTTTGCACCAAATTGCTCTCATAACAACGGGTTTTTCAATAAGGACGCTACAAAAGTATACCGATAGTGACAGCAAACGACGCCATATTTTTCCCCGCTCTTTTGACATTTCTTTTCAGCCACAAGCCACACAGTGAATGTCACAATCGATTTATTAAAAACCAAATTTGGAGGACGTGTTATCTCATGAAATGGCCCAGTCAATTGGCCGCCTCGGTCGTGCGATTTGACGCCGTTAGACTATTTCCTGTGGGGCTACGTCCAGTCTATGGTCATTGCCAACAAGCCTGCGACGATTGGTGAGCTTCGTACGAAAACCGTCGAAAATTGGGTTCAGCGTCTGGATTTCTGAAAGCGTGCCCGTGTTGCCCATGCAAAAGAAATCGAGTTCCATACATAATGGCATCGAATGTACTTTCACAGGAATAAAGAATTTAATTCATATCCCAAACCGTTTTTGTTTTATTTAAAAAAACTTTTGTAGCGTTCCTAATGAAAAACCCAAAAAAGTACCAAAAAATTTGCCAAGATCCCTGTGTTCATGAACAAAATATTCTAACTGCATTTAGTAGCCTCTTATATTTATACATTATAGTCGTTGATGATAGCGAATAGAGCTATATTATTTTGATCACTTTGACTTTTTAATTTTTGTTTATAAATATTTGATGATTTTTAATATACTTCAGACCCTGAACTGTTATAATTTTATATTAATGATAATTGTACCTTTTTAGTGTTGAACTGCCTTTTGTTGTTATGAAATATACTATTCTTTAAAGCACATATAAATTTAATTCGGTCTTTGAAAATACTCTTTGTTGGTGCGAATCATATATTTTAACTATTTTTTAAAGGGTTGAAGGATATAAGTAGAACTAATATTTGCCTTTTTTACTCTGCCGAAATTAATTTAAAGACTTTGTTAGGCACTACTACTTATCGATTTTTAAATACCAAAGGAACGTGAAAGATGGTGTTGTTCTAATTGGAAAGTGGGGATTTAATAACCGTATATGGCACATGGAATACTATCAAAAATTTTCGGATTCAAAAATTATCTTATATAAGGTTAATTTACAAAATTTCAAAATATTTGGCTCCATACTGAATCATGCAACAAGTTCGTTCAGATTTGGTACGAGTAATTTACTATAAATAAGTCCTTTATATTTTCAAAATGAAGACGTTCGTGGTCATCGACAGTTTTGATAGTCTTAGTCACAACCATCGGCATTATCATTGAATATATCGACGAACTCTATAGTTTTGATTGCAAAAATTCAACATAATAACTTTTATTGAAAATGAAAATGAGAAGAGAAAAGCTTAAATATGTCAATATTTTTCTTAGGCAACCAGAGTTTTTGCACGATTTTTGGGTTCAAGCGGTATCTGCACCCTTAGCTCAAACATTTTCTAATGCTCATTTCAGAAATATTTTATTTATTTGTGTATTAAGGATGCCTGTGCTTCTAATAACAATAATAATACTTTGTCGCTTACATCATATATCTCGATGGTTCGCCGATATTCTCCCATTTGTGGCGCGCATCTTAAAATTGTAACACAAATTGAGGCACCTAAAGTTTTATGACGACTCCGAATGGCAGATAATTTTTGTGAACAGTTTTTTCATCGCAGAAACACTATCGGATATTTGCCTGCCGAGGGGAGACCGCTATTAGAAAAAAAATTTTCTATAATTTTTGATGTTACTTGTCTCGAATCCATTTGAACCCGAGATACTCCGAGTGAAGTGCACACACGCAACACACTCGGCTATGACACGCGCTTCTTCATCTTCTAAAATGTTGTCATAGTTACAACGGAATTCTGCCTTTGCCTCTTGGAGTTATTATCTTTCGCGTCTCACTTATCCTTTGATGTTCCTAAAAGGAATAATCCAAAATCCAAAAATTGTTCGCTTGCATTTCTTCGTTCCTACTTTTACTCTTATCTAATAATAATATATGTATGTATGTATATATGAGGGAAAACTATCGATATTGCTTGCAAAACCATCGCATTATCGATGTTACCGCCGATTTTAGCTCTAATAAACATGACCTCTAAAAATATCCTTTCTAAATTAAGGGAAAGTCTTACATAGCAAAATAATGTTCAGTTTAACTATTTTAAATTTAAAAGGACTTTGAAACGAAGTGCAGGAAACTTACGTAGAATTTGCCAATATTTGCTATGTAAATTATTTTGAGTTTACTTGGGATTAGGGCCATGATGAGAGAATGGTTTTGAGAGCAATAACTCGTCTTCATACAACTTTTTATTAATAAAGCAAATATTCGTTTGTTTGCAAGTTGTGCAAAAACTGCAAAAATATAAAAAATATATTTCTTCATTTTTGTTTACGCTTTTGGTTATGACCACTTAAAAGAAAACCTTGTAATTTAGTTGCTGTTAAAATTATCGTGCAATCATCTTGCGGGGAACTGCTAAATATAAATCAGAATATAATTCCACATTTATATCAACAATAAGTAGATGAATAAACAAAGAAATTCAAAAAGGAAATTATGGAAATGAAGTAGTGCAAAGCGACAGAAAAGTGTTTTTAAAAGAAAACATACACAAAAACAAAAACGAAGGCAACTGCAACCACAACAATTCATTTTTCGACCATACCTCCACGCTCTAGGGACCACAATTCTCAGTTTACGCATCAACCAACAAATAACCGAGGTGTAGCAGAGAATTGCAAAGAAATGACGAAAATTAATTAACTGTTAAATTAAATTCACTTTGAATGTCAACAATGCCAGCGCAAAACTTTCAAACAGCAGCAGGTCGACTGAGGGAGTAAGGTGGCTGACGACTTCCACCTGAAGCGATCAACGTGACTGCTTTCGGCGGCTGCTTCCAAAGTTTAAAGCGAAGGCAGATGACTGTCGTATTCATTTTCCCTGTCTCCCACCTCCCCCCTCTTCATTTACTTTAGAACAGCCGTTGACGGCAACGATCGGTTCTGTGGTGGCGTGGCTCAGTCAGCTCAGTCAACAAAGCATATCGTCGAACGGTAAATGCTTGTTATATCGCTTTTTGCGTTGTCGCTTTTTGCGTTGCGTTTGGCGTTTTCTGCAAAGAGGAACTTACTCATAAAAAAATTTTGTTAATCATAACGGATTTTATAATGGCAAACATTCTAGCAAAAAAGAAAAATTAATAAAAATAAAAATGAATTAAAATTGCCAGTTATAACTTTAATATTCAGCAAATTAACAAATTTATTTTTTTCTTGCAGGTTTAGCCGGTAGTTGCGCCCACTACTTTATGAAAGGCGAAGAAGAAAGCAAAAGAGACGCAAACGTAGGCAGTCTGGTGGGTGAGAGCTTTAATGGGTTGAAATGATTGCGTGGCGAAAAAGAATAGGAAAATGCGTGGAAAAATGTATGCCTACATAGTGCAAGTAAGTATGTACATATGCATCTAAATATGTACGTAAATATGTGTGTATGCTCAAACAAAAAGTGCAATATTATATTAGAAAAATAATTGCTTTGTGCTTTAGGCGCCCAAATCTCCCTCCTTTTTCTTTTGCCTTAGAGGGTTCCTATTTATTATTTATAAAATTTGATAAAGTCTTTTCAGAGATGTATCTCTTTGCTTGAAGGTTCCTCAAATTCCCAAAATTTTTGAATTCATATAAGAATACAACTCTCAAACCCAATCAAACCAAATATACCAAATTATAGCAAATGACCTTGTCTAATTATTAAACAATTTACTGTTATATGAAACTTGGACGTAGTTTTTGTGCGACTTATATAATTTTCCAAATTGTGCTTATTGACTTGAAATGCAAGTTTTAAAGATATATGCGCCTATTTGATGTCATAAGGGAGGAGCCACCCCTTTTTCCAAACATTTTTCTTTCCGTATATTTCGTCTTCCAACCTGTTCCTGCATGCAAAAGTTAAGCAAACTGTCGGATTTGTTATTATCGTTAAGGCGTGGGGTTTGCCGATTTTTACAATTTTCGAAATTTTCCTTGTTGACTTGAAATGCGGAGTTATAACTAGTTTCTCTACGGTAGGCGAAGCCCCACCTACTTTTTACATATAAAATTTGAGCAAATTATCTTTCGGACGGACGGATGGACATGGGTAGTCGATTTCATATTTCCTTCCTAAAATTTTGCTATACAAAGCTCCATTAGGTAAACAAACTTAGAAAAATTTGTATAAGCTCAAAGCCATTTTTAATAGGAGAAATTATAGAAAATACAACAATAGTGTAAATTAGAGCTATTTCGGAGATCCCTACATCTTCTCATTAGACTTCTTCTGGGGATTGAGCCCACGATCTTCACGGCTAATTCGTATTCGTACTTCTTAAGGCATCGCCTTAACCACTTGCACTATGTATGTAGCCGTTTATATTTTGTTGCTTTGTCATCTTCCCATATAATTTCAACCGTTATTACATGAACGTGTGGTTGTTGTTGGTTAATAACAATTCTATTTTATAATTACTATTATTAGAAAAATTGTTATGGTTGGTATGCTCATCCATTACATAGTACATATATTCATTTTTCGGTCTATTGATTTATATCAAATAATAATTTTTATGAACTCAAGGCCATTTTTAATAGAAAAAATTATAGAAAAAATAACAACAATTTTGTTTTCAAAAATAGAAAGACGAAAAAGCAGTAATTATGTACAAGTTAAATTAAGCGGATAAAATAAATGTAATTTTACAATATCAAAGCCTACCTAAAAGTGTTAAAAAAATTAAATTTCAAAACGAATTTCGGAAAGGGTTGCCACCTGTTATAATAAATTAAATCAAATATGGGATCTGCTTAAAAGGGTAAATTTAATTTAATTAATGGTGTTCAAAGGAAGTAGGTTAAAAACTTAATTATGAAAATATGTTTAACGCGTGTTGCCACATATTTCAAAACATTAATTCTACGCTATTTATAAGCTTACTGGAATATTAGGTTACTCTGCAACGAGAGAGTTTATACGATAATATCTTTGATTAGGGTTGCCACCTTTAAAAGACAGTCGATTCTAACATACTGGTATGATAACGGAAATTTAAGGAAGCCATTTTCGGGAAATGTAGAGGGGTGCAACCTGTTTACAAAATTTAAATACAACTAACTTCATAAGATAAATGTAGAGTTACAACATTGTTTCGAACTGACAGCGGTTTAGAAAAAGTTAGTCTCGAAAACGCTGTGAGGGGTTACTAACATTTTAAAAACTAAATAAAAGTAAGGGTATTTCATATGTAATATCAGTAGGATGTATCTGAATTAAAATTTCTTTAATTTGGAAAACGTGGTAACTATTTTATAAACATATATGTATATACATATGAACTCAAATATGGAAAATTGGTATTATACGTAAATTTGAAAGAAGGTTGCCGACTGTTTAAAAGTCAATTTAGTTATATTAAATAATATGAAAATATTTAATTTCAAAAACCTCTTTGGAGAGGGTTTAATAAGGCAAGTAAAGTCATAATAAGTTAAATCAAATATTGAAATATGGGTCCTATGCCAAGGAGTTTTATGAAAGCTTTATTTTGAAAATACCTTAGATATGGTTGACATCTACCTAAAAAGTAAATAAAATTAGCTCATTAATTTAAAAGAAATATGCAGTATGGAATTCATGAGACTTCTTAATGCCAGTATCGTTTGATTACTAAATCACTAAATCCGAATGGCATACTGTTCAGTTGCCAATGGCAAACAACTTTCAACCGTAATCGGCAATTATGAAGTAGGGTTTAACTTTTGTAGATAATAAAAAATTCAATAAAAAGAATATAAAAAGATTAAAAGTTATTACTTTTGGTGAAATTATTTATTTAATTTTCTGTTACATTCGAATTCATAACATTAAGCCGAATTCCATGCGAGCGAAGTATGGCTCGAAAAAGATTAACGGATTTCAACCAAATTTGCACGTTATATTCCTTCTACTCGTGACATAGACTTAGGCTATATTGTAATCCGTTAGGTAGTCATGAGAAATTGAAAAAATCCATATTTATGACTCCGATATTGATGAGTTTAGAAAGGCGTGGTGTTGATGCTATGAAAAATACTTTATGAAAAGTCAATGGGCTGGGTGGCACTAGAGACGGTCTATTCGAAGGTCTCTGTTTTTGATCCGATTTTTACGAAATAAGAAACGTATAATGTGGGAGCGACGAGATGTACTTTTACGAAAAGTGGATTCACTAGATGGCGCTAGAATAGACAAGCCGTATTAATAGTTCGATATTGATGATATCAAATTATACTGTTTGTGCGATTAGAAATGCCTTATAGACCGACTGAGTTTGTAATAAATTTTCCAAAAATAAACAAAATGTATAAAAATCCATTGGATATCTCTGTAGTGAAGATTTCCAGAAACTCCATGTTTACTTACTTAAAGCGAAAATATAATACATAAATATTTGATAGAGCTATTACTTTTATTTATTTCTAGCAAATACCCGACGCACTTACCTCCAACATATTAAAATAGATGAATTTATATACTGTAGCAATTTATTTAATGAAAAAATTTGGGTCAATATAGAAAAATAGGCACATATTTATGTGTATGCACATTACGATGGCTCATTAAAAGCAGATGCGGGTTTTCGCTCGGATTTATAAAATTTATACATGTTTGAAGACTTCCACCAAAATATTTTTAAAACAATATGAAGATTTACTTGAGGTGTATAAAGAACTTAAGATTTATTGAAATTGATGCAAATTTGATACTCGGAAATAAATATAGATAAGTAAAATAAAAAGCTAAAAGTTCTCGTTGATTTTTCACGATATTTTTAAATTTAGGTTTGTGGCACTTTTATCCATATAAAACATACATTTGGTACAAATTTTTTTTATGCAATCGGTATTGCGTATTTTCTGTCCTATAAACTGCATACATGAAATAAAAACAAAGTTTCCAAGATTGAAGTTTAAAAAAAGTTTCAAAAATCCACAGGAATTTTTAACCACTTGAGACATATTAAAATTACATAACTTATTCATCTACACATACGAAAGTTTTTTTTTTTTAATACTTATATAACAGCTAGGGTTTAAAAATAGAAAAAACGAAATTTGCTGCCCTTCTAAGCGATAGTCGGAATTGTACCTAGTACTCGACGCAAATATTTTTTCGATGCTACTATTTCATGCTAATTAGAGATAAGAGTATACTACTCTTCGTAAGGAGTGACCATATAAAGTACCTGTGTTTTGGCGCTTCACAAAAAATGGTTTTATGTTTTACTTGCTAGAAATTTTTTTTCGATATTGGTTTGAATTTCTTCTCAAATTTATTGAAAAGGAAAACGGCTGGAAATAAGGAGATAACTTCTTGCTTATTTAATTTTGGAATTTTGTTTAAAAACATGCAATTGTAATAAGGAATCTTCTCGATTGTATGTTAAAAATCATATAAAGCAAATTAGTAAGGAGATTCTCTCATTTTTACTAGAACCTTATTGAATTTATTATGAAGAAAATTAATTAATTAATAATTAATAAATAATTATTCCGTTTTAGATTTAAACGTCTTAAAATACTTAAGTACATTGTGAATAATCTACTATATATGTTTTTTTTATTAATATTGTGCCCATTTCTTTGTAACCTAGTTGCAAAAGAACACTAGGTAGGATAAAAAAATGCATGTAAAGCAGCAACACTAATTCGGAAAAATAAGTGAGTTGAGCCAACTCGGTTAAATGATTCCGACCTGAGATGTAAATATATTAAAAATGCCAGGCCTGAATCTGTATTAAATTTCAAGGAATGGCACGAGCCATACTACGAATAATTTGGTCACACAAAATATGTAAACGCTGTAATAATAATATATAAATACTTAAACTAATCAAATTATAAGTAAAGCTTGTATAATTAAATAATAAACAGTTAAAAAAAACAATGTGATATTTATTTTCAGAATATTATCTACTTCAACAAAAAAATATATATTTTTTAAACAAAAAATTATATTTTTTTAGCTACTATAAATATAGATGAAGTTATTTGGAAATAATTGGAAACAGGCTGTTGTGGAAGCAGCTGGAAATATACTCATTTGAACAATGTCTGAAACAGTCAAAATTTTAAATAGCTGAAATATACGCATTTTGTTGCAGCTCGATAAAAATTCACTTTGATTTACTCTCAGCCAAATATTTTGGAAAGTAGTTTAAATCAAAATCTGCTTCGGTTAATTTACGTACTACAAGAAAAAAGAGAAAATTTCAACAACTTGTATTTGGTAAAAAAATACCCTTTTAAATATATGTAGTAATGAAAGTAGTTTAATTTCCGGCAGGGTCGGCATTCTACAAATATAAAAATTTATCTGTCTTTGTGAACTTTCCAGGGACGTTAACCCTAATCATATTTTAACTCAAATTTTAGTGATCTGATTTTGCTTAAATTTTAACAAAATATTCTATTTCTAAAAATATGGATGCATTCAAATATAATTCGTGCATTTTATTAATTCGACTATTCTACGACTCTTCACCACGCTTTTTCACCATGCGCAATTGTCGTGTATAACAGTTAAGTAATTGAACTCAAGAGAAGCTGAGTTGGTTTGGTTGGCATTGAGCAAACTTTACATTGGTGAGAGCTTCAAAGGCCACAACAATCTTTATGCGAAATTTCTAAGTAAACAAATAAAAAAGTTCCAGGAAAACCGGCTTTTTTTGCGAAGTGATATGAGCGTATTTTTATGCGAATTCTTATTACGCACTCTCGTCAGCGCTCTACGCGCTCTGGGAGTCTAGACAATTTGTGTGTAGTGTTGTGTAATAAGAAGAACTGAAACTAAATAAAATAAATTAAAATAATCAGCAATAAAATAAAGCAAAATGAAATATAATAAAATAAAAAATTTGGACTTAAGTAAAATTCAATGAAATAATCATTTAAAATAAAAAATTAATTAACCAAAGTAAAATAAACAAAATGCAATTAAATCAAAATAATTTAAATACAAATATAAAGTCGTATATTAAATAAAAGAAAACAATATCTTTTACCAGATATATTACCACTTAATTAATTGTATAATCTAATTATTTAGCGTCGAACAAACTAGGAGTTGGAAGAAGCTCCAAATATTGCAACTTAAGCCACAACAACATTGAAAAGCAACAAAATGGGCAACTAAAATAATTTAAGAAATACCGGCCTTTTGCGAAATTCTCTAAAAATATTTTTTTGCGGTTTGAAATAACGCGTTATCCGACATTTCTTCATTTGTTAAAAATTATAAGCAAAATAAAATAAATTTCAGTACAATAATATAAAATACAAAATTAGCTAAATTGAAATGTAATACAATAAATTAAAGAAGTTAAAAATAAAAAAAGTCAAATAAAATAAAACGAAGTTATTAAAATAAAATAAAATTGCGGAAAAACATAATAAATTGATCAAAATATAAGGTAAAAAATTCAAATAAAATAAAATAAACAAAAACATTATGAGATGAAATAAAATAAAATGTTCTAATATAAAATTTGACTTAAAATTACATGACACAATTAAAGGAGAAATTGAGATCGGGGGGGGGGGAAATCCGGCGCATGTTATTATTTTAACTAAACTGTAGTTATTATATACAACAAAACCAGTTAATATAATATTCTAAATTTAAAAAATTCAAATTTAAATAAAATTAATTTAACATATTTCTCTCATGATTTAGAAATATAGAGTTACAGAGTTGATAAGCAAAGTGGGCTCCAGATTTAATAGCGTTACCATTTAATTTGTGTACAAAAAAAAAACCATACAGCAGAACGATTGCAAGTGAGTGAGAACTCATAGTGTAGTTCAATACCGTATTTGGGTTTTTTTTATATTTGGAGTAAACCAATTTTTTTAAGATAAAGTAGTTTTGAAGATATAACTTCTTGCTTTAAAGTGGCCAGTGTTACGCCCATTTTCGAAAAAAATGTATTCTATTTAAGCAAATTATTTTTTATAGTTACTAAAATATCGCTTTTCTTTAACTTTTGTAAATTACTCCGAGGTGGGTGTTAATGTGATTTTTATGATTTTTGACATTGTGCCTGCTGAGTTAAAATATAAGGCGAGTACAAAATGTGGTAGAGATTGGTCAGTTGGTTTCGAAAACATACCATTGTACTCTGAATTGGGCAGTGCCATCACAATCCTGTGTACGCAATTTGAGCAAAGTATATTTTAATTACTGAAAATTTAGACTTCTTTTATTTTAGCAAAAAGGTGTTTTGTGGACGTGGTTCTTATTCCCATTCGTCAATTTTTAACACCAACTTACATTAGGTGGAGAAATTGGTGGTAAGCCAAGGCCAAGGGGAAAAAATTTCACTACTTTTATGGAACGTAGCAGTAGATGTTTTCTTCTAAGAACTTGAAGGTATTGGAGGTATAATAATTGCTTACCCCGACAATATTGTAATAACAATCTCGGCTAAACACCTGTCATCTCTGTCTAATCCAATTCAAAGATCTCTCAACCAACTCTCTGTGTGGTGCGGACTGGAAGTAGATCCTTTAAAGAAGGAGCTGCTGCTCTTCTCTACGAAAAATAAGATACCGGACCTCGAACATCTAGTTCTAGGGTGGGATGCCTTCGTAGTAAATGGAAAAGCCAAATATCTAGCCCTCATATTAGGCAGAAATTAAACTGGTTACTAGTGCATCCACCATGCGATGAGAACAGTAGCATCCGAGGCTCTGTATGTCCTACGGCAGAAGCTTTCGGAGCTTCCCAGGTAGTTCATGGAGCTTCCAAGGAATGTAGACTACGCACTGCCGACTTCTACTAGTGGGTGTATTCACTATCGTTCTATCGGGTGTTTTTTTAGACTGATAGAACTTTCGATAGGGATAGCTGTCATTTGACAGCTGGTAAATGACATTTAGTTTTGACATTTCTGTTCAGTAAGTATTGACAAATCATCATGGGAAGAATGACGCCGCAACAACGCATACAAATTGTGGAAAATTACTTTAAAATCGTGAATTTTATGGTCCACATAATCGAACATCAGAGCAGCTTATTCGCCGAACTGTTGATAAATTTCGAACATCATTTACTCTACTCGATGAAATACCAACAACAAGACAAAGAACTGTACGTAAAGAAGAAAATATTGGTGCTGTAAGTGATAGTGTTGGAGAAGATCTGAATTTGTCTATTCGCCGCCGTGCTCAATAAGTTGGTATTTGTCCATCCACAACATGGAAATTCAAAGTTGGACTGATCGCATCCGATTCACCAAAGCTAGTCGTGGCGGACACATGCCAGAAATCGTTTTTAAATATTAAATGTCATGAAAATATCTTTCAAAAAAAAAAAAATTAACATCATACTTCATTTTTCATGTGTTTTATTTCAATTTAAATTTCTATCAGTCTATAAAAACACCCTTTACTATCAAGGGCAGAGAGGAAACGGGATGCTGTAAGAAAGGGCGAGTCCATCCATGTATATCTACAATTCCGCTGATATCCAGGCAACAATCAAATCACTCAAGAAACAGTCGGAAACCTCCATAGTAGCCATGAAATGCCGCACATCTTTCAACGAGATGATATAGTCATTTCACCCAAAAGTGGTATGGGTTCCAGGCCATTGCAACATGCAGGGACACTGTAAGGCCGATGAACTCTCGCGACTCGGCATTGAGCTTCCTGCAGTGGATATAATTGATGAAACAGGTATACCCGTACAAACTTACAAGCTACTTGCTTCCGATAGGTTTCTTTAGGCGGCAAATGAATGGTGGAACGAGATCACTTGTAGAACTGCAAGACAATTATGGCCGGTACTTAGCGCTGACTGCATGGTCTTACTAAATAAGCATATCATCAACATAATTGTATCTGTCTCAACATGGCTGTGTGATAAGTTTTTGTAGAAATTTTCAGGACGAAGAAGAGGGCTGTGCCAGTGCCCCCTCTATCTAGAGAAGATTTTCCATATTAAGAAGACAATTCTTCGATAGCTTGGAAGACCTTAGATATGTGGAAATTACAGATATTCTAAAATTCTTGCAAAGTTCAAAATGGCTTTAAGGGGAATTGGAAATTGTTGATCCCCATGCGCTTTCACAACGGGTATTGAACCTAAGTGTGTCTCTCACGACAGCCGCCATAACCTGACCTAACCTATTCGGTGGACAGATATCAAAGTTGGTTAAGCTATTATACCCAACCGTTATGTTAACAAAGTTATAATACTCAGTTTCGTTTTGTTTTCTTTTTCTCGACAAAATTTGTTGTGTCAAATTTTGTTTTAGTTGCAATAACCAGGTTTAGGTTGCATAACTAGTGTATTCGGGTATAAATAATGAAAACATTTCAAACTATTACGCTTTGGTTTTCTTTCGAAAGTTTAATAATAATAATAAAAGCTCAGTGCATTTTTTATGGTTTCTATTTGAAAGTTTTATCAATTTATAAAAATATAACAACTACATACATATGCAATATTAAGGTGATCCTTATTTTTTTGTCTCCGATTTTCTTGAATTGAAGCACATTTTCTGTGCGCTTACGTTAAATAAAAATTTTACAAAAATTTGAGCTCGATCGGTGGAAAATTGCCATGCCGCATTCATTGCTCCTTAGTTCTGTATTTCCAATACTTTTCCAGAATAAACTTAAACTCCATCGCCAACCCTTGTTGGAGCCCCATGCGAAAATAACTAAACTTTCTCGGAAATTTATCAATATGGAAAGCAATGGAATTAGGAATTGTGAACCCAAACGATTTTGTACGAGAAATAAACTTTTATGGCCCGTTAGTAAGCCTCAGTGAGCTGGCGATTTTCGACAACTAATTTTTCGCTCGATATCTGCTCTAATAGTAGTTCTTAATATAACACTACATTGCAATCAATAAATATTAGGGGTTCCAAAACTAGTTTGAGAAAAAGGCAAAACTCATTCCACAACTACTGACGGAATGGACCATTTCGATACGAGTTTATGCCACATCTTTTAACACGACATCTTCACATACCGGTGAATTCGCAGTGGCTGTAGTTTAACTGGAGAGAGCGATGAGATTGTTGCGTCGAAATTAATAGCTGCGCCCAATGGCGCCATTTTTTTTTGCATGACCCAATTACAGATTAGAGAAAAGACAACAGAGCAACGACTGTGAGGAACTATTGGAACTGGTCTTCTAATTTTTTCTTTGGTTGTTATTTGCTTAGCTGGTAGAGAAGAAGCCATTACAGGAAACGAAAAGGAAGTCCACCTTTAATTTGAAGAAGGAATTGGAGAAGAAGACGATGACGATGATAGCTCCGGTGGCTCTGAAGATGCTAAAGATGCCAACCGTAGCAAATAAAAATTAGCGATTAATTTCGCTTTTGCGACTTCGAACAAAAAGCATTTTTCCGAAGCTTCAACTTGCCGAATTTAAACGATACTCTTTTTTGTAATTTTTCGTGAATATATATAACAACCATATGAAGATTTGTTCTAGAAAAGCAGTGGAAATTCAAAAATAATAGGAGTTGCTCCTACATTTTATATCGATGCTTCGTGAGTAGTTACGACCATTTATCATTCAAACTTCAAAGTGTGTGCGGAACGTTAATTTTTAACCCAACGAGTACAAATTTTTGTTAAATTTTTAGTTACCCTAACCTTACCAAGGTTGACCTCCGATTTTAAAACAGACGTATTTCTTATTTTTGGTCCGCTATTGATTATATTATGAAAAATGGATGCGCTAGGTGGCGCTGGAGGCGAGTTATTCAGCATATCTCTTTTTCTGATTCGATTTCGTGAAAATTAAAAAAAAATAAAAAGGGCTGCTGCGAAAAAAATATATACATATGTATATATATATATGGCGCTAAGACAGAAAATCCATATTTGAGGTCCGGTATTCCTGATATTAGAAAATTATGCTCCATGTGAGATTAGAAATAATGCGACTTTTACGATATTTACAACAAAAAAATCCATTAGATGATTCTATAGTCGAGAATTCCAGAAAATCCATATTTATGTTTCTACTTATTTCAAATCTAATTCAATAAACTTTGTGCAGTTGAAAGGAAAGACCCCTTGGTCATAGTCGACATAAAGTTAGCCCTTAAGTTAGTTGCAGCTACCGCTGGCAAGGAGCGCAATAGTTTTGTCAGACACCGTTGCTCAAATATAGTCAAATATAGTTCGGAGACTCATCTCTGATAAAGGATTATGTGTGATTAGAAATTTGTAAATGTCTATGTCGAAATGCATGAAATGGTCCCCTCTGAGCAATTTTGAAAACAATTTAAATGAAGTAACATATGTGCATTGGATAACTTATTTTGTTAAAAAAAAGAAAACATTTACGATTTCGATTCAGCCGACCTTTTTTACTTGTTAAATTGTGTTTTGAAGTCAGAATGCAAACCAAAGACAGACTTGTGGCAAAAACACGGACAGCAGTGAATCGCGAAGGCAGGAACTTGTGGCAAACAGTTGAATGCAGCTACATATAAACCAAGAGATATATGCGCACTTACTTAACGTATGTATGTATATATGTTTTAGATATATTTACTACAAGTATTGTATTAGGTAGATTGAGTAGCGTGTTTGTTGTTGTTGTGGCCCATGTAAACCTATTGGATAGCACAGAGGTATTAGCGGAACATACACATTCACATTTTTACTTATGGTATGTATGTAGGTGCTGACGCAACAACTACAACCATATTTACAACAAAAACCCGTAGATGGTATAATATCAAAGGCGTGGTGGGGTTATGTAGAAGGTAATACTCGTACAAATGGCATGAAGAGGATGTTTTGTGCAGGCAACACCGGTTTTGGTATTAAAACGATATAGCAGTTGTACGAAATTAAAATAAAGGAAAATAAAATAAAATAAATAGAAGTTACACAGCAGATAAGTTGTAGAAGGAGCAACACCAGCAGAACAAGCGGCAACAACTATCAGCCATGACAAAAATAACAACAAAGGCTAAGGACACCGGCCTTAAGCTCGATTAACGAGACTGTGCAAATAAAAGCAAACAAGTTGGCTTAGAATAAAAAACATGCTGTAGGCCAGCTTAAGATCCCAAAAAAAATAAATTAGGTGGGACTCTCGGAATGAGGACAGCTGTTGGTAAATAAACAAAGACGTGGAATTTGTTTAAGAGTTAAATTTATATATGCAGGATGAACTCGAGGTTGGTTTCGTGAGTAGAAGTCCACGCAGTTGAACATCGCGCTGATTTGTATGCACGACGTCATCGAAGATCATTTCCATCAGCGCTTAGGACGCGGTTACCTCAAAAAGAAGCCATGCAAAGCAGGGTCCTTTAGTGTCACAGTGAAAAAATTCAGCAGCTACCGCAATACCTTCGCAAACTCTCTGAGTCTCAGCAGTTTCAACAGGCTTGAAGTATTACTTTAACCCCTATGCTGATGACCTGAGAAAACTCATCAACCAGACAGTTGTCATATTTACTGCGCCTAAAACTATGCAGCAAAAATGGGTCACCGCCCTCTAGTGATAACAACAGTTATGGAAAGTTTTGTCAGGCTGTATACGAGTAGCATAGATAATTAACAAGAATTACATAATTTTCACCTCATTACTTTATCGTATCGCACATGTCGGAAACCTTAAATCGTATTAGATACAACTACTTGTACGATGAAGAACGCCACGAAGCTACGATAATAAATCACGCTGTTTACAGAGCCATGCTGTGACTGGGCGTAACACCAAATGTTTGGGAGTGCTACTGCGGGAGGACAAAGGAGGAGAAATGCATTTTTCACAGAGAGAAGAGATGCCAAAATACATGAGAAAAAAAATTTGCTTTAGCTGGCCGGCAGAGAATACTAAAACCACGAGAAGTTTTACCACGCGTATTCAGTCTTCAAATTCTGAGGCAACCCATTGTCGACGAACTGAGTGGATATTGTCAGTATCTTGGTATTGAGGACTAATATCAGTGAGAGAGATTCGACACACACCATCTCTTTGTCAATTTTGAAGTAGCCGTCGGCGATACAGGAAGCTGTATGTAAATTTAATAGATATGTCCACTAGTAAGGCTGTGTAAAATGAGCTGATTAATATCATTAGCTTCATCAAAACTGGGAAGAACCGCTTCGAGTCGTTTGATATCAAACGATGTTTTTGTATAGCGGATGAGACGGCTCTTTGCGTGATCGAAAGCCTAATTCGGCAAAAGATGAATATTTAGCCTTAGATACAATGAATACTGCAGGCATCGCTATTCTGTACGCAGTCTCTAATCACTAATAGAGACTTTTATATGGTGAGATCGATTTTGAGACTATTCGGTATTCTGTGAACCGTTCCAAGTGTCTAGTCTCAAAATAAAGTCACTCAGCTGGTCCCGAACAGGTCATCAAATAAATAAATTGGGAAAGTATTGAAGTAGCGCGAAAATGAAGTAGCACTCGAGTTACCCCTCGGTTGAGCGCTATATTTTGCTTAAATCTGTAAAATAATAGCACTTAATTTTCATAACGCATAATAAACAAAAACATTTGTTTATATTTGAAAAAGTATATTTTGTGCATTTTCATTTAGGTTGATTGTGAATCTCTAGCTGAACATACTATCAGCCGATTGCCTCTACTGCTTTTCGCCACAATCTTTGGTGGACTGTTGCTTACTGAATACTGAAATCGTCTCAAGTCACAAAAAATGTCTGTAATTGAAAGTTTACTAACTTGAGACGAGACTTAGTTACAGAATACCTACATAAGACGTTGTTGAGCGAATTAAGGTCTATGCGCAAATAAATTCAAAAACTCCATTTCCGACAAGGTGCAATGCGCTACCCGCGGTTGTTAGAAAAAAAGGCATGGATACATCGCACCACATAACAAAAATAATAATAATTGGCTGAAACGGCTATAGTGCCAATTAAGAAGAAGACGAAATCACATTATGATTTTTATATATCTATATATATTACTCATTACCATCTCTACGTTACAGTCTAAATATTCCTACTTGGTACTTGGTTCTGCAATATTTTATTCATTTTTATGAGTTTCTTTTTATGGCCTGCACTGCCTTCATGATTGCTGCCACACTATTCATGAACTATGTGATGATGACAAAATAAAATCCCTCGTCTTATAGCCACAGAGTAATGCATGGAAATTCGGACACAATTGCTTTTATTAAATAGTTTGCATTAGGGTGTCATTTACTTTTCCACTTGGTTAGATAAAAGCTCTTTCAGATTGATTTGCATAATATCAGGTTCACACTGCAGCGTAATTGTGGGCGATGCCAACAAAAAATTTTAACCTACGTTTTTATTTTGCAAACCCAATACTTTATATCAAATTTGAGCAAATTGCCTTTTATAATCACTAAAATATATTCTTTTTTTAATTATTATAAACTATCCTAATAAGACGATTTCAATAATTTTTAAATGCGTCTCGATAAGAAATGCAAAGTAAGTACAAAATTTTGTAGAGTACGATGAACTGTGTAATTGCTCAGGTCGGCAGTGTCACGCCCTTTTTTCAAAACAAAAAATTAACACACGTATTCCTTTTCCAACCCAATTCTGGATATATAGCCTTATTCTAAAAAGAAACTCCTAGAAAATTTGTTTCCTTCTCCCATTGCTTTAACATTGGAAAGGGATAAAAATTCCACCAAGTTTCATTCAGATGTATGTAAATACTTTCTCGAGTTACTGGGCGCACGGAAGATCAGAAAGACATGAATTAAAATTAAAGATTTATCTTTTGGATGTCCATAGCCACAAAAAATGTGGTGTTGAATGCAATTTAAAAAAAAAGTTATTGTATTTGTATGGTAAACTCCATGTACGAGGCGCAATAAAAGCGTGGAACCTCCGTACAAGTCATATCTCGGAAACATTCAGCAGTAAATTAAAGTGAAGATATAATAAGCGGATTTCTAATAGTTACGAGAAGTTGTATTTCTATTTAAATTTATTAATTTCTTGTAAAACTCTACTTCAAAACTTTTTAGAAGCTACTTTCCCAGTTTGCCTCGTTCTTGTTTATTTTGGTGGAATTTCACATAGTAGGCAAGGTGCACAAGAGACTACTGGAAAATACCAAAAATAAAGTTAAGGCTGCACAGATTACAAATATTCTAAAGACAATGGTGCGCCAAATCTACTTTAAATTTAATAATAAGATATATAGACAATCGAACGGACTGGGGATGGGAAACCCAGCCTCGGCCATCCTCATGGAGGTGTTCATGCAAACCCCAGAAGGGCAATATACTGAGGAACTTAAAGACAAAATTAGGTGAGATATTTTGTTGATATTAGCATGAAATACATAACGGTATAATTGTTTTATTTTTTATTTATTTATTTATTTATTTATTTATTTATTTATTAAACGTGAAACAACAATACAATTGTAATTGCACTAAAAAAAAAGGAGCACTGGCTGCCAGGGTTTTCGGCTCGCTGGTTAAAAAAGAAAAAAATAATTGCATGTTTTCCTTTAAATTGTTAAAATATAAAAGAAATAAAGTTAAATTACATTTTATTCATGATACGTGGGTAGTCATTTCGTTACTTTGAGTTGCACGAATGTTGGCAATACATCCATCTAAATTGATTGTCTTAGGTTTGCTAGTTCTAGGTATGTTGCAATTTTTCGGATATTTTCCAAAGAAGTAATTTTTAATACATCGTATATGTTTTCTTTTTTTGAATATCTTATGTCTAATTGAAGCAAAATAAGGCAATCTCTTAGTATGTGTGTAGTTGTTAAAGGTGACACTACGCAGTGTTGGCAGGAGGGTGTGTTGAGGCCCCTTAGCCGGAACGAGTGTGTGGCGATGGAATGTCCTAATCGGAGTCGCGTGAATACTTTGATGTCGTTGCAGTTACCAGTGGATCGATAAGCGGGTTTTTTTCTGTGTGTGTTGCCTTCAGTATAATGGCGTTTAATGGACTTCCATTCAATGTACTTTCTTTCTTATTGGAGTGAGGACACGAAATTTGACCAATCTCTCTCAACCAGGTACTGAAACGTTAATAACGGCTCTTTTCCGGCGGACTTCGCTCGTTGATCTGATAATTCGTTACCTCGTATGCCACAATGGCCGGGTTGTAATTTAGGATATACATACATATATTATATTATATTTGCAATATATTACCTACAAACATTGTGCATTGATACTTAAGGTATTTAAATAAAAAAGGGTTAAAACCAAAACCTTTGGACCCGATTTTTCTGCATTCGTTCGACAATTGTGTTTTCGGCTGCGCATGATGTTAGAATAGTGCGCTTCCAAACCCAAATGTCTAGACTTGGCGGTTGAAAGGCCTAGTTTCTAAACCGCATTTTTGGCGGCCGCTGGCTGTTGGAGGAGTAAGCCCGAACTCTTAAATTTGTTATGCATACGATTTCGTTTGTTCTTGCTGATTTTTGTTCAATTAATGGTCGAAACAACGGGGGTTCTGTTCCATTTTCTGGTATATGGTGGAAAGGCCAATTTTTAACGCTTACCTCTCCAGGGCGACGAGACTAAGCTTTCGACCTGCTGCCTGTTAGAAGAGAAGTCTCGATCGACCTCAACTTTGTCAGTTGTTCGTTGGCAATTGGCTGAATAAAGGGCTCGAAACGTCTGAGGCTCATACCCATTTCAGTCAATATTAGGAAAGATATTAGCCCAAAATTAAATATATATGTATGTTACAAAACATCGAAAAACATGTAATGCAAATAAGTAGGATCATATTCGAATCTTTAAACGCCTAGGGTAGATCTATTTCGGTAAATTTTTAGCAAGCTTATTCGGATTACTCTTATGCATCACCGTGTTAATCATAAGGTCGCTATGAATTTTGGAGTTTTTCACATACCAGGGGGCTCCGCATATATCCCTCAAGGTTTTAAACTGGATTCTTTGAATTCTAACTAAGTTAGATTTGGACGCTGAACCCCACAGCTGCATGCTATATTTCCAAGATTGTGGTGATCTTCGACCACTTCTACCACTTTTAAAAATCGTTGTTTTCAAAATTAATCCCTAAATAAAATTCCGGCCTCGAGCTCAATAAATTACACTGGTAAGATACAAATTTTTCGACTAGGCTATAAATATTATTTATAGTACCAGTCTTTGTTTATTTTCATAATAATTATCAGCGAGATACATTTTTTTTTAAGTCTTCAAAGATTTTAATTTATACTTATATTATAAAGGTCTTCTCGTAATATTTATGAGTGAAACAAAAGTTGTTAAGGCTTGAAGGACGGAACTTTTGTAGGACATGTTCGGGATTATAATGTTAATGATTTAAGGATCGTTCGCAATCATTTCGGTACTCGTTCGGAATCACGTTTTGAATAGTTCGGTACTATTTCGGGTCCCGCCATTCAAGACTTAAAAATAGTTTATTTACTCATAATTATTATGCGAAACTTATTATAATAGTCTCTAAATAAAAGTGTTTGGAAGACGTAAAAAATTTGTCTCGCTGACACTTCGGTATGAAAAGACTTTTATAATATATTAATCAAAATAATAATTATTGTTGATTTAAAAATTGTTCTCACTCAAAATTATTATAAAAATCCTTTTATAATATACGTCTCGAAATAATAACCTATAACTTACAAAATTTTTCTCACTAATAATATCATCTAAAGACCTATTTAATTCTAGTCAAAATTAGCATGACTTTTTTAAAACTCAATGATCAAATAACTATTCTTCTAAGTCTCTGAAAAAACACCTTTAACTAATTATGAAAGCATAAGACAATTTTACTGAAGGGATGCTAAGTAATAATAGTTTTAATGTAATCAATATCAGTTTAACCCCATCAAAGTTCCGCTTCAACTATGTAAGAATATGTATATTTCACTTCAACAGTAAGGTCATTATGAAATTTTTTAAACCCCTGATCATAAATGCCTTACTATTGTATAAAAAAAATGTAGATGGAGAGAAAAAATTTGCTCCAAAATTAAAGTTTCTAATTGCAAGTGGTATACCCTAACGTCTGTAGAATAATTTTAAAATACTCATATGTATATCCATGTGCATCTACCATTTCTTTTGCTTTTTTTTTGTTTCGTAAAACAAACGGATGTGACTGATTTGATGTATTTTCCTCCTATGCTTCTGCCTTTTACAGCAGATCAGTTTGGCCTGCTCGTCTCTGCGGCTGGTCGACTATGGATGATAATGATGACGATGATCGTTCACCAGGGAAATGGGATTTCACTTTATATGCTCAACGAATGGACGGATTAAAAAGTGTAATAGTTGCCAAGTGCAGAATATTTTGCGCATTAGCTCCAGAGTCCCCAAGCAGGTACCAATAAGACCTTTAACGTCGTACTACATCCATCTAAACATACACATATACACACACACATACAAACAAACATACAAATAAATATGCCCTAAGGAGCATGCAAAGCATTGCTGTCATATTATGTACCCTTTCCTTTCGTCTTACACTCCTCGCTATCAATTCGTTCACCAGCCTTGCTACTTTGGTTTTGTTAGTATAACAGGTGCAGGTGCAATGGACCAACAGCCATACAAAGCTTCGCATGAAGGAAGGGTGCTTTGCCCTTTGCTGATTCTCAACATATTTTTAATCGAAGAAATACGTAGGTACGCGAAACCCATATAAGCTCAGACATACATTTGACATATAGACAGGCAGAAGTAGTAAAATATCTGTGTTCATATGGAAAAATAGCTTATGTCGAATTCGATTGTTTGGAGATATAGGCAATTATGTTTAATTTTGATGTTAGCGCGTTACAGTCAACAAATTTTTAGCTGCAAGTAATGCGACTAGTGTAAGTTAAAAGCGTGGATAATAATTCAAAAAAAAGTGAAATCTGCTTCATATGACGCTTTTTTTATTAAGAGCATTTTCAAAACAGAGCATCGCAATTTACTGAACCTTAACTCAAGTTATATTAAAACTAATTTTTAAAGGGATATCTGCCAAAAATAGCCGCAACTAACTTAAAAGTCAAGTTTATCTGTGACAGCGAATTCTTTGACTCTACAGCGAATTCTTTGAAGTTATATTTCATGACTAAGCGTTTAATTTCGACTGAACAACATGGCTTTATGTCGGGTAGGTCTACCGTAACAAATCTGTCAGTTTTCTCCGAATTTTGCCTGTCTGCTTTTAATAATCGAGTTCAAGTTGATGCAGTTTATACCGACTTTTCCAAAGCCTTCGATAAGATCAGCCATTCAATTTTAGTTTCAAAATTAGCAAGCCTGGGCTTTCACTCAATTTTTCTTTCTTGGATAAAATCATATCTCTCGTCCCGCAGATGTACCGTCGTGGTAGATAATGCGCCTTCCCGTCCATTCATTGCGTCCTCTGGTATTCCCCAGGGGAGCATTTTAGGCCCCCTTCTATTAATTATCTTTATTAATGATATATCTAGCTGTTTTAAGCATTCTCAATTTTTACTATGTATATGCTGATGACTTGAAAATATTCAGAACTATTTCAAGTAATTCAGATTCTCTTAAGATCCAGTCGGATCTTGATAATGTTGCTTTCTGGTGTAGAAGGAACCAATTACATTTAAATATAAAAAAATGTTTTCATGTTTCATTCGCCAAATCTCGCTCCCTTATTGCTACTTCATATTACATCAGTGGCTCTAAGCTAAGCACAGTGGGCGAAATTTGCGATCTCGGTGTGGTCTTCGATTCTAAATTCTTATTTCATAGCCACCTAAACTCCACTATTGCCAAGTCATATTCTATGCTTGCTTTCATTCGCCGATTCAGTTCAGGTTTTAGTGATCCTTACACCTTGAAACTATTATTTACCTCACTTGTACGCTCTAAATTAGAATACGCAGTCTTCATCTGGAGGCCATACTTTGAACGCCACATATTGAGACTCGAAAGAATTCAGAAAACGTTTATCAGGTTTGCCCTACGCTATTTACATTTTAGTGACCCGCTTCCTTCTTATAGCGCTAGGTGTCAGCTAATTAATTTAAAATCTCTAAACTCTAGAAGGACTATACTTTCTCTCACTTTTGTCTTTGATATCATTCGAGGTGCGATTGATTGTCCATTCTTACTAGAACGTATTCACTTTAACATCCCTTCAAGGAACCTTCGTAATCATGATACTTTTTTCCTAGAACGAGCAAGAACGCTATATGCAACTAATTCTCCTATTTTAAGGACTCTAAATGAATATAATAAAATCATGAATTCCACTACACTTGATTTCTATTTACCAAAAACTAAATTTAAGCTTTTGTTAAATGAATTGGTTAAGTAATTGTTAACTGTGTCTTTCTTTATCATAATAATCTGTAAGAAACTTTTATATTTTTTAGATTATATATATTGAATAAATAAATAAATAAATAAATAAATAAATAAATCTCAATTATGCCTTAGAGGTATTGTTTCTTTAACTGCACAAACTTTATTAGATTTGAATTAAGTCAAACCGTAAGTATGAAGTTTCCGGAAATCTTCACTACCGAGCCATCCAGAGGATTTTGAAGCAAATACGTATGTATTGCATTTGCTATCCCATACAAACTGATGCCCAAATTACTATAATACATCTCCTGCCTATAAATCTTCATATAATGCAATAAGAACTGGACCTGTGGAAGGGAAGGATGAAAGGGCATAGTAGAGTTCTTTCGCTGCATTCTGTCCCCATCGGACAGTGCACTGATTATATCCAATCAGAAATAGACTTCCATAGGCCCTTTGGGCTTCTAGTTCTGCCGATATCTGAGTGGGATCGAAGTTTTGATATGTCCGCCTGGAATTACCATATATACACTGCCGGTTCCATGATGGAGCAAGGTGTTGGGGCAGAGGTATTTGCACACTTCATGGAAGAGGGGAGATCTGACCACCCTCCACAGTTTTCTAGTGTTTTTCAGGCGAAAGTTTTTGTTATCGCTGAAGGCTATCGAACTTTAGAGCGTAACTGCCTTGAGGCCATATTGGCTCTGCCATCTTTCACAACCAAATCGAAGCAGGTTAAGCAATGCAGGGCTCTATTGAATGGAGTCTGCAACCAGTTCTAAATATACTTAATTTGGGTAAATTTCAGCTCGCAATATAGCTGGAAACGAGGCAGTCGATAAGCTAGTCAGATATAATTCAGTGACAATCTCAAATGAGCTACCGATTCCAGTGCCAATTGGTCTAATTAACTGGAGCATTTCGATCCAACGCTTTCAGCAATCTGCTCAGAGATGGCGCACATCGCCATGGTGAAGAATTTTGAAATTAAAATTATTCCAATACGAGCTTACAAGAACACCACCGATCGGAACCCATTCAGGAAGACTTGGTATTGTCTGTAATGCTTACTGTGTGTTGGCCGGCTTTAATGAGGAAACGTGAGGCCATTCTGAGGGCAGTTGGGAATAATTCTCTGCAGAATTGGAGCAACAATTGCAGCAAGAACATCCTAAAATTTATCAACTGCCTTAGTTTGTGTTAAACGAAATAATTCGAGGTTATATGGTATCAAAACGACACTGAGTTGGCAATTGGGTGTTGAGCTCCTTCGCCACTACTCTACCAATGTCATAATTTTATATCATCAATATCGAACTATAAATGCGGATCTGCTATTGTAGCACCATCTAGCGGATCCACTTTTCGTAAAATTACTTCTCGTCGTACCCACGTTATTTGAAATTCATAAACATTGGAACAAAACAGAGACTTTCTGAATTACTCGCCTCCTACGCCACCTAGCGCACTTATTTTTCATAAAAGTATTTTGCATAGCATCGGAACCACACCTTTCTAATATCATCAATATCGGATAATGAATACGGATTTTCAAAATATCTCGACTCAAGCGCCATCTAACGGATATGAATATACTTATTGCATGAAACGAGTCTAAGCAAGTTGTAAAAAAAGACGGCTACATTTATATATACATATATATAGATTGTAAATATAAGATTCGAATATATAAATAAACATATATGTACATATGTGCAAATAAGTTACTTTGTTGAATGGAATATTTTTTGAAATTCTTAAGCAATAACGTAAACCCTAATAACTTCACTTCAAATATAATTTTTCAAAACTTTTTTTAAGCGCCTTAGTGTAAAGAACCGCTGTCAATAAAATATCTCATATATTAAGTCGACTTAAGCTACTCTTCCATATGACCACCGATATGTACATATGTACGTAAGTATCCACAATATCTGTAGCTTTAGGGCAATTCAATACGCTTCCCTACAAGTACGAATATTTATGTATAAAAAATAACCACTTGTGCTTTATAAGGTTTGATAGCTTTTTCAACAGAGAATTCCTTTTAGTACTTAATGAATTCACCACAGATGCATTTAAAGTATTTTTGCTGCAAAGGTGTTTGCTTTGTAAATCTGACCATAAAATAGTTACATAAAGGCGAGTTCAAATGTTTTTCGGCTCAGATTACTAAGCGCGAAAAAGACTTCATCTGCTTCGGAGAAGCTATTGTGAAAATATAAAACTGTATATGAATTATAATATAGTTATACTCCTTACCTTTGTGGTGCACCCCTTAATACTGTCTTACATATGGCGTATTTTTGTAGTTTTATTTATTTAAGTCATGACATTGTTATTGTTGTTATAACTTTAAAAAAAGTTTTAAAAAAAAGTTATTTTTCGGCCGTTAAATTATTCAAACAAATTGCCAAAAAAGCAATGATAACAGTTAAACCAAACCAGGCACTCCTTTTGGCAAACATAAAAGTCTTGTTTTGGTAACGAACAGGAAAGGAATTTTTTTAACAATAAATTGTTCAATTTCTTAAAGTGTAAATATTACTTAAACTTTAAGCAATTAGGATCGTTATTAGTCTTTGTAATTAATATAATATTGTTTTAATCGTCTGAAAATAAAACACCTGTAACTCTCGAACGCCAATTTTTCATTAGATGAACCGTTACAAACACAGGGTTGCATGAAAACGGGCTCAAAGTTGACTGGCGACCAACTTTTTTGAATGCGATTACTTGAAAGGTCCTTTACACGAGGCGACTACTACATTCAATAAAAGTTACCAGCAAAATCGCCTCAAGTAAACAATTTTTAAGTAAGATTGAGAGTGGAATGCGAAATTGCTCAGTCTAGCTTTTGAAGAACACTCAAGTGGCTTTGTAGAGATTTAGATGCTGATAATACTCACAGTTATGCTCCGCGCAGCGATGAAGGCGAACAACCTCCTCTCTTGTATCGAAGGTATTATCTTGACGACTGAATTGTTCGACTACTTTCCCTACCCAATTTTAGGTCGCTGTTAGGTCTAGAATATTCTACCACCTCTGCAGGGGCGCAATAAGACTGAGCGTTTTAAAATTTGGATGGTAATGTGGTTATCGCAATTAATTACGAAACAGTTCATAGTTACCACGATACTATTTGCATTTCTGTCTTTGACTAAATTCCCCTATTTTAATATTAAAAACAGCATTAGTAAAATTGTATATATACTTTATAAGTATAGTATGGAAATTGTTTAATATAATAAAATGTACAATTAAAAAAATTATTTTAAATAAAATAGCCGAGTGCGTAGAATGTGCGCACTTCATTCAGTGGGTGCCGGATTCAAATCCTGACCGGGGCAAGTAACATCAAAAATTATAGAAAAGTTTTTTCCAACAGCGGTCGCCCCTCGCCGAGCAATGGTAAACCTCTGAGTGTATTTCTGCCAAGAAAAAACATCTCACAAAAAAACATTCGCCGTTCGTAGTTGGCGTAAAACTTTAGGTCCCTCAATTTCTGTTACAACATCAAGACGCACACCACAAATTGAAGGAGAAGTTCGGCCAAAATCGCTTAAGCGGTTATAGCGCCAATTAAGTAAGTAAGTGAATAAATAAAAGTCATTTAGTTTTTCAAAATAAAGATTATTACGTTTACTTGCGCCGGCTATTTATAGTTCAGCTGCACCCGAATTTAGACTCTTCCTTACTTGTTTTAGTTTATAACAGTTCCGAATCGGCTATTCGCGCTCCAGCAGCTTTACTTAGCCAAATTGAAGTCTCATCGAAACGCCATGAATATTCTAATCAATCCTGTTTTCATTCCTATCCAATCCTTAAGGTCAAGCAAAAAATTGTATACCATAGTGTACGCTATGGTGAGTTGAGCCAAAACTCGAACTCGTGAACAGCCATGAAAAGTTACAGCACCTCTTGAGTGCAAATGCTGAGCAGTGGTAAGTTTGGAGCGTACTTGGTTGTTGTGAGCAGAAAAGCTTTAGGTGCGCTCAGTCAACTCCGAGCGTATGCGTTTTGGCCAGAAACCAGTTGGCATGGTGGCTAAGACCAAAAAAAAAAAAAAAAAAAACAAAACAAACCAAAACACACCAACAATGAAGGCAAAAAGCCAAACAACGGCTACCAGCAGCTCAATGCTAACGATACGATGTGTGGCAACACACCAGTTTCAGTCGAGATTTTGATAGCGACAGTGGAGGGTGCTCCATTCGAGACGAGTTGCCGCGCGTGAAAACGAGTCTGAAAATTTGTATACTACACACACACACACACACGAATATGCATACATGCAAATAAAGTAGTAATACACATACAACAAATGCATAGGCAGGCAGAGAAGCATAGCAAAGCCGATTGATTGTACGTGCGTTCAAGTTGAAGGCTTAAAATAGTTGAATACGAGATACGAGTACAAGTTGTGTGCATGCAATTCCAAGTTTGTGCGTGTAATGTAAAACTGTAAAGTGAGTTAAAAAAGTTAACTGAACTATTTTTTCACCAAATGCTGAATTTATTTAAATTGAGAAAAATCGAAAAAGTTTTAAATATCTTGCTTTTTTTTTTTTTTGATTTCTGTGAAAGTGTGTAGTGCTTTTGTTAAATTCAATTTACCGGATTAACGCAAAAAGTTTAGAGGGACATTGAAACTAAAAATCCATTGCCAGTGTCGCATACCAACAAAGTTTTTTCGAGTTCGCGCTGTGGCAGGAAAAATTGCAGCACGCACACTTTTACACCCGCATACTCGCAAATACATACATACCTATGTACATATATTATATGTACATATATGTCGATGCATTTATGTTTGGATGGCGAAGTAAGAAAATTCGTTAGAGTGTATTTAGTATCTCGTTTATGGCGGCAGTGAAATTCGATTCGCAAGTGACAATGCAATACCAACAATAATAATAACAGCAACAGCAACAACAGCAACAACAACAAGCAGCAGCGAGCGAAATTAAATATTGGCAGTTAAACCGGTAAACGAGCGGCATTTTAAAGATTTTTCGAAACAAAAGTGAAAAATGTTTGTAGAATGAAATGCATACATAGATGGTATGTTTAATAGCTGTTGCAAGGCGATTGTTTTGGCGTGAAAATATTAATGAGAACCAAAGCATTACTTTTAGTTAGAAATTATTTTTGTGTCGCTTAATTGCTAAACGAGAGGATATTACAAATATCTCCTAAAAATTTCAACGTTTTCAAATTCTCTGCACGTACTTAATATCATTTGTGAAATTTCATTTGCTACAATTTAACGGTTTTGAAATTCCGAATTTGTGCCAATTTTCGAGACATTCATTCACACCACAGAAAACACCAATGTAATAAATAGTGCGTATAAAAGTAATAAAACCAGATCAAAATATAACAAAAAAAATTCAGTGAAATAACAGCAACAACAAAAGCAATTAACAAGCTGAGTGTGTGAGACATCGCAAAGGCGAGTAAGTTTGCGGATTTTTGGCTATTTCGTTCACATTTCGTTTCCCGCTGTGCAAATACACCAACACACACACATGCTTGCTATTTTGTCAGTGTGTACGCCGCCGATCAGCTCATATCTACTGTATTTATGTACGCGTGTTGTTGTTTATCCATTTAACGGTACTTTGCATACAATTTTATTTCGGTGTTGATTGGAAATATGCAAATTAACGCTGGCAGTTAATAAAAAAAACTATTTGCGAAAAAATATAAATCAATTAAAAAATTGAAAGAAAAAAATAACTAATATTTCTTTCATCGTTCACTGATTTGACAACATAATAACCGCAAATTATCAACTCAAAATCACTTTGCGTTTTTATCGAAGTTTATATTATCATTTTACAGCTACATGCATACTTATATAAAATATGCAGATTCGATCGTTTTCTTTACTAAGTAAGAAACGTTAACAAAAATACTTACCTACCAAATATAAATATTGTTTGTTTTTGCAATGAATCGAATTTAGCCATACGTATAATTAAAATAAATTAAAATAAAATAAAATTAATCCAAAAAAAAAGACAGAGGTTATCTTCATTTCTTAACTGACAGTTGGCGAATTTGATTTGGAGTTAATTAAGGTGAGTTGAAATTTATTTCTTCTTTCACATACAAAAAACATTAGCAAATTAGACTTGAATACACAGATTTATGATAGCAAATGGCTTTATTTGCTTTGTACAGATATTAATTCATTTATTCGCCCGCCGTCGTGAATTTATTCTCAACGTGTTTCAAATGCCATGCTATGCAATTTATTTTACTGTTGTCTTAATACTTTGCAATTAGTTATTAGAAATTCTTCAGTAAAATTTTGGAGCAACAACCTCATACACATAATGCACAAAAATAGACGCATATTTATTTTTCAAAATATTAAAAATTTTCAAATGTTTGAAGTATATTTTCTTGAAGTTTTTGTTTTTAAGTTGATAACCCGGGGCTTTCAAAATAAGTTTTGAAAAAAAAAAATTTTTGAAATTTCAAAATTGTATTTTTGGAAAATTTTAGTTTCCATAACGCTAACTGCAAGCTTAAGTCAAGAATTTTTTAAATTTCTCAGACATTTGAAGTTCATTTGTTTGAATTTCTTACTTTCAAGTTGATATTTGGAACTTTAAAAATATGTTTTCAAAAATCCAAAAATTAAAAGCCAACAAAGTTTTGAAATTTCGAAGTTAAAGTTTTCAAGTTGATTTTTTGAATTTCTCCTTCAAAAGGTGATCTTTAGGCTAAGAAAAATATGTTTTGAAAAAAAGAAAAAAAATTAAAAAACTAGAAAGTTTTGAAAATATAAAATTATATTTTTGGGAAATTTTTGTTTACATATCGCTAACTGCAAAATTATGGCAAAAGAAATTATTGAGTAATTTTTTTACTGTTATTCATAATTTCAAAATTTCTCAGATATTTGAAGTTCATCTATTTGCAATTCATGATTTTAAGTTGATATTTGGAACTTTAAAAATATGTTTTGAAAAATCCAAAAATTTAAAGTCTACAAAGTTTTGAAATTTCAAAATTAAAGTTTTGAAGTTTTAAGTTGATTTTTTGAATTTTTTCTTTAAAAAATGATATTTAGGCTAAAAAATATGAATAGAAAAAAAATAAAAAAATTGAAAACTACAGAGTTTTGAATTTCAAACTTAAATTTTTGGGATTTTTTATATAACGCTAATCGCAAAGTTTTGCCAAAGAAAACATTTAGCAATTTTTTTTTAAATTTGGAACTTTAAAAATATGTTTTGAAAAATCCAAAAATTAAAAGCCTACAAAGTTTTAAAATTTCAAAGTTTAAGTTTTGAATTTACGAGTTAATTTTTTGAATGTCTTGTTTAAAACGTAATATTTAGGCTAAAGAAAAATGTTTTGAAAAATAAAAATAAAAAAAAACTCAATATTTTGAAATTGTAAATGTAAATAAAAAAGTGATATAATTCAGCTACCAGCCAAGCTAACGTATCGATAAGTTTTGTATTTTCTTCTTAGTTCATCTTTTTCTTCTCAATTTATTTCATTGCTACAATCCTTTTTTTTTTAATCCAATCCAAAGCAGCATTAGTTTGACGATCTCCCTCAAGCCAAGCTCCAAATATTTATGTGTGCTGGAATTCAAATGTTGCTGAAAATTGTAAATATACTCAGCTCACACACTTGATTTTAAGGAGCGGGCCTCTCATCTTTCACCGAAACTAAAATTCTGAAATAATTGGGACAATACATTGAACTTTTACTCCACAGAACCAAGGCTAATGCAAAACTGTTACGCCAAAAAAGTTATTAGACGAAACAAGGTGGCATACAGATATTACACAAAACACTACATTTTTTTTAATCTGCCGATTTGTTTAGAATTTGTTGTTGTTTAGTTGCTTAATTTATGGATTTATTTAATATAAGTTCATCTCAAGATTATACGAGTAATTGAGATATTTAACTATTGAATTATATCGTACAATTTTTGAGAAAACTTAATGAAAATGATTAAAAAGTGTTTTTGAGGTAAATGCGATTAAAATTTTCGCTTGGCTCAAAACGTCGGAAATACAAGGAAATTTTTCCACGCATCTTGTGATAGTTGCCAATTGTAGATAAGTAAGAAAAATTGTTTAGTTTGTTTGAACCCAACAAGTTGGAATACCCTTAAGTGCTTAAGGTTACTACTATCCACGATTAAAAAAACTACCAATAATGCTCGCCAGCGAAATTGCCTCTTCTGAGTATAAATATAAAACATTTTTTTTCTGTGAATATAATAATAAGAGAAAAAAACTTTTATAATTTTATCAATCAAGAATAACTATTCGAAACTGATTTTAAAAATGTATCTTCTCATACGCAAATATGCCCTCATATTGTTTGCGCGCATACTGTCTTGTTTATATCGTTTCTTTTTTATAATAAAATAATATTGCAAAAGTCTTCTTATTAAAAAATTGCATTTTTAAATTAAGCATAATTTGGTAGTTTAACGAAAATTCTTCACAATGAAACTCTCAATTAAAAACCATACAATTTGGTTTTCATTTGAATGAATTATTTTTTGGTGTCTTGTCTACTACTTACTACTCGTATATAGTACATATGCCGTTACATCTACATTGCTTTTTGCAATCGAATAAGTAAATACAAACTAAAAATTTAACTTTGTATAATAATTCAGAATTATTTCAAATGTTGAAAAAGTATTCTAGTAGCTTAAGATAACGTTATCACAAAGAAAACAAATTTTCAAGTTAGAACCAAGGCGAATTTATAGAAGATGATGGCATAAGAGCAGCTGATTTCATTTTTTTTATTCACCTACATGTATTTTGTTTTTGCTTTTGCGTATGAGCTTTCAAAAGCCGTAAAAGCAAAAACAAAATGTATTTAAATTTTGACAACTCTTACGCAGAAACAAAAACAAAATACATAGGAATTTTGTAGTTGTGTTTATAACACCACCTTGTATGGATTCGCCTTGGTTAGAACCTTTGACGCAGTCTATTTTATATTGCACATAGATTTTGGATTTAAAATTTGTAAGAGATTAATATGAAAATGTGGCAAACATTTGTCATATTTTTTTCAAATAATTTATTAATGTTTAAAATTATTGAAATGGAATACCTATGTATCATAAATCAACTAAAATATAGGTAAATTTAGTGGCTTAACAAACTAGGCATATATACCTTAATAATTGCAAACGAAATAACATTTTACTAATATCATATATATTTACTGTCTTTGGTAAGCTATTACCCATAGAAGTTGTTTGTCTCTCTGAATATCTTGAACATGTTTTTTCGATGATATATCACCGGGATTCAATAAAAGACGTATTTTTCCAACTGCAAATCTGAGCTATTATGAATAATAAACATAAAATGCCTGGGTCCAGACCTTTGCTGTAATTTTAGAAGGTAGTCCTTCTGAGCAACTGTTAGCCAAGAGGCTTATCCTATTACCACAGGAAAGGTATTCGTTCAAATAAATCCTGGCATGCAGTCAGAAGGAACGATACAATCGTTGAATTCGACAGTCTACATATAGGTCATCACCCCGTTTCCCACCTCTCGCCCAGTGAATTCAGTCATGGGGTCAAACCACTCGTTGTAGACGAGGGGCTCTAACTTTCTTTTTGCCCAACCATGCTCTGAATACTGTAGCAGACTCAATTCCTACCTATCAACACCGACATTTCCAATGTACCGAACCCGAAAAGGAGAAAAACGTCAATAATTATTCAATCTTTTATAATTAAATCATGATATATGTATAACGCTTTGAGTTTGAATAGGTAGTAAATACGAAAGAAAACAAACCCGATTTTGGTTATTTTAAGAGGGTGACTTTCAAAAGTAGAAGAAGGGATGTTTATTGGATATTATTTTAGAGAATAAAACAAATATATACTTACACTTACGAATATTATTTTTGGCGTCTGAATTGCATAATTTTTTCATACATGTAAAAAGAGAGGTCACGAAAACAGTCATTTATCAAATTTATTTATCTTTTACAAGAAACTTTCCAGCCGCATATATTGCAACGTGATACAGATCTATACAAAACTAAACTTAAAGCAATATCATTCATAATGTACATATTTGTTTATTGTAAAAAAAGGTACATGAATTTTTAAAACTTGTTTTGTATGCAAACCTTTTAAAAATGCCAGGTGAAGTTTTTTTTTGTCTGCAATATAAAAAGAAGAGAGTTTCAAGTGTAATTGATTTCAGTTGTAAATAAGGCACTCCAGAATGTACAGAAACTTCTCAGTCACATGACGATCTACAATGCGCGTCAGCTGATTTTTCTGTAATTTTTCTAAAGAAACCTATTGAAACTTATGATATTCATTCACAGAGTCCCTTTAATGGATTTGTAGCAATTCTTGTGGTATTTTTCTAAATCATTTTTCTCTCCATTTTCCCATTTTGTTGTATGGTTATTTTGATTACTTCGACTAAAAATCGTAACACATTGTTTAAATTTTCTTGGTCATATTTAACAATTATTTTCACATTTTAATTAATTGAGCGCATTTCCATTGTATGCCATTTTCGCATATTCATAGTCCGATTAAATCACGATTTTTTATTTTTAAAAAGCATAGGATAGTGATAAAAAATGAAAAAAGTGATTCAAAGTACCCGCGTCAAAGTAACTGTGGCTACTGTTTCGAAAACGAAGCGAGCACGCGAATTGAGCGAACGAAATCCTATTTCCTCAGCATTATAAATAAATACATTCGTACATATTCGTATGTGTGTTTGCCTGTATGTAAGAATGTGTATGGGTATGTGTTAATCTACGTGTTGGCTTTTTTCTTGCAACAAAGACTATTACACTATTGCACAGTTAGCAATTATATTCGGTTAGTGTTCATTTAACGAGCAATAAAATAATATATACATATATCTACATATAAATTTTATTTCGGTTTGATGCTCTGGTGTAAAGATGTACTAAAATGAGTTTGCATATACAGATATTCATTTATGTTTTCCAAAGGCGTACTACATTGGAAATTCGTTAACGAATTACCGGCTATAGTAAATACATATAGTTACTCGCTGTCCACTTAAATATTGAGTTTACTTATCTGCACATATATTATATATACTTAACATATATATATATGTATATATATATATTTACACAAATTATCTGTTCATCGATCGATTGGTCAAAATGTTACAGCTATTGCTTCATTGTTGTGCAAAAATCTCACACTCCAAGTTTATATAAGACGACGCGGCTCGATTGTAAACCAATTAATCGCCACACGTTGCATGGTTTGCAAAGCGGTACAGCAAGTTTCGCCAATAGGTTGTATTTATTTATTGTTTACTGTTTTTATATGTGCAAATGATTGTTTTCATCTTTTTACTCAATTCGCTATTCGCTATGTTTTTTAGTTTCATTTAATAGCTGTTTTTCAAGTTTTTTTAATTGAGGCTGCTTTTTGTTTTAACTGTAATAACATTTCGTAATCTGTTGCATTTCCTATCACTTTTTCTCGCTATTAGCCGCAATGCCAATAAATCTTCATTATTGCGGAAGACGATTTTTGTTTATAAAATCTATTTCTCGCTTATGCTCGCTGCACACAATATTTTGAAATATTGGACTGATGATGATTATGATGAGTTTTAAGACAAATAGAAAATAAGAAAGCTCGTGTTGCGTTTTTGTAACTCTTTACAAATGAGTATTCTCTCAAAAGTTATAATTTTTAAGGTGTTATGACAAAATACCTTCATAGTTCTCCTTTGGTTTTATTTGCGTTATTTTGTTTCAAAACATTTTTATGTGCGATATTTACGCGTAGCAGTGTTATTTATAACCTGCGCTATGGTGAAAAAAACATTTGGAAATTAAGTTTTTGTTGCATAAAGAAAAACTTAAGGAAAAAAGATTTTAACGAGTATGTATTAAAATTAAATACCGTTTGATGAATATTTTCATCGCACTGCTAAATTTTGCAAATTATTGGAAGGTCTTGACGTAAAAGTTTGCTTCTTAAGTCTTTCGTTTGTCGCAACATCGTGATTTCCGACCGATCCTAACCGAACCGAACTTAGGCCAATTTTGGTTGGAACCGAACCCGAACTGAACATTTTGAAAGTCTGTAAGAATAAATTACATATTTAATTTTCGAAATTCTTGATTTTTATTATTGTTATTTAAAAAAGGTACATAAGTTGAAATTGCATCCATTTTAGAATAGATGCCAGAGTTCAGTTTTTTTTTTTTGGCTGAAGCCGAACCGAATATTAACAAAGTCGAAAGTTCGGTTGCTTTCTACGCATACATATCAATAGGAAAACGTAGGCAGTATACAGTTTTTAATGAGGATGTAGTTGAGACTTATATAAGACATATAATAAACAATTATAACTCGTACGGTACGAGCGAAATATGCTACGATTCTCAGTTCAATATGCCCTAAAAGTAGAATATCATTCTTTAATAATAGGTTTATTAAATTTATGACATCGGTGACAAACTCATAGGTTTCAGAAAGATTGAAATTAATAAATAATTTAATGTTTTTTTTAAATATTTAAAAAGTACCTTTAGCTGAAAAACTTAATTCAAAAAAGATAAATAACTTAAATAAAATTTTATTTCTATAATTAATACTTTCGAACTATTTTTGTTTACTTAAAACTTACTAAGCAAATCTTTTTATCACTGTTTGGCAAAAAAAAAAAATTGCCACGACATCTGATATAAATCTGTCTAATATAAAATTTTTCGCTGAATCCAAATATGGTAACCGCAAACTAAGGAAGTGGAAACCTTTTCGAAATATTTTAAAGCTTTTAAGTTTTATTTTTTGTATAGAAAATTTTCTTACTGAAATCGATTTAGAAATGACTAAGTTATGGCTGATAAAAGTTTATACAAATAGCGATTAATTTTTCTTGTTTTTCACTATGTGCCAAATATCGTGGATACAAAAAAATCTCCATGAAATACCATGTACTAAACGATACAATTTAAGACTCCGTATTAATAAGTTTGATTTATTTGCCTAGTAAAATATATCTATTAATTTTATTAATAAAAGAGGGCATATAGAAAACGTGTGTGGGCGGGCGTGATTAATAAATATGCGAAGTTAACAACACATGAATTTCTTTATATCCAAGCACCCAGTTAGCTGAGTTTCAATTATTGTATTAATATTATAAATTACTTAATTTTTTTTTGTTATTCAAAATTTGCAAGTCATCCATTTGTAATAATAGTTTCATTTATTTTGTTATTTATACACATATCGCATATATTCTTGAAAAGTGCTTGAAGTCAAAATATCTCAATTCTCAGAAAGCAAAAAAAGAGACCATTTCTGATTTGTCTAATGTTAGTCTTTATTTTACTTCTATTCTTCATTTTGCATTTACTTGAAAATTTTTAACTTTATTAATTTGACAGTTTTGAAAATCAACATCAGCATGCAATTCCAACTGACAGAGATACGCATAATATGCCAAACAAAATATATTAATTGATGATTTTATGCACTTTTAACATTATAAATATAAGTGTTATAAATTTGTTGACATAGCGGTTGTTTGTAATAGCCTAACTCATATATAAACCAAAATTTTGAAAATGAAAAATCGAATCATTCAAGCAAACTAACAAGCTAGCCCCGAAACTACCTCACGAAACTCTTCATAATTGAGTGCGCACTTTAGATTTTAACCTGAAATTACACAAATTAAATAAAATCCACGCCCATCTCAAATATTTAAAACGATAACTTCGAGTATATAAGGTAATTGATTGAATTGGAGACGGAAATAAATGAATTGAAAGGTTTGGGAGACGCATCACCGCCCACTTTATAGCAAATAGGCATATCTGCGAAACCTATTTGTCAAACTCCACCATATGCAAAACTTTAAAAATCGTAGAAATCGGACAAAAACTACCGCTACCTCTCATATAACGGTAATTTGTAAAAACAAACTCAATATATTACTATAAACGAATTTTAGCGACTTCGACCAAATTTCCGTACTTAAAATTTAATTAGTGAGGGAAATTGACTGACATCGAGATTTTGAAAAATGACTGTGGCACCTCCACTTTAGAGCAATAAAGTATATTTCCGAAAATACTTACCCAAACTCTAAGGAATTTTGGGCACATTTTCCCACTATTAAACTCTGTAAGCATAATTTCGAAAATTATAGAAATCAGAAATAACTGCGCTCGGTAACGGTAATTTACAAAAAGCCCAAAGCATTCGACATTTTACAAAATCATGTAGAAAATTCGTCTAATTGGCTGGGACGAAGAATTTTGAAATTTCGAAAAAGCATACCCATTTCTTATGTGTTATTTTCATTAACAAATAAAATATTAAATTATTAAATGTTTTTATTTCATAAGAGATAAAAACATATGCCTGGAATTTCGTTTTCTGCTTTGCTTGTTCTGCACATGTTGATGTTCATAGTAGGGAAAGGCGCGGGTCATGGGACCCCAGGGACCCACGGTATTAATTTCAAAATGGTCGAGACGCGCGGGCTCGGGAAGGCCTCCAAAAATTTGAGACAACACTTCCGATATAATTGCCAACTGCCAATAATGCAGCAAATTTACAACAAAAAAAATGGTATACATAAATTTATATTTATACATATATATTTATTTGACAAGAAATGGTAGTAGTGATGCTAAGCAGGAATTATGTTTACATCTGTATTAAAGATCAATAATTTACTCCAGTTACGTAGTGAATTTCTGGACAAATTGTAGTTGATGTTGCTTGTCTCGGCCAGGATGTCAATCCGGATAAAAACGAATAAAACGCGCACTTGCTACAAAGAAAAAATTAAGATGTTTATCAGATTTCGACTTGGACACACTACTGCAACACACCAGCACATTTTAAGGAAGGAGAACCAGCCGCAATGCACCAGATGCAACCAAGCCTTCTCTTTCGAACATTTAACGCGCAGCAGCTGTGCAACACTGGCAGCTATCAAACGGAAACATTTCGGGACCGAAACTATAATGGACATATTGAAAATCGTATCCGAAGACAACATTCATAAGATATGTGAATTCGCCACTACTTTAAAAATTACTGTATAAAACATAATCAATATATTTACCTTTTTTTTCATTAGCCGTAATTAAATTACATTAACAAGTTATATGTAAGTACTACATTGAGCTGATGGCCTTTGAAGCCTTGCTCGAATTACCCATATTAAGCTTTTAATTTATTATAAGTTTAATAAATAGTAATAATAATAATAATACAAGCTCGACAAAAAATGTGTTAAGTAAAATATATTATTTTAAGCTAAATTGATTTTTTTGTTAGAAGTATAAATATTCCGACCAACGTGCCGAGCATAAATTAAACACATAAAATTCATACTTTAATCAAATACAAACAAAACAAAGAATTCCACACTAAATTAGGAACCGAAAATAATCGTTATTTTGATTTTTTGTATCAAAAAATCATTGGCAAGAATTCGTTCAAAACAAAAGTCTGTATATTCGACTACTACTCTTTATGCCATATGCATTGTTTAGAAGATTTTTTTTTTTAAATCACCGCATAATCGATATTTTGTGGTTTTCATTTTGTCGATCAAGTCTGATTGGTTTTCTTGTATTTACAATTTTACGAGCATAATAAACTTAAACAAATTTGTAGGCGACGAAAATAATATGTTTTTGGTCGAAAAAGAGTATAACAAAAAATCAATGAAATATGATCGAAAAATGTTTATTTAAAGAATAACGACTATCTGTGATCGAAAAAAAAAATTAAAAAAAAATTTTAATTTAAAAATAACGATGTATTGATAGTTTGATAAAAAAAATCGAATATTGTATAATTTGGTCAAAAAAATCGAAATAAAAAAATAATCATAATTTTTGATCAGCAAAGTAAAAATCACAAACTAACGATTATAATGTTTTTTTTTTTTGTAAAAATTATATCCGTTATAATCCCCGCAATAAATACATACATGGATTATGTAATAACAACTATAAAACAGTAAAATCGTTATAGCGCAAAAATTGTTTAAAAAATCCACTAAAATTTAAATCAACATAAAAAATGCATAAAAGGAGACCTAGGTGAAATAAACCAGTATTTATTCTGACAATGGAATATCTTCGATGTTATAAGGGGGTAGGGCTATATAAATATTTTTATACTAAATGGCTTTAGGCGGCATTTTAAACCTCAAAAGTTCTAACGCTATAGAAAATAATGTGTAGGCAGTTTTTGCCCTACCTACCATAGTTTTCGTTAGCTAGTAGTACAAAAGGTATATAAAAAAAATCCGAGCTTTTAAACTTCAATAACATATTCAATATATGTAAACTAAGCACAATTGTTATTACGATAAGAATGTAAAAACTCGATATCTTTTGTTTTGGTATTATGTAAAAATGCGCAGCTCTTTTGAATATCTTCCGGCAATAATGATAAAAATCATTGGCTTTACAAACATAACCTTGGTAAAAAAAGCAAAAACAAAAAAATATACAATTAATCTAAGCGGCTAATACAGATTTCCCTTCAGCTAACTACAGAAGTATATTAGTAGCCTAAAAGAGACAACAGCGAGCAATTAATTGAAAAATGAAAACATAGCTTCGAGCTACCTAACTCAGTCTCGGCGGCATTACGAAATTTATGCTAATCATGAAGCCTGAAACTTTGCGAGTGTTTGCCAGAATAAATTAAAAACCATGCTGGTAAAAAAAAATATTAAAAAGCTTATACGAAATTCAAGCTTGCAGTACTTTTGTCTTATGTTTTGCTTATGATGAAGTGTTAGGCATTTGATTTTTTTTTAATTTGCATTTGACTCGCCATTTGTCAAACTCAGCTCTAATACAAGAGACAAAAACGCGAAAAATAGGTAATGAACCATTTTAGTGGGTAAAAATACGCAGATTACCAGCAACCCCGACCAGTAAATATACCACTAAGCCATTTTCAGTTTGAGTTCAGAAAGTTGCAATTCAAATTCAGAAATTCAATTTTAAATTCAGAAAGCTCCAATTCAAGTTCAGAAAGTTACACACCAACCAACTGACCAACCAAATTATGATAATACAGTTGTATACTGTATAAAATGAAAAAAAATTCAAAAACTTTGTGACACAATTCCTTCTATGCAACATAAAATCTCCATATAAAATTTTTAAATTTCTGAATTTGAATTGTTATTTTCTGAATTTAAAATGGAAATTCTGAATTAGAATTGCAACTTTCTGAATTTAAAATGGAAATTCTGAATATAAATTGAAACTTTCTGAATTTGAAATTAAAATTCTGAATTTGAAATGGAAATTTTGATATTGAGTTTTAAGTTTCTGAGTTTAAATAGCGGTTTTCTGAATGAAAATGCAGATTTTTTATTCTAACTTTCTGAGCTTTAATTGGAAATTCTGAATTTTAATTGTAATTTTCTGAATTTGAAATGGAAATTCTGAATATGAATGGCAAGTTTCTGAATTTCAATTGCAATTTTCTGAATTTAAAATGGAAATTCTGAATATGAATTGCAATTTTCTGAACTAAAACTGAAAAAGGTGTAGATCACCGAGCACTCGAGCCGTCAACTAAATTTATACAAACAGCAAAAAAATTAATACATGAAATCAAAAGCCAAATAGTGTTGCGCCACAGGCAATCTTCTGCCGGTCATTCGTAGAAGTCTCAGACTCAGTCAGTTGGTCAGTCTAGCGATCAGCTGGACGGTCCTACGCAGATAAAACTCTTTGATTTCAAATACTCAAATACACTTGTTGTTGCTATTACAGGTATTATTGCTTTTATCAGTTACGAGTATTAAAATATTCTAATGATTTTGCCTGACAGCTTAAGTATTTGTTTTTTTGCCTGTATGCTGTAAGCGGCCGCTGACGCACCAATTTTGTTGCCGTTGCCATTACCGCCATTGCGTTGTGGGCCACTCCCGGCGACTGTTGTTGCCTGTACGCCGATTGATACAACAATTATAGAAAGAAAAGAAAAACAAAAAAAAAACATATGATAAACGTCAAAGAATCCCAATAGCAAGCAGTTAAAAATTGCTAGCATCCAATGAAATAAAATCACACCCAACAAATGCTCAATATCGTATACTTTTATTTCTAAACAATTGACACGAGGTTGAAGACCTCAAAGCACGAACAGTTGATTATGAAGAGGCATAAACAAGTCTGTATATATATATATATATATATATGTATATACATATACACGTTTATGTACATAAGTATGTATGTATCACATCTGAATGTGCGCACGCGTACATCTATGCTCCTCGTATCTTTTAATTTTGTTTTATATTGTTGGCTTCATTCTAAAAGTGTTTTGCGAATTTTTGCATTAACAAAAAGTCAATTTGCCATAGAAAACAAAAACTAACCAATAGCTTGTTTTTGTTTCTTTTTTTTAGAATATAAGCTACCAAATATGAAAAAAGGGGAATAAAATCGTATATCTGCTTGTGCATGTGTGTGAGTGTGAATGATGTCAGAATCAGTGCAGGGAGACATGTGGCGAAAATGACAGCAAGAATAGCAGACATAAGGCATGCATAGATTTCACGCTGCTGGCTTTTTGTAAACGAAAAAATACCAAAATAGCTTTCAAACATAGATTCTGAATTTAAAAATTGGGTATTTTTGAAAGTATCGGGTACCGAAATTATACTGAGTATTAATAAAAAAGAAATGAATTAAATTCTAAAATAGGTTTCAGAAACAAATTGCTAGTACCAAGAATCGGGTATTTTTGAAAGTTTCTGTTACGCAAATATACTGAGTACCAATAGAAAAGGAATTAACATAATTCTCAAATAGCTTGCAAACATAGATTACGACTTTCGAAATCGAGTAATTTTGAATAATAAAATATAAATCAATTGAATTCTGAAATAGCTTTCAAATGTAGATTGTGAGTTTCGAGAATTGGGTATTTTTTAAAATATCAGGTACCGAGAATATACTGAGTTTTATTGAAAAGGAATGAATAAATTTCTAAAATAGCTTTCAATGACAGATGGTGAGTTTCAAGCACCGGGTATTTTTTTTTAAGTATCGGGTATGAAAATTGACTGAGTATTATGTAAAAAATAAACTGAATTAAATTAAAATAAATTATTAATAAAAAAGAAATTAATTAAATTCTGAATACTGATTAACAAAAAAGTATTCTTCCTAAATAGCTTTCAAATACAGATTATGAGTTTATAGAATTGGGTTATTTCGAAAGTATCGGGAACGAAAATATATATATAAGTTAACATATTTGCCAGCACCTAAAACACACAGTTCCCACAGTCAACCAATACACGTGCCGCTGTGTCAGCAGAATTGCATTTCACCATACACTGCAATTGGGCAATACAACACCTATGGGAAACCAAGGCCACGGTCGTTACCGCCGGCCCTACTTACGCAATCGAAACATTTCGCAACGCAGCGAAATATGCCCGTGGGAAACCAAGGCCACAGTCGGCACCATGGCAAACCATTACGCAAGGGTTGCGTCGCTGCCGACACACCGAGGGCTGGTGTTTGGGTTGGTGGCAGCTATGAAGTCAGTTGCATAGGAGTGCTAGTATTCTTAAGACTAAATTGTATAGTTCTAATTGAATAAATATTTTTATAACGTTCTAATTAGTGTTTTTCCTTGGGCAAGTTGGCCCTTAAATTCTATTTTTTTAAGTGTAGGATCAAAGATCCTTTAACTTATATATAAACGAAATGAATTAAATTCTAAAGTGGTTTTCAAATATAGATTTTGAGTTTCAAGTATCAGGTATTTTTAAAAGTGTTGGGTACATTGTATTTATTTTGGCATAACCAAGGGTAGGCATCAAGTAGCAAAAAATTATCGTTAATTTTTGACAATTGTTTTCTGCTGACGGCGCACACTGGTCGAAATCAGTGATCTAGCGTAAGAAAATCAAAATTTTCGACGTGCAAAATCTACTAAAATTTGATTTCCAGCCAATAACTAACTGCTCATTTAGTAAATCGATAGTTTCCAAATTGATAAGTTTGCTTTAATTGATCAACTGTGAGCTTTCAAACTCAACCTATGTTAAAACAGCTGTGACAAAAACATTTTGCTGCCTTTTTACATGTGTGCAGATTGTGCTGAAAAATTGTGAAGAATCTTATTCATAAATTGTTAGTTTTGGTTTTTGTAATAGTTAAAGGTATGTAGTTAAAAAAAAAGTGTTTCGTGACTTGTGCAATATATGTTATGGTAGAAAATTGTGGTAGAATTCAACAACATTGTTAACTCGTTTTTTGCGACCGAACTTTAACTTCCGTAAAGGAAAATTTATTTCGGAGGTATTTCGAGGTAAAGAGACTGTTGATTTATGTTAATATGTTTTGTCTACTTTGTGAAATGTATAACATCTGCTGTGTCGACTCGCGTCTTCTGACTCTGTTTTAATTTTTAGGCACCATGTCGGTCTCCAAACGCTACTTTTTTCAGTACGGTACGGTGAAAAAGACGCTAAAAAAATTTTCGGCACTGATGGAGTATGTTTTTTCGAATGTTATTAAGAAAACAAACTGCGCTGAGGAGGAGTACAATTTAATTATTAAACAAATGACACATTTTTGAACAGGGGTGACTGCAAAGTGGCGAGCATGCCATAGGAATTTTAAACGGTTCGAGGATAAATACAAAGTTTGGTTGGACGAAGACTTAGTTCTTGTATGTTCTTCTCAAAATGCTCAAAAAGAGCAGGTAGAAAACAAAAGGAAATTGCTGATTGCCACGCAAAATATCAGAACACCAAAGTTTCGAAACTTGTCGAAAGCAATACATGCAATGAACTAATGACAGCGACTCGCGTCAGCTTATACAAAGCTGGAAAACGGAGTGCATCGCAAGTTGTTTCAATGCTAGGCACTGATCCCGATGCGTCTACAAAAATAAAAAGAAGTCTTGAATTAAATCAACAGCTCCCTATCAAGTATACGCCAGAGGAAGCGTATGGTTGTTAACGTCATTGAAGAGTCTCTTGAACACAAGGACTTTGCAGTTGGTGCCTTTCTGGATATAGAAGGTGCCTTTAATAACATTCAGCCACAGGGAATAGTCGGATCCTTGGCGGAACTTGGGGTTGAGTCGGGTCTGGTAAGGCTCATCAATCACCTTCTCCGGGACAGAACTGTCGTGGCGGAATGGGGCAGCGCCTCCATCCAGCGAAAGGTGAGTAGAGGCACTCCACAAGGAGGGGTTCTCTCGCCACTCCTTTGGGTCGTTGCTTTAAATGGTGTACTGAAGGAGCTGGAAAGGGTAGGCTGCACGGTTATTGCCTATGCTGACGATGTTGCTCTCATTGTCAGGGGTAAGTTTTTGAGTACCCTTTTTGATATCATGCAGGGGTACCTTAATCTGATCGTGAAATGGTCTGCAGGGTGTGGACTCGCGATAAATCCTAGCAAGACAGAGCTGGTATTATTCACCAGGAGGTACAAAGTACCGGTCGCCCATCCTCCTTCAATAGGTGGCGTCCAGTTGGTGCTTTCTGACCGGGTCAAGTATCTGGGCTTGATTCTGGATAGGAAGCTCTCCTGGGGGCCAAATATTGAGGAAAGGGTGAAAAAGGCTTCGGTTGCGGTGTACTGTTGTCGGGGTGATATTGGGAAGAGATGGGGCCTCTCTCCCAAGGTAAATTATTGGCTTTATGAGACTATAATAAGGCCTATAATGTTTTATGGAGTGGTGGTCTGGTGGAACTCACTAGACAGGGTATCTAAAGTTAAGCAGCTAGAGCGGGTGCAGCGGTCCGCGCTCATTGGGATCAGTGGGGCGCTTAGGACCACACCCACTCTCGCGCTCAATGTTATGCTTAACGTACTTCCTGTGGACATTGCAGGTAGGGTTGCAGCAGCCCATGTAGCAGCACGGCTAGAGTGCAATGGATACAGATTCAGCTCGGCCTTTGGGCATTCTAGGATTCTGGCCAGTTTCGACTTTGTACCTCCGGAAACAGATTACTGTCTGCCTGCTCCAGCTCGTAGTTGCTCCCTATCCACTTACATCCCGCGTAGGGAGGAGTGGAAGGAGGGGGGGTTGTGGGGCGGTGGGACGGTGAACTTTTTCACGGATGGCTCGAAGCTGGATGGTAAGGTTGGGGGAGGGGTCTTCTGCGATGAGTTCTCCCTCAACCGTAAATTTAGGCTTCCGGACCACTGCAGTGTATTTCAAGCAGAGGTGGCCGCAATAAAGGAGGCAGCCGATTGGCTACTTACCAATGTAATGCCCTCTAGACGGGCCAACATTTATTCGGATAGCCAGGCCGCTATCAAGGCCTTAGGATCGCTAATGGTGAGATCAAAACTGGTCAGGGAATGCCTGACTTCCCTCGCAGCCGCCTCGGAATATCTCGACGTTAGACTAATTTGGGTACCGGGCCATAGCGACATCGCAGGGAACTGCATGGCTGATGAGCTTGCTCGGCAAGGTACCCTGGAAGTCATCTCTCCTTGCAGGGAGGGGGTGGGGGCTCCTTTGACTGCCTACGGGCTTCTCCTGGACAGATGGGCTTTATGTCGTCTCAGCGAGCGCTGGGAAATTGCCACGACATGCAGAATTGCAAGGTCCCTCTGGCCGAGAGTGGACCGTAGGCGCTCAAGGGAGCTGATGTCGCTTACTAAGCGACAACTCTCGACCCTGGTTGGTGTTTTGACTGGGCATTGTCCGTTGGGTATTCACGCGGTAAGGCTGAAAATAGTCTCTGACCCTTTCTGCCGCAGCTGTATGGAGGAGGATGAGGTGGATTCATCTTGTCATTTTCTGCTCAGCTGCCCTGCATTTGCGAGACTGAGGTTCAAGTACCTGGGCTCGTACTTCTTTAGCTCTCCAGAAGACCTTTTTGGAGTGGAGATTGGTAATTTGCGTGACTTCATTCGGGGCACGCAACGTTTCTCAGGTTAATCTTTCCTGACTTTCCGATTCACGTTACCGTTCATAAATTTAGGTGGTATCACAACGGACTCTTACTATGTCTAAGTGAGTTCCCTTTGGGGAACTACCACAGTAACCTAACCTAACCTATGCAATCTGGTGCAAAAGCTCGCAATAATGATATATACCCAACATACGATGTTATGCTAGCCGCCAAAAAGATGTGTTATCCAGATGCAAAAAGAACCGAAGAATGTTATGCTCAGACTGGAGCACTGACGCTGAATAGTTTAATAATTAAAAAAACAAATTAAAAAAATTAAAAAAAAAAAAAAAATTTGTAATTAAAAATTTTCAAACAAAGTTTAAAATTTGGCTCCTTATTAGGTTACTGTTCCAGAAAAATTATCATTTGGTAGACAACTTTATTATTTTTTAAGTTATTAATATTCTTAGGCAAATCGGCCACTGTGCGGCGTTGCGCAATTTCTATTCTTTTGCTCCACCTAAAAAAATTGACTTTGACAGCTCTGCTTAATGTACATATGTACATGTTTATTCGTTTATATCGTTGAATTGTTGTTGCAGTTAAAAGCAGTGAAAACGAGTAGCAAGCCTTCGGCCACAAGTTAAATAAAGTGCCTGCTTGTTTCGTGCGCAAATACTTGAAACATTTCTTTGCCGAAGTCAATACGTGCTCGTTTTGCGGTTCAAAGAAAAATGGTTCATTGGCGCTCACTTGGCAATAACAAAAAAAAAATTATTATTACATTATACAACAGTAATTTTGCAATGGACCTACCGGGGTATTTTTGAACATTTTTGATCAAATCATTTCAAACAAACCTTAAGCCCATGGCAGCATAATAATGAACAGAAACTAAATGAAGCAATGGTTGTATTGTGTCAGTACATTTGGCATGCCAATAAATGATCAGCTACCGCATAAATATCTGAAGTATGTAACTAACTGCATATAAAAACTGTGATATTTTAAGAGACAGAGACTTGCTCATAAATACATATGAATGTGCATTTAATTTCCTATGTGCCGTCATTTGCGCCGGTGCTCTGCAATTATTTACTATCTAATGGTAACACAACGATCGTAACGGGTTGCTAAGGTTTCTTGTAAATTTTGGATGAAATGCAAGCAATAACAAATAAACAAGTTTTAATTAGTCAATATACTAGAATGTTGTTTACCCACCGACACCCTTTTATATGCGTGCAATTCCTATGTCAACCCTTCAGATTAACTTCGATATATTTGAAATAAAATATTTTAAAGTAATAGCAACCCATTCAGTATTTTCTTCTAGTTAAAGGGACTATCTTGCTTCTGTAATTTAATTTTCGTTCTGAATCCGTCCACCTTTTTCTAATTTTGTTGTCAACATTGGCACTAGATATAAAGGGTGGTTAAATTTTAAGGGCCGATGTTGATTTTGAATAAAACTCAAATTATTTTGGAAATTATTGTAATTTCTTTTTATTATGATAATATGGTGTGGTTCAATTATGTATGGAACAAAATATCGGCCAAATGTCCGCCGCGACCTCAGCGGCACACCTCCATCCGATGGTCCAAATTTTCGATGACGCTGAGGCATAATTGAGGTTCTATGCCGTTAATGTGCCGAATTATCTCATCCTTTAGCTCTTGAGTTGTTGCTGGCTTATCGACTTACTCCTTTTCTTTCAAATAACCTCAAAGAAAATAGTCCAACGGTGTCAAATCACATGATCTAACACGACCATTGGAACCACACATCGTCCACATCCATATGTTCCAATTCGGGCCATAAAAAGTTCGTTATCATCTCACGAAAGCGAACACCATCCACAGAAACTGCCTGACCGGCCTCATTTTGGAAAAAATACGGCCCGATGATGCCGCCAGCCCATAAACTGCACCAAACAGTCACTCTTTGTGGGTGCATTGATTTTTCGACAATTACTTTTGGTTTATCTTTCGCCCAAATGCGGCAACTCTGCTTATTGACGAATCCACTGAGGTGAAAATGTGCCTTATCACTGAAGATGATTTTCTTCGAAAATTGATCATCCACTGTTGCCATTTCTTGCCAACATTCTGACAATTGACGACGTTTGGACGACTAAATTGACCGAAAGAATCACAAAGTGCACGATATGCCCATTTTCATAATAAGCCTGAATAACTTTAACACGTTGCTTGATTGTGGATCTTTCCATGTTCAAATTCAGTTAGTCTGAAATTGAGAAATGTCAAATGAAATGCAGAAAAAAACTTGACGTTAAAATTTAACCACCCTCTATATCTGGTTTTGATGTCAAACGAATTAGTTTAATTAGCTTGTTCACCCAGAGGGCCATTGATATGGGTCTCCCTTTTTATTTATTTGCGATGATTTTTGTACCTAATATTAACTAAATCTATGTATATGACTTGAATCTTCATATAACTACTTATTATTCGTTTTGGGTTATCATTATAAAATTCATTTTAAAATTTGAATGAACACAGCGTTAATTGAAATACAAGATGTCGTCAACAATTCCAAATTGATTTTTTATTGACTTCGATTTCCACATAATAATACATACATATGTGAAAATTGTAAACTTCTGCTATCAGTTATAACCAAGTGTGACAAATTTAAAATAAGTATCATCAGTTCCATTGTTTTCTTAAAAAACAATCAGAGTAAGTAATTTTTTGAACACAGCTAAATTTGTTTTTTATAGTGCTTATATTTATCACTGTTATCTCAGCTTTAGTTGTATTTGTGATCGAATTGAAAGTTAGTACAGAAATGAAAAACAGCCAAAAAAGCGTTGTAAAAATTACAATAGGCCGATTATGAGCTACTAGCATAAAGGACTACCAGACATTTTGAAATTCGGCAGCCTCACAACCTCACATCCTCAAAAGTTAAGGAGTTCCAAGAAGAAATGGTAATAACTGTGGATTGATTACAAAACAATTCAAAATAACATCAGGCACTTATCATACAGTGTGGTTTAAAAAAACAATTTTTTTTTATAAAATATATTTCCAGTTTCATATTAATCCAGATCTGAAAATTGTCTTTCAATACCTCAAGTAGTTTTCCTGCTTCTCTAAACTTTTTGAAAGTGATGTAATGCACTTCTGCATTTTAGGGGACGACATGTAAATATATATATACATATATATATATTCGCGATGTCGCTTCCCTTTTTCCAACATACTCAATTAAGATACATGATCAAGAATGATAGAATACAAGATTGCGCCTTCCCGCGGTAAAATGACAGATTTCGCCTTTAGTAAACAAGAATACGGGAGAGAGAAATTGAACAACTTCCATTATTTCATTGAAAAACGTGTTCTAATTGTTCTAAAGTGTAAAAGTATGAATTTATAGGCAGACATTTAATAAATAAATTCGCAAAATACTAAAAAAAGTGTCTCTTTTTCTTAATTTGTGAAAAAAGCTTTGTCTAGTTGAAGTTGAGAATTGTCAAACCCGGCAAAACCAAAGTAGCGGTACTTCTAAAGGCGTCACCTTCAGTATTCAGTACACCGTGATACATGATTTAGTTTTTTGACTGTTGGAGCTATATCTGTACTATAAGTACCCAAGTCTGTTTTTTTCTAATGATTTATTTCAGCTGTTCGTTCGGTATTATCTTTGTTTAATCTGAATTCTGTAGGGTACAGATTTTAAACAGGATTACATTTTTAAATTTATATAATCTAGAAGAGTTTGGAGTTTGTTAGTCGCCTTTATATGCTCCATGCTTTTAAACAGAATATTTTATATGAATTAAGAAAATTAAGTTACGGGAATATCTGTCTTCTGTCAGCCGATATTTGAACAAGTGAGCAATTCTTTTCGATTTTTAAGGGAATAAACTAATTAATTAAAACAAAAATTCTTTTTTCTTTTGTTAAAATTGTTTCCCCTAAAAAAATAGGATGTACAGTTCTACTTCTAATATCTGTAAAAATATTCATTGTTAAAAATTAATTAAAATTTATCTGCTGGAAAGTATTCCATCTGTTTTAGCGATTTAAGCTTTTTTTTTAATTTTTTTTTCAACTCTATTCAATACTATCGACTATACGTTGATAGTCTCAGGAAAAAATATCAATGGCCAGTTTAGTACAGGTTAGGCTAAGTTAGCGCAAAAGCCCGTTGTAATAATGCTGGCGAAAACCACTTATCTTATTTTAAAAGGAAACCCACCGAGTCTGGTTTCGTCGAGAATGTTCGTTGAGTTTGGGGTGGCTACGCAATCCAAATAGAACTTTTTGAAGAATTAGTTGCGCATCTTTGCCAGAAATCTTTGGTTGGGTATACCAACCCTTGACCATGTGTGCCCAATTATTGTTCCGCCTATTCATCTAAGAGAAGAGTGGTCAATGCGAATGTGAGCTTCGGTTTCGGATAGGTGGGGTCTATGTTCCACCTGGAATTAACGTTCTCGATGAGTTCAGTCTTTATACTGTGTTTGCAGGAGCGGCTTGCGCAGAATGTTCTCATTCCTCTCTTATCAACTCTTAAACCATGCAGTCACCAGTCGTGTTCCTTTATCCAGGTATCCATGCAACCATCACGCAGGCTGTGGACGCGAGCAGGTAGGGAGGCCTACGGCATTACATGGCCACATTGAATGTTATTCCGTTGAATTTTAGAGATTAAATTATTATAAGCTTGGCTGTCTAAATTATGGAGTGAGGGAAGATCTTAGTCGCTGTGCAGCCTCCTTTAAAGTTGGAAAATACTGCTGTGGTTCGGCAAGTGAAAACTGTGATTTAGTAAGAACTCACAGTAGAGAGTCCCGCTACCCAGTCTTCCGCTTAGGTTTGAACCATCCGTATAGGTAACCATCGGCTGTGGGACGTGGCACAATAGTCGTCAGATTTACCAGAACCTTTGCGTGGTCGAATCTATTAGCAAGACTGAGGCATTGTATAATAGGCCACTCATGACCTGCAAATGTGTAGTCGTTGTTATGGCTGCCTTATCATAAGCTAATATTTGACAATCAGTGCACTTCAGATTCGTAAGTAGGACGTTAATATGCCCCTTTCGAGTCTGTCTCGGGTTAAATGTTCCGAACGAATAGTCCTCTGTTTGACAAGGATCCCCATGAAATCCGCTGCACCCTGCTATACCCATACCCTAAGAAAGAACTTAACAACAAAATCAGCTAGAACGTTGTTGAATGCTCTCTCTATATCAGTGTTTCTCTCAAACACAAATCTGAAATTCGGATTTCTCCAGGTGTTGGTGCACCTATATAATTTACTTTGATAGGCATACATGACATGGATAGTGTTTTTCGGTGAGGAAACTGGGTCCGAGTAATTTCTTCTAACCATACAGTTATTGCAAAGTTGTTTTAAACCCATATTTTTGAGAATTAATTGTAGGAAAACTACTGAAGATTTCTCAACTCGGGTTTTTCATTTTGTTAGCTAGCTTTTTATTAATTTACGGGCCTGTTTGGTTTACAAATTTTGTTCAGATTTTAGTTATGTGACCTTGACCCTGCTGCTCTTGTCAAAAACCAAGAGGGTGCCTTGAGTGAAGGGTTTTGGGAGTTCAGATAATCTGAAAAAAAAACATGAGCTTCATCATTTTTAATCACTTCCCACGGAGCAAAAGCTTTTTCAGAATTTTAAAAATGTATCGGATTTGTAGGATTTTGACGAAACAAATTTCTTTTTCCCTTTTTTTTGCTAATAACATATGAAAGTATTGTTCCGGTAGAGATTTTCAAAAAATCTTGCATGTCGTTTTAGCGACAAGTTTGCTGAAGAAAAAATGCAAAATACGCGGGTCAATGGGTTCAACAGCTTTGCGTGACTTTTCAGAAGATGCATTTAAAGATATAGAACTTAAGAAAGGGATAGCTACCGAAGGCCCATATTGCCGTCCGTTGTGTCATGTCCAAAGTCCATATATGTATTTGAAGACAGTACTTTATATGGTACGAAGATAATCCCCAAGCCCACATTTCTTTCGGTTATCGTCTACTTCTGGAGCCCGAGAGCCGTTTCACAGTGTTTTGTTTTTTTATATAAAGTATAGACATATACACGTACTATGTATTTGTAAGTATATGCAGTGGCTCCAAGCCAAAGTCGGACACCGTGGAAAAAAATGATCCTTCCTAAAAATATTTCAACCAAAGCAATTAAAAAAAAATAAAAAAATTTTTCATTTATTGCACTTCCAAAATATAAAAAAAAAACCTATAAAAAAATTCAGTATTATAAAATATTCTTGTAAAACATCAAATAATAGTAAATTAAATGCACAAGCCAAACTCGGACAGTAGACACTATCCTCTGATAAATGCAAGTCTGTCGAAGAATTACAACCAACTTCAAGTATTGTATTTAACAGTCCAACGGGAATTCTCCGGGTGGTTTTTTTAATATATACATAGTTGGAATTACGGGTTGTGATTTAAAAATATCTAAGCAAAGAGGCAAAGAGGCCAAACAAGTATTGAATTCTGAAAGTTGGTTATTAATTATTCCAACGATGGAAAATCTGTGCGGGAAATTGCTGATATCGTCGACAGAAGTCATTCTAGTGTTCACTATATCATTAAGCGCCTCAAAACCAACAAATAAGTGGAAAACAAGCCTAAAGCTGCCCACAACAAGATTTTTACCGACTCAGATAAGCGAAATCTGTTGCGAAAAGTTAAAGATAATCCTTTTCTTAGTGCACAAAAGTTAAAATGAGTTGGGAAAGAAATCTAGTGCATCTACCATCTGAAATCTACTTCATGAGGCTGTGATCTAAATGATAGAAAGGCCCGACAAAAACCAAATGAGTAGCTGCAACTGCCCAATCTGAGACCAACTGTCAAACATGGTGGCTGATCGGTAATGGTTTGGTTGTTCATTTTCGGTTTCTGGACCAGGATCTTTGCATTTTATTGAAGGAATAATGAGCCAGAATGATTAATCTTAACATGTTAAAAGAAAACTTACGAAAAAGCCTTGACAAATTGGATCACGGAGATAATTGGTATTTCTACCAATACAATGATCCAAAGCATAAGGCCTACAAAATCCGTTCTTGGTTGCTTTTAAATTGCTATCATGTTCTGGAAGCGCCACTCCAAAGTTCTGATATTAATCCTATTGAAAATTTATGGGACTATCTTAACACAAAAATTCGACAGCATTCCGTTTCAAGCAAAAATGACTTGAAATTTATCTTATTAAAAGAATGGGAAAAAATCTAACCTAGTTTTTGCGAAAAGTTAGTTAAATCAATGCCTAACCGGCCCACATTATTAAAAATAAAGGTCTTCATACAAAATATTAGATTTTAAAATATATTTCGGTACTTCAAAAAACTTGTTGATTGTCCGAGTTTGGCTAGCGCATTGAATTTACTTTTATTTGATGTTTTACTCGAATATTTTATAATACTGAATTAATTTATACATATGTTTTGTTTTTATATTTTGGAAGTGCAATAAATGAGTAATTGAAAAAATATTTTTCTTTTTTTTTTTTAATTGCTTTGGTTGAAGTATTTTTAGGAGGGAACATTTTTTTCTACGGTGTCCGACTTTGGCTTGGAGCCACTGTACTTACATGCTGCAAAACAATAGCTACATTCTGCGTTGTTGCATGCCACACGTTATTTGCTCATAAATCTCGCGCAAGACGATTTCTTTGTGTTTCATTTTCACTTTTTGGTTTTTTTTGTTTGTTTTTTTTTGTTGCTCTTGTCATACTTCAATGTGTAAAATGTAAGAGCAAGGCAGAAGAAGTTTAAATATCAAGGAGTTAAAGTTGATGGTCCAGAGACACCTTATAGAAATAGATGCCACATGCCAGTACACACCTTCGTAAATGCACTTTAAGCGTTCGCGCAATTCAACTTAGCACACACTTGATCACATGTAGAATATACTATATATGTTTGTATGTAGTATGTATGTACCTCTTGAAACTCCAGTAACGTCGTCGTATGCAGCTGCTTTGCTCCATTGTGTTTCAAGCGACTGCAGTTCGTAGATTTTTCACACGCAGCCATTAAAGTTAAACACTTCACGGATTGATTTTCACACAATTTGGCATTTAGCATTAATGCGATGCGCTGTTTCCACCCTTTTGACAACAATAGCAGGCAAAGGGGAGAGGCACGAAAATCTTGTTGTGTTGAAGTTTGACAGAGAAGGGCACTTGAACATCAACGTGCAAATCTTGATATATTATGTACAGGGGGGGAGGGGGATCTTCATGCCACAAGCGACTTTTGGGCGGGTGGCTAGGTGAGAGGATTGCGCAAAACACTCCTAAACGGAGTGCGCAAACAACAGCACACACACAGCTCTCACACTACTGCAAGTTTTTAAAATGGCAGTTGGTAGTTTTTAGTGTTTGCGTTTTTTGTGTTTTTCACTTTTTGCTCTATGTTGTGTGTTGTAAATGCAAATTTTTAATTAAAACTCATTTTACTACTTCGGCATACTGGAGTGCTATTTGTATTGGGTTTTGTTTGTTCTATTTTATTTTACTCAACTACTTACAAAATTTATGTATTTCATACTCCAACTTACAACAACAACAACATTTTATTCTACTTCACTTTTTATGTCCGCTTGCTACAATCTTTGTTGCTGCGTATTTTTGTGGTCTAGTAGTCTGCGGTCCGGCAACGTTTGGAACTTACCGATGATGCCCAGCGCCGACTTGCCGACTAGCCAAATATGTAAGAGTTAAGCCTGTCTTCAAGTCTACATGTTCTCTTCTTTGTTTGTGGTTTGCGTCGCGCGTCACCATCGCCTGCCAACTCGATGATGTTTTGAACATCGAAGATGTCAGTCTGTTGTGCTAGAGGAGGGCGACGCCAGCTTATGAGCCAGGGTAGCTTCAGTGCCGTAGCGTTCGCGTTCAAAGGCTGTGAAGTGTGAAGCAGAGATATTTCCATCTATCTATTTTGATACTTTGGTGGAGTTTTAACCTTTGGCAATCAGCTTGAACTATGCGCCTGCGCGCTGGCCATGCTTACCAGTTGGCTATTGTACAAACCTTAATGTCGCAGTACTTTTTCTTAAGCCACACCATGGACGTTCTGGAAATATATTTGTTGAATTTATTTGGGCCACTTGAGTCAAAAGCACCCCAATTTGGACATCAACAATTAAAGAACTTTTTATTAATGACAAAGCTTTCTAATATTTGTGGAATAACATCAAGATGAGCATTACAATTTCGATGAGGCCATTGACTTAAGCATTGATTTTAAATGTAAAAATAAAATCTGATAAAGCAAAAACTTTAAAAAATTTGCAATAATCGCAACGAACAAGTTTCCCTTAGCCCTTTTTGATTTCTCTGTACGCCACTGGCTTGTCATGTTTCCTAACTATGACTTGGCCATTCTTCAGTTTATTTTCCTTTTACAATGATTTTTAACCGGTGCTGAGGTGCTAAGCAGAAGTGAAAACACATTCGCACAACTCAACCAACACGCAAGCCATGTTCGTAGTATCTTGGTTACTTACAACAATGTCAGACTTCTTGAACTCTGCGAACGGAAGTTCAAGGCGTTCACTTAAATGAATCGCATAAATGTTGGCTGAAAGAAAAAAAAACATTTAATATTGTATTATCGAAAAAACTCAATCACCTCTATCTGCACAGCAAAGCAAAGTTCAGAAATATATATTTTATGTGTGTGTACATTAGGGTGCGTCACTACGCATACAAAACAAAAAAAATGGTACTATTTTTTTTATATTTTTTCGAAAAAATAGTAAGATTTGTGTGAGCGAAACCGATTTGTAAATACCGGCAAAATCTTAGTTTCATATAAATAAAAATATTTCTTATAAAACATTTGTTAAAAAAAATCTCCTCAGATAAATATCTAATTATAATATAGGGTCTTGCAATAGGGACGCACAAAAGTAGACCGATAGTGACAGCAAACGACGCCATATTTTTTCCCGCTCTTTTGACACTTCTCTTCAGGAAGGTTTGCCATTTCATCATGGAAAGATATACGATCCAACAACGAGTCGAAATTATTAAAATTTACTACCGAAATTCGGAGTCAATGGCCTCAACTTTAAGAGCGCTACGTCCAATTTATGGTCGTCGTCATTTCTGGCTGAATGGCTTCGTCAACAAGCAAAATATGCGTTATTGGACAGGCAGCAATCCACACGTACTCCATGAGTCAACATTGCATCCCGAAAAAATTACGGTTTGGTGCGGTTTATGGGGCGGCGGCGTCATTGGGCCGTACTTCTTCCGTGATGATCAAGACCGGCACGTTACTGTGAATGGGAATCGCTACCGCTCAATGATAACCGAATTTTTTTGGCCCGAATTGAATTATATGGACTTGGACTATATGTGGTTCCAACCGGACGGTGCCACAAGCCACACGGCGAATGTCACAATCGATTTATTGAAAACCAAGTTTGGAGGACGTGTTATCTCACGAAATGGCCCAGTCATTTGGCCGCCTCGGTCGTGGGATTTGACGCCGTTAGACTATTTCCTGTGGGGCTACGTCAATTCTATGGTATATGCCAACAAGCCAGCGACGTTTGATGATTTTCGTACGAATATCGAACGTGAAATTGTAGCAGTATCGGGTGATTTATGCTTGAAAACCGTCGAAAATTGGGTTCAGCGTCTGGATTTCTGCAAGCGTGCCTGTGGTGCCCATGCAAAAGAAATCGAGTTCCGTACATAATGGCATCCCATGTACTTTCACAGAAATAAAGAATTTAATTCATATCCCAAACCGTTTTTGTTTTATTTAAAAAAAACTTTTGTAGCGTTCCTTTTGAAAAACCCTGTATTTAAGGAGGTATTTTTAAATCGGTCTTAATAGTTTTTCGAAATATTTCGTCGGAAGTCTTAAAGTTGATCAATGGGTTTTAGCGCCGAACCGAACCGAACTGAACTTCGGCGAACAGAACACGTTCAAGGTCTAATATGATGAATAACAAATGAATTTTTAAATATTCAAGCTTTTATTATGATATTAAAAAGGGTGCATACAATAGTTTAAATCACATCCATTTCAGTTTATCATATAATCGTTCGGATAAATTTTTGAAACAATTTTTTTTTTTGCTCGAAATTTAATACCTCTATATTGTAGCGATTCCAGCTTACAACCAATTCCCTACATTGCTGAGAATCTGGTCTGCAGTTCCGAATAATTGTTCACAATTTCTTGGCATCAGATGTTCATTGTAAAAAGTATCTAATATAGAATGAATAAATTCTTTCAGTATTATAACTGCAAATCATATCGCTATCTTATGAACTCGAACATATTATAAGTGAAATTTTGTACAATTTCAATATTAATAAAAAATTATAAATGTTGTGCCAAAGTTCGGCCTTTTTTTGCCTGAAGCCGATCCGAAACCAAACCGAACTTTATTGGCCAAACAGAGGCGAACCCGAAGCCGAAGCCGAAGTTCGGTCGTCCTCTACTTAAAACACAATAAGTATTATAATTCCGATGGGAAACCCACAAATTTGTTTTTTTGACACACCCTATTGCACACACTTATGTAGACACATACTATGTACGCGTTTTGTATGTGCAAATCGAGAACTTCAACATAGTAAATTAAAATACTTCAGTAACTGTTTTGCGACAGTACTTTCTGAATTACATTTTACTGCGGTCAGTGACTTGGGGAGATGCATGATACTATTCTTTACTGCTGGTTGATTTAATTTGCTGTTTGATCTAAAAACTACGATAAGTTGCTAGAAAGCTGCGATAAATTGTTACAAAATTATTTTAAACCTATGTATTTGTATAGAAATGATTTATCTACTAGTTCACATGAGAATTTACTTCAATTACACCGTGGTGATAAAGCTACGCAGATAACATCAATTGGTTTTCATTTAACCCTTGCACAGCCGCATTGAATTACGAAGATCTACTAACTCTATTGATTACTATTGGTAGAATATAGCCGCTCAATGCATACTCACCATCAGCACAAAAAGAACAATTTTAATTAAACTTTTTATTTTTTTTTTACTAGAAATAATGCCAATAATTTCGCCTTACGTCATATAGCTAGTGATGTTCCGATACCACTATATAATCTTTGCTAGTACTCATTTAAAATTATCGAAATACTCGCTGATATAGAAAACATTGTAGGATGAAACCCGATTCTATTTTGTATGTGAAAATACTTTCTTAGCTTTAAATTCTAACTTTTTTTTGAGTTTTTTTGTTAAGTAAACAGTAAGTAAACAAATTTGATATGTGACAACGTTATAATTTAACATAAAAATGAATAAATAGCGAAACATATATATCCTTATTTTTATTTTGTATATATCTATTTTTCACTATCTAGTACAGGTTCTTGTTAAATGGACTTTGTTTTATGAAATAGATGGTGAAAAAGTTCGGCTACGAATATACCGTAAAAGTCGATGATTTTGATTTTGAGAAATACGTGTCCCTGCTTTAGCAAATAGACGCACACACGGTACTGACGCTGCCACTCACAAAATATGTTTCGAGCAAGATTATAAAAAGCTAGGTAATGGACTTTTAGGTTTTCTCACTCTAAAAAATGGGGTTGATTTTAAGGGGAGAAAGAGGAGTGCTTAAAAAATTAGAAGCTTCTCCCAGATTATCCGACTTTCATTAATTTTGATACGAGTAAATACTTGTGCACTGTGCTCGATATAAAAAAATTGTCGGTTTTAGTAGAAAAACTCGAGAGGCGGAAGTTTTTTTTTAAATTTGCGGAATATACAGTCCACATGGCAGATGATTATTAATAAGAACTTTTATCATGACAGAAATGCACTCCGGTGTTATAAAATACTATTTTTCGTTTTAATGTTTAGTGATCCGTGCGTTCTTTTTTCAAAATTGGGAGCAAATAATGAAAATCCATACGAGGAGAGGACGTAATGGCAAGAGCCAACACACCGACCATAAGTACAGCATGGCCTATTCTTCAATAGGTTTTCCTAATTTATGCGTAAGGGTAGTGTAAGACAGCAAGTTAATACTTTCACCATTTTCAATGTACACTATCAATTATTTTGAATCTCCAACGACTGCGTATACCCTGATGCACTTAAATGCACGTCTGATGTCAGTTTTAGTCTTTTGCTTACTTTTTTTTATAAAACTAGTCTACAAATTAAACAAATACTTATCAGTACCTTGTCACAAATATCAGGATTACCAGGTTTGAGATGCATGAGCAAGAAATTGCAGTTGATCTGGTTTCTTCTAGAGTGATCGTAAAACAAACACCCCTTGGATAAAATGTCTGTGCTGGAAAATAAGTATGTTTTGAATTCAGAACAATTTGACTATGATAATATGCATCCGAATAACGAATTACTGTTATAAAACAAATGTGTCGATTCGTCAGCGCTCGGTCGAATGTGAAGTTGTTGCGCATTGCTTGGCACACAACGACATCAGTCACGTTCGCCCAAAAGCTATTTAAAACACTGAATATATTAAAAGTATGGCCACAATGGATTGTATTTTATACAATAGAAATAAATCTATCGGCGCGAATAGTCGTCGGAAATACGGTGTTCGCTGAGGTTGATTTAACCCTCATAAATTCAGTGTGCGTTCTATTTTTGACACCCAAGATAGCTCACTGGATCTATATGACTATCGTCCGTCCGGACCTTAGAAAAACGACAGCGTTTGAAAATTCCGCCGGTACATAGTAGTACACAGTTCTGCAAATGTAAGTGGAGCTTCATGCTCTTCAACTACTGGACCTCTGAATGCGATTCTGTACCTCCCTCAACTTGGACTCGTTTGGACTAGTTCGGATTATTTCACACCCCGAATTCTTCAAGACTAAAACAAAGTTGTCTTATTTATAATAAGTATGCGAAGACTTTTATAATATAAGTCTCAAAATAAAGGTCATAAAAACCTTTAACTCGTTTAAGTTTAATATGTAAAGACTTTTATATGGAGAGGTACATCCAGCTACTTTGCGTTGATATACATTTTGTACCAATCGGATGAAGATGAAAGGAGGTATTTTATCATAAATCGTGAACAAAATTACGAACAAGATAATATCGGGTCCAAATTTTATCGATTTTTTTTCATAAGCATAAATTAAAAGAAATATAAAATTTAAATGTGTTCAAAATGTATATAATCTCTCAAAAATTTTCCTTGGATCAAAGAGCTATGCAACTCTGTGGCTACAGAGCTGTCAAGATAAATTAGGAATGACAAGTGTGGATGCACTTGGTTTATGCGAAACAATTTGGATGAAAATAAGTAATTTACTTTGTAGTGTGTCCAGGACTTGAGGGTATGATGGAAAATAAGTACGTGCTGAATTCAGAATAATTCTACAATTCTGTGATAATAAGAAACCGAATAACGCATCAAGAGCACGCAGCAATTGGAGCTGTACGCGTTAACTTTGTAGAACATTTTGTATAAAGATCTCGGTCAACGGCCCTGGATGAATATGAGGTTGTTGCGCAAGTCGCTAATGCTGCGGTACTCGTGAAGGGAAAATTTCTTCAAAATCCGGCAGACCATATGCTACTTTTACTTCACTAGATAGTCCATGTACACTATTCCCATTTACCAGACGGTGCAATATGCTCCTTACACCCCCTACACTTGATAGCTATAGCCTGAAATTTTATCGTACTGCATGTAAAAAATTTTTGACAAATTCTCGGCGGTAAGCTGCTGCAAATTTTTCAAAGAAGCTTATTCGTCATATATGTAGGCAAAAAATGTATTTTCTGGGTATTTTTTCAATTATTGCCAAAAACCTTCAGCATCCCGCAAAAACTAGTAGTCTCTGGAAACGTACATTCAGCTCCTTTGCGTTGATCTAAATTTTGTGTCAATCGGAATAGCACAGAAGTTTAAATTAAGAAAATACGAAGATTTTCAAGCTTTTTTTTGACAATTGTTTATTTTTTTCATTACTTTTACATAGTTGATAGACTTTGTGAAAAAAACGACTACAAAAATTAAGCTGAAAACAAAACAAAAAAAGTAAAAGTTATGACAAACTAAATAAAAGCGGCAAATTTAAATGTTTGCTTTTTTCACTCTTTCAGTTAAATATCTTCCAAAAACTGATTAACTTTTGATCGTTTCTCCTTTGTAAAGTTTTTTTTTTACGCTTGAACATTGACCAACTTTATATAGTTTGCTATAACTTTAGGAGACTTGAGCGCTTTTATGCTTCGGGTTTTCGTAATAAAATTTTATTTCAGTTTAATATTTTAAACTAAAACTTTTTTTGCTGACTTACTAACTAAAAATAATCAATAAAAATTAACACGTTTAGAAAATTTTCAAAATGGTTATTTGATGCTCTCGTTTTCACATTCACATACACTTTTGTGATTTGAATTCGGTGCCCTTGTTGTCTGTGAAATAAAAAGTAAATGTGTAATTACTTTCTTTTAAATGTTTAGATGCATTTCATGCCATTTTTGAATCGGTTCTTTATTCCAATACAAGGCAAATTTATAGAAGATGATGGCATAAGAGCAGCTGATTTGATTTTTTTTATTCACCTACATGTATTTTGTTTTTGCTTTTGCATATGAGCTTTCAAAAGCCGTAAAAGCAAAAACAAAATGTATTTAAATTTTGGCAACTCTTACGCAGAAACAAAAACAAAATAGATTGGAATTTCGTAGTTGTATTTATAACACCACCTTGTATGGATTCGCCTTGATTTCAATATAAGTATTTTACTTGTTGATTGTAAAATTTTCATTGAATATAATTTTTTTTATAAAAAAGCAGAGTTTTATTTTTGGTATTCAGAAAAAATTTTCAAGTTATATTTTTGGTATCACAAATTAAACAAATTTGTTGAGAGATGTTGTTTCGCTTTAAAGTAATGATTATTTTTTGTATTCCTATTTCTTGATCAAAAATAATCATCATTTTACTAGTTAGATTTTTTTGGTCAGAAGAAATAATAATTTTCTAAGTTTTATCTAATTCATAAAATTAACACTCAATTCGTGAGCGTTATTTCCAGAAATAAAAATTATCTTTTAAATTTTAAAAAGTTTCAATCTGATGTTTAGAAATTTTTCCAGTATACTAATTTCAAGTGGCTAAACAACTTTTAGCAATAAAAAAAATAATCAGTACTTCAAACGAAAATCTAGCACTCAAAAAACGAGTTTTATTTGTGCTCAAAAACCTAAAACTCGACATATGATAATTTTTACTTAGGGTAATTATAACCTTTGAATTTTGTTCATGGAAATTTTAAAAATAATCTTTATTTTCAGTCCCTGGAAAATATATATCAACGAAGCGATTTCCAGAAAATGTTATTCCCTTTTTTGCAGCTTTTTAGCAATTACAGCAAACAAGCCTAGAAAACTGGATTTTGCCTATATCTCAAAAACGCTGCTTTAGAAAAATAAATTAATCTCATTTTCATTTTACCCCTAATTAACTTAAAAATTAATTTTTAACATATTACGATTTTCATGTCAATTAGTGTATTCAATACTTTGGAGCTCAAATTATACCCTTAACTTGAGCTCTATAGCATTGAATACTCTAATTGACATGAAAAGCGTAATATGTTAAAAATGAATTTTTAGTAGACACTTTTTTATCCTATAAGTTAAGGTAGGGCAAGTAAACTTGAATTTTGAATACATGGTGGAACATGGAAGATGTTTTCTCTGATAGAATCCACACAGAATAGACTAAAGAGGCGGCGTTGGGGTTAAGATTGTGGCGTTTACCGACCATGTGGCGATCCTGATTACGGGTCCTTCCCTTCCCTAGGTGGGCATAAGATTGTGGTCTTAGGTTAAATCCATATACGACGTAGCTATTTCTCTTCAAGAGAAAACATAAGCAGCCTACTTTTAGACCGCCAAGCATAAACAGCAGACAATCTGGGAGCTGGAAGGAGCACAGCAAGGGCACAGTAGTATACTCAATCAACTACCTTCAGTCTTAATTAATATCAGGACGAGTTTCAGGCATCACAAACTGGATGGAGAATTAAGGTTGTACTTCCAAGCGCGAATACATGGGAGAGAGGTGAGGGCCTCACCGATAGCAGCATAAAAATGTTCACCGACATCTACACCGATTCTTGGGAACTATCCATATCAATCAGACTCTTTCTTACTGCAGTGTGTCCCGGGCGGAAGAAAATGGAAAGCTACCGCTAATTTCAAGATATCAAGAACTATCTGGTCGGACTATAATAAGAAGAGATCCAGAGGACTTCTTTGTAGGTCTAGGGCCGTTGCCCATAAACTTAATACAGTATACTTGGGCCACTGGACTTTAGACACGCATGCGGAAAGAATGGGCATTCCGTAAAAGTAATACAACAGAAGTTGCAAAGACGTAGCCCGGAGGAAGCAATCAGGCATTTCCTGTGAAAATGCACGGCTCTAGCCTGCTTTCATCTAACATACTGACAAAGTCCTTTTCTGGATAATCTAGACCTGGTATCTAGGATCAATGCCTCCAACATAGTAGACTACATTAACAACTCTGGCTGGTTGTAATGCGCATCCTTCCTTACTCAATAGATTTTTTGGAGTTTATGGCATCAAAACGGCAGTATTTTGGATACTTGGGCGACATGGGTCGCTGCCATTTTATCTACCTATCTACCTACCTAAGTCGAAATATTAAAAGCCTTAGAGCGTAGTGCGGAAATCACCCCCCGAGCATTGCCTTTCGATGAGTCCTCTTCTTACACAAAAACACACATCCATACATATTTACATATGCAAACACTGAATATTTTTGAGTAAACAAATAAATAAAAATAGCTAGCTTGAAGGCAAAAATACATATGTGCGAATGTGCACAGTATGTACATAGAGTAGAGAAATATTTAAACTTGAAGAACATCAAAGAATGATTGATTAATGTGGCACAATTTCGAAATAAATTGAATGTTAATAGCTCTGACTGTTTGTTCCACTGCAAATGACAACGAACGATTTGTGAGATCAGCAGCAGTTCGATATGCTGACCGTCAATGGTAACCTCTACTACCGCCATACTGCGCAAACTATTGCGTAACATTGCTCATTAAATTATCGCAGAGGAAACAAAAAATATATATTCAAGAAGGTGATGAACAAAGAAGTGACTAAAATGTTATGAAACATTGCAATTTTAACAGAGATGACTGGCATACGATTTGCTTCTTCGATTCTTCAAAGAAAAATAAATAATTATCTATGTAGTTTATAAAAGCAGTTGATGATCGATGACTGGGCTACACTAAATCAGTTCGAAACTCGACGGCGCATCTTCTTGTGGCCGTCAATTCGTGCCAGATATATTGCAAAGCATAGTATAGCGAATGCATGTCGAATGGCCGGACCGCTGGCTAATTGCTCCGTCTTCTGTTGGTTGAATCGCTGCATGGCGGGCACTATTGTTTTCTTTGCTGGCGCATTTTGAACACTTTCGTCCAGTTGTCACGATCAATATGGAGAGTTATTATTGTATTATTTTGCTAAATGCAAGATTGACAGCGGCAACGAAATGCACTACGCGACGAGAGGCTGTTATCAACACAAACAACAACAACCGCGAACGCGAACGCGAATGCGCCGGTAAACAATTCAATTTACTTGAATTCAACTATAGCTGTGACATTTGCCATTTCCGCTAACACGGATCGTGGCAGCTCTGGTCGCTCCGCTAAGCAACTCCGCTAAGCAACTCGCCAACTTTTACAGTTCATTTGTCTTTCGTAATCGCGTTGCTAAAACGTGAACATGATTCGTAATGCATGTTGTAATAGATACTTATTCGAAAGTCCATAGTTCCATAGTACCATAGCGGTTTTTGGCGGCTTCTTCGCCTATTGCTTTTTGTACTATAACTAATTTGTTAAATAATTGCTGACTATTTTCTTAGATTCGATAGAGTAGATTGGACTGCCTATCGCTACTATTATTGTTGTATGTGCCTCTAATGGTCATACATGCAATCAGTACAAAAGTCAGTGAAAAAGGGAATGATGCCGATTATTAAAGTGATAAAAATAACGATAAGGATAAATAAATATATCGAGTAATTTACTTGACTTCATTTAACTGCCAACAATCGCCCTAAAATATTATTAAATAATATATCTAAAAAATAAGATTCGAAATTATTAATTAGTAATTAGGCAAACCCGCATTTTTTATGTTAGATTTTATAAATAGTTTACTGCATGCGTTTTCTAATTTTTAAATCTATTTTTTAATATTCGGATTAAAGAAAAGCTCATTACAAACGTCGATACACAGGTTGGGGATGGAGTATTTTGAGCCATCAATTGGTCTCATTGGAGGAAAAGCCATGCTTTCCATATTATTTAATATATTGGGAATTCGTAATGAATAGGTTTGACTATATCTACGCCGGCATTTTCCATAAGACAGTACTGAAGTAGACTCAAGTACTATATCTATCATAATAGAGATTTTCACAGTATTTATTATATTATATTTGTTGTCAAGTGTCTAGAGTCGCAACAGTTTATCCGCTGGGACTGAGTTTAACATTTAAATCAAGATTTGTGGGCGACTGAGGGTAGGAAATGCCGAAATAATTAACATAGATTTAAATGCGTTATTGTTCCGGGTTTTCCAAAAACAAAGCTGCTCGCAAGTCTGTATAACGATTGTAGATATCGAAGTGAATATAAGAACACGCAGTTCTACAAATTTCATATTTTTAGCAATAGCATAGTAGGCTTTGAATATGTTTGAAACAAATGAGCTCGACGAAAATAGTCGTTTCCTCATATTATTCCCTAATAAAACCTGGCCTCGAGCTCTATAAATTACTGTAGTTTTAAAAAACAGTTTGATTACATTTTTGAAATTTATTTAGCTTCTGCAGTCAAGGCAGTCAAAGAAAGGTTGTACATTTGGACGAATAGCCCCAATATTAGTTACAAAAAGTTGGCGAAATTAATTGGATCATCTTATGACATTGCACGAATAACTGTTTTGCGGATTAGAAAAAGTTCGTCAGTAAAGTAAAGGGCCCTGCAATAGGGACGCTACAAAGGTAGACCGATAGTCACAGCAAACGGCGCCATATTTTTCCCCGCTCTTTTGACATTTCTCTTCAGTAAGGTTTGCCATTTCATTATCCACGAGTCGAAATTATTAAAATTAACTACCGAAATTCGGAGTCAATGGCCTCAACTTCAAGAGCAGTGCTACGCCCAATTTATGGTCGTCGTCATTTCTGGCTGAATGGCTTCGTCAATAAGCCAAATATGCGTTATTGGACAGGCAGCAATCGACACGTACTCCATGAGTCAACATTACATCCCGAAAAAATTACGGTTTGGTGTGGACCGGCACGTTACTGTGAATGGGAATCGCTACCGCTCAATGATAACCGAATATTTTTGGCCCAAATTGGATGATATGGACTTGGACAATATGTGGTTCCAACCGGACCGTGCCACAAGCCACACAGCGAATGTCACAATCGATTTATTGAAAACCAAGTTTGGTGAACGTGTTATCTCACGAAATGGCCCAGTCATTTGGCCGCCTCGGTCGTGCGATTTGACGCCGTTAGAATATTTTCTGTGGGGCTACGCCAAGTCTATGGTTATTGCCAACAAGCCAGCGAAGCGACGATTGATGAACTTCGTACGAATATCGAACGTGAAATTACAGCAGTATCGGCCGATTTATGCTTGAAAACCGTCGAAAATTGGGTTCAGCGTCTGGATTTCTGCAAGCGTGCCCGTGGTGTGGTGCCCATGCAAAAGAAATCGAGTTCCATACATAATGGCATCGAATGTACTTTCTCAGGAATAAAGAATTTAATTCATTTCCCAAACCGTTTTTGTCTTATTTAATAAAACTTTTGTAGCGTGCCTATTGCCAGACCCGATATAAGCCAAAAAGTGGTCGCCTGAATGGATCAGCAGACGTCAAGTTGGAGTGGATTTGGCCCCAACACATTGCGCTAATGTCACCCAAATGTGGTTCGAAGATATCAATGAGCATTACTTAAGGGAAGATTTGACTACTCCAAATGTGCCAGAGTTGTGACCAATTGAGCGATATTGGGCTGTAATAAAAGCTAGATTTTTTAACCAAAACAATTACAGAAATAAAAATAAAGCGGCGATCAGCCTAGCTAAAAGTGGGCAATACCGTTGTTTAAAACTTGATGACGGGCCTTTCACGAAAAGTTCGCGCTTACGGACTGTAAAGAATAAATTGAAATCATTTATTTTCCTATCATCTCTACAAATATGTATTAGTTTATTTATGTATATAACCTAAAACGGAAATGAAAACAAACAACCGCTACCACCGGTAGTTAATATATTGATTTTGGTTAAAAATAAATTTAGGTTATGGCAACATTGATACAGCTGTGTTCGCTTGACTCAAAGGGACGAACTAATCATATTTATGTTCCGACGTTATGATATTTGATCCTAAATCGCTGAGCAAATTATGAATAAAAATAAAAAATACACAATACTCATTTCGCTCAAGGCTTGCTAAAATGCTTCACATTATGGTATTTATAATGAGTTTCTCGCTAATTTAAGTAAAAGTTGCAAAAAAAAAATTGCAAGGGGAATTATTATTATATTTATTACATATGTAGGTACACATACAAAAATATTTTTCGAAATATACTATTAAAATAATAGCCACATAATAGCAACCTAGTATCGTAGTATTGATATTGTTGAGTGTGATTGCGTATGTATGTATGTATATAAAAATAAATTTTCAAGTACCTACACAAGCGTTTAAAACATTTTGCCCATGCACAGGTGACAGCAGCTCCACCAGAAAGCCATCAACTGAAATTCAATGAAATTTACTCACCCCACAACCGCCACAGTTTAGCTGTTATTTATGCCATATGCAGTTAATTTTTCCACTTCATTTTGGAAATGTGCAATAAATATTTTGCAGCTGCACTGCATTTATTCACATTTAGAGCATTTTCAGCAGCGCTAGCCACCATTGACCACCGGCCAACAATCACCGGCTGGGCAGTTATGACCACAAGTGTCACTGCACCATTTCGTTTACAATTTACATGTCACGCCCACTCTTGTTGCCAACTAAATATTTCGATTGGAGTTTTCCTACGCATTGCATGCAGTTTTATTATTTTGTCTTTTTTTTCGTTGCTATTACAAGTTTTAAATTTCGGCACAAACAAAAATCGATTTTGTTCGATGGTGTATAGCTCGAAAAACTGGTAATTCGAATTGCGCTAAATTTGGAGCACGCGCCTACAATTGTCGTCTGTGTGTCGACAGTCAATCAACAAGTTTGTTCGTCGATTTTTGGCTGATATCAGCGAGATAATAACATTATTTGATTAATGCCTCGGTCTAACAGCGTGGCTCGAACCCGGTTTTAGCAATGAATTCATTTACAAAATATCTATTGGTCGCCGTATTAAGCTAAGTAAGAAAATGTGGAATATAATGGCATCTACATAAGTATTGCGCTCATATAAATCTTATTTTAATTTTTAATTTTAATGTGTTAACTTTACTCTGGAAATAATTAATTCTGACCAGTATGCGCTGAGGTTTTAACACTAGACCAGTACCAGAAGTTTTTTTTTTTGTAATTGGACACCTCTTTTTGTATGCTTAGTATTTGCTACATTCAATATCTGAAGCTTTACTTAAATAAATACATGTACTTGTGCATAGCTCATCCAATAGTTTGGTTAAGCCAAATAAAAAGACGGAAAAAGGATAATTTCTTTAAGGCAACGATATTTCGGCTTCATAACAAATTTTATATGGATGTCCCGTGTTTATATTGGCCTTGCAAACTTTAAAACAAATTTACTTTTATGTTAGGTGGTAGGATGTTCATGCGTAAATTTAATTCATCACTCATTATATCATCAGGCAAATTTGAGAATGTAACAGAAGTATTCATCATTTGAACGAGATCTTTTGGAATTGCGAAATCATTATAACAATTCTTCCTTCAAGCGAAATCTTATACATAAAATTGTATTTTACATTTTAACACAAATTCTTTTTCGCTATTTTTTTCTGACAATGTTCATAGCCCTAAAGCCGGTATTCTGTAAGAAGTCTCTAGTAACTTGTGAGGCTTTTTGATGGTGAGATTGATTTTGACACTTTCGGTATTCAGTAAGCCATCTCAAGTCTATACTCTCAAAATAGTAATGTCACTAATTTGCCAGCTGATCCTGAGTAGGTCATAAAACAAAGGAATTGAGGAAAGTATTGAACAAACGCGAAAATGAAGTAGCATTCGATCTGCCCCTTGCTCGTACGCTATATTTAACTTAAATATAAAATAAAAAATAACACTTAATTTACATAACGCATAGTGAAAAAAAACTATTTGTTTTTATGTATCCTACTGTGCAAATCTGTATATGGATGAGTAGCAGCATTTATCGATTGCTGATAGTTCAAATTTTAATTATTAATGCAGTAATAAGAGTTTTGGACGGTTTATTTCAATGTTAATTTTACGATAACCATATTGTTTTAATTTTTAAAGAGCAATAATGCGATTGACATAGAATTGAAAAAGTGTTTTGTGTGCGCATTTTTATTAAAGTTAATTGTGCATCTCTAGCTGAAAACAACATCAGCTGATTGTATCTCCTGCTCTTTAGCACAGTCTTCGGTGGAATTTTTTGCTACTATTGCTTACTGAATACCTCAATCTACTCAAGTCACAAATATATAATTGAAAGTCTTAAATTTAGTGACTTGAGATGAGACTGTGTTACAAAAAACCGGCATAAATAATTAAAAACAAAGCTACAAAGCAAAGGTATATTCCCAACATTTATTGCGTTTATTTATTTCACTATTATCAAATTTACACTTTTCTTGAGTTAAGTAATCACAATCTGTCGTTTTCAGCAAAATGCGGAAGACTAAAAAAAGCTATATAATTGTAAGAAAAGGTTGAAAAAAGCATATACAAATTAAAAAGTAAAGCATGTGCTTGCATACTCGTGTGTGCATATTTAAATGAAATATTCGTTTTGATTTTATTAAATTGGTTTCATTTATTTACTCTTTTGGCAGATTAAGTTCGAACAATTTTAGATTTTTTTTGTTTTTGAAATTTGCAAAAATATGTGAAAAGAATCAAATAAAACAAAAGTAATAGCGCTTTCATTCTAAGCTAGCAACTAATTCTAAATTGGAACTATCGAAAGAGATTTCGATCTTACGCTTTTCGTTATTGGAAAACCTAATATAATATAATTATCAAAATAATTTTGGTTTTGGATTTAAAAAACACGCGTGCACCTAAGTGCGTGAACCAGAAGTAAAACTTCTGTGTAATTGAAAAAGGAGAAATAGTGGTAGAAATTAGTAGTAGCATTAGTGAAAATAGTGGTAGAATTTAGTAAAAATGTAACAAAATTGTGGCAGAAGTTAGTAGCAGCTGTACTAAAAATAGTGGTAGAAATTAGTAAAAATAGTGGTAGCAATAAGTGGCAGCTTTACTGAATATAGGGAAGAAATAACAAAAATAGTGTTAGAAATTAGTAGTAGCATTAGTGAAAATAGTGGTAGAATTTATTGAAAATGTAACAAAATAGTGGTAGAAATTAGTAGCAGCTGTACTAAAAATAGTGGTAGAAATGAGTAGTAGCATTAGTAAATATAGTGGTAGAATTTAGTAGAAATAGTGTTAGAAATGAGTAGTAGCGGTAGTAAAAATAGTGGTAGAAATTAGTAAAAATTGTGGTAGAAATTAGTAAAACTAGTGGTAAAAATAAGTAAAATAGTGGTAAAAATTAGTTAAAAGAGTGGTAGAAATGAGTAAAAATAGTGGTAAAAATTAGTAAAACTAGTGGTAGAAATTAGTAAAAATTGTAGTAGAAATTAGTAAAAAATAGTGCTAAAAATTTGTAAAAGGAGTGGTAGAAATTAGTTCTCCTTCCGTCCGACTGCCCCACCACGCGCGCCATCCCCTCCCTATTCCTATCGCTTTTTCGTTTCATTCGATATTGGAATTACAGCCCAACGAGCACAAAGAAGTTTCACTTCAAAAAATTATTCCCACTCATAATAATTCTGAAAAGCCTTCTCAAAATAATAAATATCGATAACTAGAAAAGTTTTCCTCACTCATATTTATTATCAAAAGACTGTTATAGTTATTATCAGAATTAAGCTCACTCATCTCAACAGCCACTATACAAAACATAAATATTGTTCTCCAGAGTAAACGCAGCCATATGTAAATGTATTCATCGTACTAAGCAAATGTCCCAAGATCATGCCCTCCGTAATGTGGACGATGTGCTTGCTCTGTAATTTGGAGCACAGAACTCAAACTTTGGAAATAAATAAATAAAGGAAATAAAGAAAATTATGCATCCCTAAAAAATTATTTACAAATGTAATACTACGTTGTAGTAGTTTAGACCAACAAATTGCGGTCGGTCAGTCTCTCCCACTTTCACACAAAATCTTAAAACGATTTTTTTTGCACGGTTGAAAAAATATTAGTTAAGCGATGAAAATTAAACAAAATACAATAATATTTCTGCAACACTATGACATCTAAAACATTTGTTACGCAAAACGGCGTGTTAAGTTATTTATCATCCTGCTCTCGTACGTAGTACTCTAAGGGTAATTTTCTCAATGGCCGGTAAGGTACAAATTACCGCTATGTTTCCACATGTATATTTTATAACAAATATGTAGTTTCAGACTGAGCCTGTCGTTCAAAGTCACTCTTTTAAGTACCAAAGTTTAGGAATAATTCATAGCTAATGCGATTTCACTGCATTGTGATTAATTTCATTGTTGTTTTTATAATACTTAGTCGGAGTTATGTTACACACGATTAGCCTTGCTATTTATTACACATTTTCTAATACATATGTATAAGCTTATTAGGCTACATTATTTTGTATTTTTGTATCAGCAACTGATCAACGATCGAGTAAATGATTGTTTAAATTTTCGGCAATTTCATTAGCTTTTTTTTTGTCTATGCCATGTCTAATTTAATTGGTTTTCGTCATCAAATCGACGCTGTTGTCAAGTCGTCAAATTGTCAAATTGTCGAAATGTGATTTTCGGTGCGGTAAATGACTTTTGACATTGTTAAACGTCAATTTAGTGGGGTGTGTTTTAGTGTTTTAATGAGTATGTGTTTTGTCTGTTCATAGGTAGGTGGTACGCAGGTATGCTTCACTTGATAGATGAACGCCTGTTTATTTGTATTGGAAAAATATATGTAAATGTTGATTAAGCGATGTTTTGCGATTTTGCTTGTATTTTGATTTATTGCTTTTGATGAAATTTGAAGAAATTGTAGGAAGCGTTCTGTAATGTCATGGGTGTGTAAACATATCTATCATATTGTTTCTTAATTGAAAACAAGGGAAGAAGAGTCTAATGCCATGTCTCTACACGGCAATAAACACAAGTTTTTTCTAAGAGACGTTTTCAATGTTTAAGATTGCCGTACAAACATCATTCCTTTCTATTAACTGATTTTCGATGTTATCTCTCTATTTATTTACCTTTTTCGCAGTAATTAAAATGACTTCCAAAGCTTCGCTCTGTGCAAACCAGCAGTAACGCTTATAAATATTTTTCCCCACCACGATTTTTTCTTAACAATAATAAAAATTTGGCTCTTACCCCATAGCTTGATGTTTGACCGAACTTCTTCTACAATTTGTGGTGCACATCTTGATGATCTTGAACAAAAATTGAGGAACCTTTCTAAGTGAGAAGTTTTTTCATGGCAGATGCCCGGGACGCACCGAATGAAGCCACACGCTACGCACTCGGCTTTGGCAGCCGATGTTTTCTTATTCCTTTTTCTAAGCTAGTGACGGTAATTTTTCGATGTTTTTCTTTTGAAAAAGGTTTATGAAAACACAACGAAAATTTCCGAGATTATCATGATGGGTGTAATTACGTACTTTAGATTTATTTGCACAGAATACCACGAATGGCTGATAAACAACTGGTTTTCATTGTGGGGTTTGATTGGTATAAGTTCGGGTGAAAATTTCGACTTCAATCACATTTGAACAGTATTTTTTTAGACCTGGACATAGGATATATTTTAATCGATGTACATATATGGGAACGATTTTTCCTGATCCCTTGTCCGGTTTCAGTGTTGTGCAATCTTCACTTCTTGAGAACATCAACTTTTCACCCTATAGGAAAAACAGAAGATCAAAAGGAAATTTAAAGGAATATCTTGATTCGTTTGGGGATGCGGGCATTGATATATTCAGAAAATCCATATTTATGGTCCAGTATTGATCATATGGGAAAGATATGGTGCTGGTGCCATAAAAAATACTTATATGAAAATTACCGCTGTCTTTGATCCGATTTCAATAGCATTAGAAAGGTATAGTCGAGGTGTAAAGAGAGAAAAAGGTATCCGCTAGATGGCGCTAGAATAGAAAACCTTTGGTTGAAGATACTAGAAAGGTATGCTGCAGTTGCGAGTAGAAATTTTTTTATAATTCGGCTTAGATGTCATTGAAAACTTACATAAGATATACACAACCCCCCGCGACGTCCAGCAAATCCATATTATGGTTCGTCTAAGCTTAAATCTAATAGATTCTTGTATTTAAAAAATCACGCTCCTTACCGTTAAAAAATCTTCTGTAAGTAGTTATATGAAAACGAAGTAAGCAACGCAGACGAAGTCGTGTGTATCAACTAGTTTAAATATAAAAAAAAAACGAAATTAATATGTCTTTAGCGTACCAGCAAATACGCCTGAAAAATCACCTAATTCTGTGCATAAAACTCGAGTAAATTACGTATTATAGTTGCCAAGCTACTGCAATTTTCTGGTTCTGACAAATCAGCGTTATATGAGAAGCGTACCTGCTTTTTGTCTGATTTCAATCATTTTCGAAAACATGCTTACTTAGTTGAAATGCAAATCGTGTAGCAAAGTTCGATGAAGTTGTTTCGCAGATACAGATATCTACTTGGATCAAGCACATTCGATCAACATTTTTTAAATTAATTTACATACATTATTTGCTTTTATTTTATTTAATAGTCTCAATCATCACCAAAAAGTCTCAATTAGTGACTAGAGACTGCTTACTAATACTTAATACCGGCATTAATCTCTCTTATTCCTATTTTTTTTAAAAGAAGTTTCCCTTCTATCGCGTGGTTCACATGAACTTTTTTTGTTTTAATACGAGCTATATTTGTAAAAAAATATCATGAATAATTCTGAATATTTAAAAAAAAATTGCTGTACAATTTTTACTGATATTCACTGCTGACATACATTCAGTATTTTAAACTTTCAGCCTGCAATGAAAAAGCCACACCGCTACTTTTGTTTTTAGAAATATAAGCTCAGCAAGATTGAATATCTGCGGTATTGGGAAACTTACTTCAAATTTAATTGTAAAATTGCCGCTAATGGTAAACTACTCAGCATAATCGCATTAAAAATTTGACAGCTAGAAAAAAACGTCAGCCTTTACGAAGCTCACAGATTACTTATCTCGAATGAGTTGGCCCACCACCCTGCTGAGTTGGCGACATATCCGTTAAAAATAAAACCAAAATTAAATTATGAAATTTTATTCATGCACGGAAAGAATTGTAGCAATAATAATATTTGCTATAACATAACCTCAAAAATTACATGCATGAAAAGGTTATAGCAAAATTTGTGTAAGCTGATTGAAAATGAATGAAATATGAAAATGAATAACTACAGCGGTTGTTAGCAAAATAAATTTGTCTTTACATATACATATGTATGGGTGTAGTTTAAGGAAATTAAAAACAAATTGTTCACTCAATTTTAAACCGATTATGAGCAAAAATATTACGCCAGCATTTTAAGCCGCTTGAAGTTATCAATGAAATTATGGCGCAAGAGCTATGTGGATGTGGTAATAGTTTATGTTGTGAAAATAAAAAATAAATAAAAGATAAACGATTTAAAATGGTATATATGTGCACACCTAATCTATTTTAGAGTACTGATAGATATTTTTAGAAGCATGTACTTAAAGAATGTATAATATTTGTTGATTTTTTTTTGGCAAACTTAAACCAAGAACCCGTTTTACCAGTACTAAAAATTTTTTGATAAGCAAATGTTGTCAGACTTATTTGAAGAATAAATTGTGTGGAAGTTAATTGATAGGTACTGGCAAATAGCGAATGATCAACATTTTTGGTAGTTCCTTTTTTCAAATCTGACATGTTATAACTACACTGGCGTAGATATTTCTATTACAAAATAAAAAAGCGAGATTTTCCCATGCCAAGTTGCAAAAAAACGAAAGCAAATATAATGGGTACTTTGATAAATTCTTCTTTTTTTTTGCCAACTTCCCAAACCTCACAAAATATAAGACAGTTAAACAATTATAAAAATTTGAAACTATTATACAACTATGTACTTCTTCAATAAACTATTATGTCACATTTAATCGGACAATAACAACACAAGTTTAAAAAGTTTAATTTTGTCTATATCACATTATTGTAAATGCTTGTATGTATGTAGAATCTGAACCGGTAGTAAAACATATTGAATTGCCACTTCTTCCAAGAGTGACGAAAATAACGTTTCTATCATATTTGAAAAAGTTTTGTCGTTTTGATGCAAAAAAGATTTTTTAACAAGTAAAGAAAGCGCAGTTTTCGACCATTCGAATTTTTCTTATGCTCAAAAAAAACAATAACGTTAAAGAGTTTTAAAGTAAAACTTTTTTGCGATTGATAAGTAAAATGCTAAAACCAAACCTCGCATCTGAACAATCATTTGTATCGGAACAATAAATTAATGTGGCACAATCTAGATGATTTTCATTCGCCACTTTCTATTCAAAAATATTTCGTGCTCATGTGGCGCAAAAACTAGGCAATGGTAGGTTAGGTTAATGTGGTAGTCGCCGCAGAGGGAACTCACTTACACATAGTAAAAAAGTTCGTTGTGATGCCACCTGGTGTTAGAGACTATATTTAGCCTAACCGCATGAATACCCATCGGACAATGTACAGTCAGAACTCCTACGAGAATCGAGAGTTGCCGCTTTGTTAGCGACCTCAGTTCCTTCGAACGTCCACGGTCCACCCTTGGCCAGTGTTCGCTGAGTCGACAGAGAGCACATCTATCCAACAATAGTGCGTAGGCAGCCAAAGGACCACCACCCTCTCCCTGCATGGAGTAATGATTTCCATGGTACCCCGTCGAGCGAGCTCATCAGCCATGCAGTTTCCTTCAATGCCGCTATGGCATGACACCCGAATTAGTCTAGTGTTAGCGTATTCAGTGGCGGCTGAGAGAGAAGTCAAGCACTTCTCGAAAAGTTTTGATCTCACCATTAAAGATCCTAAGGCCTTAATAGGGGTCTGACTATCAGAATAAATGTTGGCCCGAGTAGAGGGCATTACATTGGTGAGTAACTGCCTTCTTGATAGCGGCCACCTCTGCATGAAACACACTACAGTAGTCAGGAAGCCTAAATTTCCGGCGCAGGGTGAGCTCCACGCAGAAGACACCCCCTCAACCATTCCGTCCAGCTTCGAACCGTCCGTGAAAAAGTTCACTGGCCCCCGCCCCAACCGCCACCCTCTTTACATTCCACCCCACAGATTCCAATGAACGCGGTCCGTTGCACCCACTCTTGCTGCTTAACTTTTGATAACTTCTCCAATGAGTTCCACCAGACAACCACTCCATAAAACATTATAGGCCTAATTATTGCTCAATAAAGCCAGTGATTTACCTTGCGAGAGAGGTCCCATCTTTCCAACGATTATATTAATTTCAGATAAATGGGAACACATTAATTGAAAATTTTGCCGATAGCTGGCGCTGTCGCCGAAGTATCTCTAAAATCCGTGTTCATAATTTAATTTGATCAAAACTCAAAATAGTGTATTTGTAGTGTGTAGTGAAACGCGGCGTGTCAACTAGTTTATTATAAGAATACATCTGCCCACCCAATTTCAGTTAAATATCTCTAAATCTGAGAGACTAATTTGTTTTTAAATAGACGTACATATAGAGAGTTACGAGCTGACTCAACTGATCATTTCGGCAAACGTGTTTGTCTTATTATAAACATCGGCCCAAAGTTATAATGCGATTCCTGCTTCATAAAAAGTATCAAAAAGTTGATAATGAAATCAAAAAGGATTGTGTTTTTTTTTGTTGATATTATCAAATAATTTTGCTTTCTGGTCTCAGAAGAGAGCAATTATTGAGATATTTCAACTATTAAAGTTATTGTACAACTTTCAAGTTTTATCTCTCCCTTTCCCTTTCCAAATTTATTTTAATTTGTAACAATACATAACAATTACTGCTGCTCGCAAAATAATAAAATAACAGTAAATAGCAATCACACTGCGAGATTAATTTTTTGTTGGAAACTAAAAGTAATACTTATTTAATGTGTTTGTGCAAGCACTCCATAGACTTAAGCAATTCGCTCACTTCTTGAAGCTTAAGATGTCATTAGTTACTTATAAGTATTGAAACACGGTGAGACAGAAAAGTTAAACTAATAGTAGACATTACATTTTCCACGCGGCTTCGGTCACACGGCAAAAGGAAATAAATAATTTCACCAAACTAATTCATGAGCAGTTTGAAATCATTTAGAAATACTTCGAGCTGGATTTATGAGTTCCTCGACAAAATTCTCGCGAAAAAAATGCGTGACTTAGTAGAAGCAACTTCTCTAGCTAAATCTGTGTTTCGTGGCTTTGTGCAAGGCTTAAAATAGCAGTTGATGTGCGGTGGTGCTATTCACAATATTTAAATTCGTATCAGCGGATACAATTGTTTGCTAAACAGTGCCTCAAGCCGTTTGCTTTATATAACAAAATTATTTTCAGGGCTATAAATTTTATTGTAAAAAAAAAAACCATTTAGTGATTTAGTGTGATTTTTGTGTTTTCGATCAAATTTAATCGATATTTTGTGATTATTCTTTCCGATCAATAATAATCATTATTTTTGGATTTAAATTCTTCCGATCGTATTTGTGCAATATTTTGTGTTTTTTACTTTTTCGATCAAAAATAATTGTTACACTTAAATTAAAAACTTTTCGATCGCTATAAACGCAAAAAAAATTTATAAGAGTTTGAACAGCAACAATAATAGGATTTATGTTTTATGTTCGAAAAATAAAAACCACAAAATCGAGATCAGATAAAATTGCCAAAATGTAATGTTATAAATAACAATTACATTTTTTAACGAAATATTAGTATCACAAAATATCGGTCAGATTTGAACGAAAAAATCAATCTTAAAAAAAAGGATCAAAACAACGATTATGCAATGATATGAAGCACAAAATCGTGTGAATAGAAATAAAGCCAGAAATGCTTAGCATATGACATATGGATTATATCGATATAGTCGAGTTTTGTCTTAAACGAATTCTTCGCAATGATTTTTTTTATCCGAAAAAATTAAAATGAGGGCGTTTTTCTATCGCTCATTTTTTGATAAATACTAAATAACAATGACAACTATTTTTCAGTTTGTTGGTCGTTTTTATTATTTTAAGACTAGAGACTAGCGCCAGCATAATGAATACCAACTGGTCTAAGAATCAGACATTTCTACAAACTATCTATATTAGAGACTAGGAATCGCTTACTGAATTCCGGAATAAATTTCGGTCATGTGGTTTTTCATCTACACCCTTGGTGGCAAATACCGTTGATTTCAAATACAACCACTGAAAGAAGCTTTGCTATTTTAAAGCATCGTATCTAGATGCCCGATTCTGATGACCGCAACACACGAAGTGCAAGGCCGCGAAAAGTCTCAAGCAATAATTAAATATTTTCAATGAATATTTAGCATTACCACCATCTTGTTGGAAAACTCCATAGCGTCCACATCAATATCATTCGACTTAAGCAAATTAACTCATTTCAAATCATTTCGCATTATCGAGCGCCACTAAAAGCCACTGCTCTATTATATCTGCTACTATGAGGAAAGGACATTAGTCCAAGTAATATTTTCTAATGATGTTTTATTCTGAGTGAAAAAAGTAATCATTCCTAAAATTCAGTTAAGAATTTTAGATAATATAAAGTTTTATCAAAAGTTACTTCGAGTCGTATTATTTTGAGACATCGTAGCGAAATCGCTTTGAATTAGCAAGTAATAAGTCTATATATACGAGGCGAAGGGGTTTGCAAAAAGTTAAGCCATGCAGAGAAAAAAAGCGTGGACAAGCTATAACTCTTATGCAAAAATTGTTTGGGAAATAAGCGGAGCTCTGAGTACGTTACTAAAGTGGAAGAATTTCTTGAAGCATATGAAGTAATGGGTGCAAAATGTCAATATTATTTGGATAATTTTCCTGAAAATCGTGGTATGTTTAGTGACAATTAAGGCGAGCATTTTCATTAAGAGATTTTTGTTATGGAAAGTTTCTGTGAAGGAAAAAATCGGATCAGAATGCTAGCAAATTACTGCTAGTCCCTCATCCATGAAACACCTGACAATTTATTGAAGAATGTTTTAAGTTTTTTTGTGTAATTGATTATAAGTCTGTATATATGTATGTATGTATGTCTATCCTTCAGTTTTTTTTCAAAGTTTTCAATGGAACCGAGAATTTTCATTGAAATTTCCATTTTTTTTATTTTCCCTCTTTGAAGTAATTGTTATAATTTCAAACCCTTCAATTAATTCTGAACAATGATACATTATTTTTCTCAGATTAGGACGTTCTTGGTAGGAAATGACTTAAATATAAATGCGTTCCTGTAAAATTATAAAAAAAGGAGCTACCACAGTTAAAAATTAAAATAAAAAAATGTGTAAATTTCGGGTTCAAACTATTTTCGCAAGGCCATTATTGGTCTAAAATGTGCTAAAATTTTTCTTTTGAAAAATATGCGAAAACCTAAAGCAACTAAAAAATTAAAATCTTTGAAAGAAAGTTTGTTTTGTAGACAAGGCCATGCCAAATTGGTTTATTATGAATAAGTTGAGAGTTTGAGGGTTTTCACTCGACCAGATCTACGACCTCTACTAGGTCATTTTTAAAGTGCATGCATTTTTTTCGTTTAGTAGCACCGTGTTTTTATCATAGCCGAGGTTCTGTAATTGAAGACTTGTAGCGATTTATAGTGACTCACCGTTATTCCTATTTTAGTTTCATGCACACTGTGTTACATAGTGCTGCGCTTAAGCAGGGTTGCATTTTCTGCTTTTCACCACTTTTACTCGTATTGTGTTGGACAGTATATAGCCTAAGTATTGAGTAATGAAATATTGTATTTGCTAATAAATAATTGATTTGTAAATGAATGAAACACAGCGTTATTCTTCCATTTGGCTGGAAGTTTTGTCTTGATTTTGGTCCACATTCCTTCACTTGTTGCACTTTTTGTCATTCCTAAATATTCATTGTCGCTGTTATTCACAGTATTTTTCAGTCCAAACTTATTTCTATTTGAAAAATATATTTGAATTGATATTAGTCATAACTATACTGTGATTCAGAAGTTGAAGGTTTTAGTTTCGAAAATTAGCAAAGATTGAAAACTTATAAATATCAACTGCAATGTCATCACTCATTTTTGTTGGTCCCTGTTTGATCGCAAGAGATTTATAATTTATAACCTTTCTATCAATATATATTTCCGGTTTTGCCTAGGTACATCTTAGAAGCTACAATCCAGATAAAAATAAGACAATGTTTTATTTGTTATTTAATATTTACTTGCATAAGCAAATTTTAATGTTTTGCCATTTTTTTTAGCTAATTAAGCAGAAAAAAATTCCAACTGCATTTTGAAATTTGTAATACTTAGTTAACAACCATGCAGATGCTTCAAAAAACCAAAAAACTAGCAGCACACCTTTGGTGAATTTTTTTTTGGGGCGCGGATTAGTCGTTTAATGAGAAAATGTTAATGTGCATGATGCTGGTTGCTGTGGTTGCCCAATAGAATATTAGGCGCATCTTTCTGCTTGAAAAAAGTAAAATAAAATTACATACATAAATATTTCGAAAATTTTATTTTCTTTTTTTTATTTTCTTTGCGTTATGCTTGCGGTTTTAGGTTATATTCGTATTTGCCAATTTGTGCTCACTTATTGACCCATAAAATCGGAGCCTCAAAGCGTACATATTTTCAAATCTGCATTGTTTAATTTTTGTGCCTGACCTGTGACATCTCACAGCACCCACAGCACCCACAGCAGCAGCAATAGCAACGCTTCATCATTATTGTTTTTGAGTGCCTGCGGCTACAAAAATGAAAAACCAAAATTTGTTGCAAAATAATTGCTTGCTTTTTCGCGCAAAAAAAAAAGAAGAGAAATAAATAAATACAAAAGTCAATGAAATACGAAATGGGCAAACAGTTGGTGGTATAAAAAAGAATCTGCCAAAATATTGAAAAAGTTTAACTACAATTTGATTGGCGATAATGTGTAAGAGCAGTCATTCACTCACTCAGTCACTGACGGCGAGCCACGTCACGTCAGCGCCGAAGCGATTCAATTCAATATTTCCTTCACTAATTTTATTTTTTTTTACTGCCATTCCCTTTTCTTTGTACTTGCTATTTTGTTTTTTTTTTTTTGTTGTAGCCATGGGCGATGTCAGTTCGTCATCTTTTGTTTTAAGATTTTCTTAGATTTTCTTTTTTCAAATTGAAATCTTAAAATTTTGGCCAAGCAATCTCGCGACCTACCAACCCAGCAACTAAGCTCCCAAGCGGCTGAGGAGGCCGGCAGCGAGCAAACAGCAGCCAGTCTGCAAGTCAGCGCTCGTGATCAATTTGGCCACGACACGAAATGTCGGCTGTTTTTGTTTGTCGCTGTGTGCAAATCTTTTTCCAGTCCACATACATACCTGCCTCTTCTCAGCTATCTTGTAGCAGACGCTCGACGGGCATCTCTTATGGGCACTTCCGTATGCTGAGCGAGCTAAAAAGAGTTGTTTTTAAGAAAAAAAAGAGTTGTATTTAAAAAAGAAAAATAAAAAAAATCAACTCGAGGAACAGCAATAAGCTTATTTGACAAATGTTTGAATAAATGTACATACATAGAGTAGATACCCACATTATGGCAGCTTTTATCTGCATAACTGGAAAGCTAAGGCCATCGTGTCAATCAGTTTCTGGGGTTATGGGATAGAATTATAGTTGTAACAATCTTGCTCCAGACTATTCCTATTATTTATTTAGAAAAATGAAGATATTACTTAAAAACTTATTCCTACTGTTATGAGTATAAAAAATTTGTCTGCAATTCTGTCGTGGCATTTTTCATTTGCACTAAATTTTGACGAAGGTTTGAATAAGGTACGAAGCTCAGTGGAAACATTCTTGGAGATAAAAATAATAATGCGGCGTTTACATCATACATATAGCTCAATGTTTAGCCGAACTTCTCCTACATTTTGATGTTGTAGTGCAAATTTATAGGCCGCTGACTCCGAATGCCAAATGATTTTAGTGTGTAGTTTTCTCTTGGCAGAAATACATTCGATGGTGGCGACCGTTATTAAGAAAAGATTTTCTGCAATTTTTGATGTTACTTGCCCCGGCTGAGATTCGAACCCGGGACCCACTAATTGAACGCACTCATGTTACGGTGGAGCCTGGAGATATATTTAAAAAAAAAACTAATAAATTTTATGGTCTGGCCGAGTAGAAATGGAGCTAGCAAGTGGGACTGCAATGGCAATAAGTATTGCCGTCATTGTCATTGTTAGCAGGTTAAATTGACAAATATCTGATATGGAAAATGATTATATTCGTAAATATCAATTAGATATGTGGTTATGGAGTTATGAGACTTAGAAATTACACCTAGTCATGATTTTTAATCAAACAAAAATTTTCTGTTTTTCAAATTTCGTAATGTGGGCATTCGTTGGTACAGTTATATTTTTTTAAGTGAATTCGAAAAAACTGAATAATACTCAGTCCCAAATAAACTCAAAAGCTAGATTAGATTAGGCGAGATCGACTGCCATCGTGCAAGATGGCGGGCGCCATGTATTTCTTCCTTCCTTCTCTTAGAAGGTGAACCACTGAGTGTGCCTTACGTAGCTCGGAAAATATTAAATGCTCGCCGAGCTCAGATCGTCCAAACAGTTCCTATTTGTTCAAGTAACTACGACATAAATCGATGGTTAGGCATCCCAATCTCTTTCCATGTATACCCATAAGGCAGCGATCAGTTATTACCTCGATCATTAGTCTTAGCGGTCATGGCAAATGTGAACTTTGGATGGCTTTACTTCAAACATTGGCCAAACTTATCAGGTAGTTTGACAGATATGCCCCCCGGCCCACCTAGTATTCACCTCCTTGATGATTTCCTTTGCAGATACTGACACAGAATCAGACATTCCCGGTCTACAGGTTCACTCGTGGTACTTTCTATAGACTCCGCGCCATTTTCTACCACTGACGACTTAGGAACATCAAGTCCGATAGAGGTAATTTCTGGTTTGTCTGATCCTTGCTCGGTAAGAACAACTGGAGGAGCAAGTCAGCTCTAGGCGCTGTCCGACTACTCCGTTTCTTGCTCCGCCTTATTGTGGATTTTTACGGTGGTGGAGTAGAAGCCGTAGCTAATTACCCCATCACGATCCGCGTAAACTGGGAAGGAAGTATCGTTCATAATAAAGCCAACAACAACAACCAACAAAGCTGATTCTCCTTGGTCTCGCCAACTCGGACTATCTTCTATCTTCTGGGGTAGTGCATCGTTGCCAAATCGGATGTGCTCAAGGGTCTCCTCCGGTTTTGGCGGCTCGGCTGGGGACTAGGTCTACGCTCGCGGAATGTTAATGATTTCGTCCCTATCAAATTTCAAACATTTTAATCAGGATTTTTAGACAAATTTTTGGTATGCAAATTTATTGTCCATTTAATTTTAGTATAATATTGTCGCTCAGTAGTAGTTTGCTTTCTTGTAAAAACCAGTTTTGCTGACAAATTTTTTGCAGATGCAAATTAAAGCGAGGGAACTAGGAAATTCTTGTGCGACTTTGGAGATGGATATAAAATTTGGCAAACCTGCGCTAGCATATATATTTTGTAAATAGAGTATAGAATGTTTAATTTAATCAAAATAAATCAAATTTAATATTACAAAATTTGTAGGGGGTTGGCACCTATTTAAAAAGGTAAGTTTAATTTTATAATACAAAGTGAGTAACTTAATTGATGGCAGGCGAAAGAGGGTTAAGTCAAAATATTTATGAGAAGGAGGATTGAAGATGTGAACTAAATTTAATTAATGAGTTATCTCAAATGCTAATATATTTGTGACAGAGGGGAGAGGTTTAAGAATGCATAATTTCGTAAACGCTTTTTAGGGGGGTTGCCACCTGTTGGTAAAATTCAATTTAATTAATTAACAATATTAGTAATGTGGTTGTCAAAAGCTTTATTTGAGAAGTATTTTGTATAAAAAATTAAAGATAGATTATTTTATAAGTCACATAAAATATGATAATATCATTATGAAGAGGATTTTTTGCAGCTTGGAAAATTAAATGCATATTAATTAATTGATTCGGAAATTTCGAAACTCTTGAGTTGTCGGTGGTTTCATCTAATTACTTGGAACTAAGGATGTTATACCAGACTTCACTTTACGGGCCAGAATAGGCGCACTGCTGAGGAGCCAAATGAATATCGGTGTAAATTCTATGGATTCCAATAATTTCAACCAACTTACCGTTTCGCTTCAGAGCACTGCAGTTGCTGCTGAAATTAACCTACTCAATTACTAAAAACCAGATTCAAGGCAACATTCTGAAAACTACTGGTACACATCCTGAAGCTCCCGGAGCATCGTTTTCGATAAGATTTTGGAATCATTGTTTGCATACTTAGAAGAGTATTTACAGACTGTTTCGACTTCATCAACGCTTTTCTACCAACAAATTTCAAAGTAATTATGCATTTACGTCAGAAGGGGGATATCCACTACACGACTTTCCCATTTTTCCAGCGCCAAAATAAATTGCCCGAGGTTTTTCCCGGTGTGCCAAATCGCACCTAATTAAATTAAAATCCATTTTCCATCGCTGTACACTTTGTACGCTGTGGGTTTTGTCTTATTATTTTTCTATGTTTGCTTATTTTTTGGCGGCCAAATCGTACGGTTCTAGTGGATGCAATGAACTTTTCGCAAATATTTTCATAATAAGGCAGATGCAGCATGAAAATTATGCAATGCTTGTCTACAGCATTCGTTATGTCTATTATGCAGTTTTTGCACAGTGTTTTTGTTGCAGTCATCCTTTGTTTTTGTTTTTGTTTTTCTGTTTTTTTTGTGATGATGAAAAATTCAACAGCGGTTAAAAGCGACCAAAAGTGGCACCATTTTAGCGCTGCGCTGCAAACCTTCACAACTCCGAGTCAAAGCTGGGTCAGCGAGTTGGTTTGGCTACACTGAGTTGGGTTAGGCTAGACTCGCAGCCGGTGTCAACGTACGCAATTAAATGCCGCGAAACTGAACTAAAGTGGCTAATAGAAAAGGCCAAAAGCGCAAGCGACTAAAGTTAACGAAGAATAACTGCAAAAACAACAAGTTCAGCAACTACCGCAAAATATGTACATTGTAAGAGATAACCATTTCAGAGGCAAAAAATAAAAAATAAATTTAAATAAAAAAAAACCGCTAACACAAGCCACGCGTTAAATGGCATTTTGCGCTGGAATACAAATACCAAGAAGATGCGCTTGTTTGAAGCTTTTAATAATTGCCAGAAGAGGCGCCGAAATGTAGCTACGTAGACAAGTAAAATGTAAAAAGCCAGTGTAGGAGCCACGCCGATTGTGTTTGCAACAACAGCGGCAACGAAATTTCAGCAGCAAAAAATAAAAATAAATTGTTTAATGAAAAATTGCGCATGCAAAAATTGTGAGGGTAACTCGCAACTTAGTGCCACCGCGAACGACAGTGGCAGCAGTGGTGGAGGCCATTTCAACTATTGAGGCTGGTAGAAATTGTCCTTACAACTTACAACAACAACATAGGCACAACAAACACAGCGCATCCTATAATTGATGATGGAACTTAAATGAGAGAAGTAAGCGAGGTACGATTCTGTTGTTGGCGCAATTCTAGAATGACAGCGGTTGGCGATGTTAGTGGTGGCCAGTTACACTGGTGGTCGTAATGAAGTTCCGTTTCGTTGGCTCAACTTGCTGGCTTTGTAAAAATCTAAATAGATACAAACGTGAGAAGGGCCAAAGAACCCGCTTGTAATATAGCCCATCAGCTCTGGTTCACAATAGGCAAAGATAAATCTGTTAGTCTAATAAAAATGGAAAAACTGGCCATTGCCTTATGGACAGCGAATGACAACTTGTTGCAGTTTTCGGGGCAGCAGTGTTAATGAGTCACATTTTGTTTTTGCTCTTTTGGAAATCGAGCTGGTACGGCCGATTCGGGAATGCTCTTTCTTTGAACTAAAATTGATTATATGGATGTGGACTAGGGATATAAAATCGGGTTCACGGGACTACTAAGCTTGCATCCCGGGATTTTTCAGTATAATTTTTTTCATATCGAATGCAATGTAGTTAAATTTTTATTACAATAGCACACCTTTTTCGATTAAAGAAATTTGTATTTTTTTTTAATGGTGCAGAATGGTGCTTCCCATCTGCGGGCTTTGTAACCAATAAAATTAGGTCACGCTTGGAGGATAACACATTCAATGCTTTACTTTTGTTAAGATCGCACTGTATTCAATAAAAACAGTAACAAAGAGAAATTTGTTAGTATATTTAACACAAATTAACACTTCACCTATCTTCGGGTAACGAACGTTGATTTGAGCATCAGACTCTCGATTACATCAGTTTTTATAAGAAATTGGTTTAAATTTTTTTATTAACCCGTTATTGACAATCCGGGATTCAAGTTATTTTATATCGATCTCAGCAAAAATAATTAAAAAACCAGCACCAGCGGCAAAAAAATAATTCTGTACTTGTGATACCAACACCTTATTACAAAATATTGAAAATATAAAGTTGTGAAATTTTGATTGTAATAAATGTATTTCCTGTCTTAAAAATTATCTGCTCAGCCTAATACAATGTTCCAATTAATATATTTTTAAAAAACCAATATTTGTTTCGGGACAGTACCGGAATCTCGGAATTTCATAATATAATCCCGACATAAAAAATTACATCCCTAATGTATACCAAGAATGATAGAACACAAGATTACACCTTTCGCGGACTGCGGACTAATTTCTTTGCCGATTTGACAGCATCTATCGACTTTCGACATTTTAAAAGTATTCTTTTTATACAAACAAAAATTTCAATCGGGTGGCATTCGCTTTTTCCTCTTCTCCTTTAGAAATTCTACTTTGAGCTCTGCTTGTCTCAACTAGATTCGCATTTACTTCCAGCTGGACGGCGCGGCACTTAATTTATTTCCTTTTAATTTATTAGACAAATATAGTTTATTCTTCAACAGAAATCATAATCAATCCAAGCATAAAACTTTGTGGAAATTTTATTGTAATTTAAAAAGTGAACATCGAAACTTTAAAAAAAAAAAAATGTTGAGCATTCGCTATACGGGGAAGGTGCATAAAATCGCCAACAAAGAAGAAAGTAGCAAAAAATCATAGCGATTTTTGAGCCACCTCAAACTAACAATAAATTTAAGTGGGCTATAAAATCGACTCTTTGATGTTGGATATATCTAATATTTAACCTAAGTTGAAGATTATACTTACATCATCATGTGGCTCGTTGTCTGGGACGAAGGTTTGTCATTGCTTGTCGAGGGGCGAACGCTTTTAGCATAAAGCTAGGCCACTAAGTACCGATAGAAAATTTTAAATTTATTTTTAGAAACTCCTATAGTACATATAATAAATTTGAAGTCTCAAATGACGATACAATATACCTGTTTTTTTTTGTTAATTTTGGTTACTGGCCTTTTTGTTGCTAGGGACTCGAATTTCGGTACCATATCGATACTTTTTCATTCAATACCGATATTCTCTGTCGATAGTTTGGAGTCGATATATTTAGAATCGAGTGTGATATGAATTTTGGGCTATTTTTTTTAGTTACAAAAACAAACCACAATTACTGCTATTGAGCCACACCTTTTCATTGGGTTTCTTTTCCGACTTCGGCGTGACTCGAAACATTGTCATTCCGCGTCCTAGGCAAGCTCACGGCCCGAAAATGAAATACGGCAAGTGAATAAATTATATTTCTCTCTCCCAATATCGGTATTTTAGGGCAATCCTAAAAAAATGATTAACGGGGATAAATCACAGCTTTGGTTATTCCGGCTGCCGGCGCTGTACTCGTAGACAATCACAACCTCGAAAGCTGGGGAAAACTACAAATTTAGTATTACTTACTATAACTGCCTCATAGATAGATTTCATCAATTTATAGCAGCAGTTTCTGCTCGTAAAATAGAAACTCATTTCGATACCCAATTCGAGCTGTCCGAACCGTTCGTTGACCTTAAAATTGATTTATGTTTTCCAACCTTATGGGTAGACTTCCACCCATATTGAGGTGTCATATATTTTGTACGAAAAATTTAAAAAACTGGCAATTCTTTTGTATTTGTTTGAGTATGAAATCAATTTTAACATTTTATTTTTGTAATTGACGCACACTGCGTCCATAGGTGCATTTGCAGTCTGGTGGTTTACAAAAGCAACACATAAGCTCTGTTTTTTTTTTGTCCTCGTGTATGCTCTCCGTGTAACAACCTACCCATCATTCACGTCCTTTATGAAAGTAATGTGAATGACGAGGATTACCTTGTATTTGATAGAATTCTGCCCACAATATGGGAAAATATAAATCGCCTTGGTTTTTATATAGCACTCAAAGGTAATCGATTTTGTTGTAAATAATTTCGTGGCAAAGTCATTGAGTTATTGCTCGATTGAAACTTTCTTTTATTGTGAGTTTTTATTGTAATGTTAAATTTTGTGTAAAATTCTACCCAAAGGTCAACGCCTGTTAAGTTTCAAACTAAGGAATTGCTATCGAAGCGTTAAGATTTGTCCAAGTTTATTTCATCGTCTTTAGTCTGCAATATATGTATATAAAGTAAGGAAATACCGTATTCGTCATTTCAAGCCCTCATTTGAGTTTAGTTTCATTTCTTTTTTTATTTTTTGCTTTATTATTAATACCAAAGTATTTGCCCACATAACCGCTCATTTGCAATTATTAAATATATTTGCTCATATGAACCCAAAGTGCGAGCAAAGCTTTCACACACATCAAAATTTTTTGTTTTTGTAAGCCAACCGCAATGAAACGGAGGAAGTGAGGCCAGCAAGTCAGCGAACCGGCCGGTAGATCCGACCCGATAAGCAGAAAACAGTGGACGAGCAACATTTTGGCATTTATGGAGGCAAGCACAAGTTTAAGGTCAAGACAACAATAACAATAAAATAAAAATAAAAAGGAAATAAAAAGCAATGAAAAAATTTAAAGTAGCAAACGGCAAATAAAAAACAAAACCTTTTGCAAAGTGCAGAAAGTTGTTGAAATGAATGCATTTACTACACAAAGTGCGCTTGATGCAAAAAAAAAAACAAAAACAAAGTTGCTTAGCTGCAACATCAACAGAAACTTCGCAACTGCAATCAAAATGTTGAAAACAACCAGCAGCTACCGACAAAGTGATGTGATGTGTAGTGAGTGCCTGGCTCTCCGCAAATATTGTGAATGTTCCGTAAACAGTAGGTAGATATGTATGTAGGTAATGTTTGGTTGATATTGGCCAGGGAAAACTGTACGTAAAGTGGTTGAGTGTTAAGTGATGCGGCGCGCGCTTATCTGGTAGTTGAGAGGTGGTGGTGGAGGGAGTTTCATGTAAGCCGAGGGAAAACATAACCCAACTGCGATGTTGTGATGTGATGTGAAGTGTGAACATGTTGGGCTGGTGAATGCCAAGGCAATTCATTAGCTGTGCGACTTTTATTTTGTTGTTTTTCCTTTTTTTTTGTGAAAATTTATATACGTGTAGTTATGTACTTATGTAGGCACACAGCAATGGCAATTGCATCGATGTCGTCCGTGGCATTTGTGGTAACAAGCAAATTAACTTTGACGATGGCGGAAAAGCACACTTTCGGAAATAGTGCAGTAGTACGCAGTAATGGCGTCAGAATTTGCACAACAAACGCTCCATATACATATACCTGAAAGTTAATATTATCCATATACAGAAAATGTTAATGAAAATAATACGGCGAATTTTTTCCAATATTTTGAAAGCTTTGCTTGCAAATCTGTATTGGAGGCGTAAAAATTATTTTCATCACAGAAATAAAAAGAAAAATTGGGGGTTTTACATACTATATGGTTCTAGAACTATCATTCTAATTTGGCATTATTCCTTTTGTGTTTGCTTTTCGAACCTTTTTAGCCGGTTTGTAGTTGAAAATTACATAACTTAAAAATAGTATAGATATTATTATTTTAGTAAAAAAACGACATAAATAATTTTTCTGGACACCACATTTAACAAAACTTCCGTTCTGGTCTAATAGCTTAAAGATCATTATTCCGCCCCCAAAAAGGCTGTGACAAGTACAGTTTTAACCTGAGTTGAAACCATGCCTGGGATTGAGCCATTCAGGGTTGAAATAAAAAGTATACACCGTTCTCATGATACATGATTGCTCTTGGTTGGAATGTTTGCATACAAATGCAGTACTGTTAGTTTCCTTTGCTAAATTATAGAGAGGTGAATTCGCAGCATTAACTAAATACCGCATTAACTAACAAGTGGCAAAATGAGAGCGACCGAACGCTATTTTCATATATTATTTCATACATACATATATATCAAGTAAATTTCTTTATTTTCAAAAACTTTTCTGAGTAAAGATATCATTTTATATATTTGCGTTCATTTTGTACTTTTCTGGCTCTATCATAGCCCAGAGTTGTATTTATAATAATTGCTAAAATCTAACTCGGATCGCTTTGTTTCTGACATTTTGTTCATCACATTGCGGCGTATTTAAAGTAAAAATGAAGTTGATACTTAAAATTACTTGTAGCTTTTTGACCTACAATCTGGGCTATCTGACGAAAATCCTTCAACTAACTTTAAGTATCAATTTAAGTAGATACCAACATAATTTTGTTTATGAATACGCCCCATAATTTTGAATATGCTATAGGTATATCAAATTATTCCACAATTAACTTTCAGGTCGAATTTTTGTTTACTTTAATCAAGTGGCATTGAATTCGAATTATATTCTAAAATTTTCAGATTTGACTTAGGATGGGGAATGGGAAGATATGTTTTCTTTACAATCTGAGCGCATACCTTTGATGTTTACGTTAAAAGATCTCATTATTACCAACATTACATCCATTGTTCATCATTCAGTGTTTATGAAAGTTTCCACTTCAGCTAGTTATATTACTTCAGTATGAGAATGAATTAATTATTTTTCGCATTTCCAACTTTATTTGTCCTTTTTTCACACGAGAAAATTAATTCCAATATATTTCGAATAAAATTATAATACAAATCTTGAGATTCTTTTACAAAAATCAAGTAGTAAAGAAAACGTGGGCTACATTAAGATTACAAAAGAATCTCCTAAAATGGAAAATGTAATTGTCCGTTAAGCTTTTAGCAAATCTTTAAACACAATTAACGTTATGTTTTTGCAGAACGTTCCTCGAAAATATCAAAATAGTGAATAATGTGCCGATGACAGGATTTTGCTCATTCCGAAATTGTGTTGAGTTGATGTTCAGTACTGATGAATTAATAAAATATTTTATCACCGCCTAGTCGAAATGCATTTTAATACACATTTGTATATTTGTATTTCAAGAAATTATGCATGTACATGTACATGTATGTACATGTATGTATATGAATGTATGTATTATAATAAAATTGTTCAAAGTTCACTTTTCCATCGTAATAAATCGCTTTATTTAAAGCTAGTTGTTTGACAACAAATGTTAAAATTCACTTACAACAACCCTTTAAACCTAATCCAGGAGTAGATTTCGCCAAATTACAAAAACAAAAGGTAAAGAAACCAAAAAGTTGTCTAATGGTTATACTGTGATGGCAAGACCGCCGCTATGAACCTACTAAGTGAAATCGGTCGTTGAACTCTAAACCCTACATAATTTCCTATGATATAGTTCCATATAACACCACCGTTCCTGAAGTCCCTTCAATTTCAACTGGAGTACCACATTACAGTGTCTTTGGCCCGACGCTGTATGTCTTATGCACCTAGGATATTCCTACAGTACAATAATCAGTCGCTCCAAGTATCCGCTAAAAGCAACTGCAAACTGTCGAATAAAAGTTACCAAACAAAAGTGAACGCATATTACATTAACTATGAACAGGAACAACTACACTTCCTTAACTTTGAATAACGTAGAAAAACATATAGGCTAAAAGGATGCATTTTAAGTTGAATATCATTTCTATACAATTTCGAAATTTTTCATCCATCACGACTTTATAATACCAGAAATACAAACCAGAATAGAGCAACGTAAGGCGAAATATGCAACGACGCTCTAAACTTACCAAAATGAATAAGTAAGATCTCTATTGCGTGTAAACAGGAAGTCAAGATTGAGTAGGAATGACGTGTATCGCTCATAGTTGTTTCAAAAATTTGGAAATAATACCAATTTAGAAAAGTTGTAAAACTGTATATACATACATTTTTATGCAAAACGATCTGCTAAATTTGAATTTGAACGCAGAATATCAAATAGTAAAACTGATGTCTGCAAATAAAATAGGAAATTATCTCTGAACATAAATAGTTGGTTGAGTTTAAATTTCTATTCAGCGGTTTATCGACAGTTCTGCACAATTTTTACTAAAATTACAGGAAAACTTTACTTTTGATGGCAATATCAACATAAAGACGTACGTTTACTTCCATTTTTTTTTTTGAACATCAAATAATGATACTATTTTACAAGTGGATAAAAGTCCGACTCTAAGTAATACACAGTCCAGTAAAAACCCACAAAATTAATTGTATGCAATTTTCCGATTTCTACAGCTCGCTTCCCTTTATTCTAAAAGTAGTATTTTTATTAAGCGATAATATCAACTTTTGAGCTCAATGCCAGTATAAGGAAAAGTATATTGGAAAAAAGACAACAAACAATCCGGAGGAGTGGTAGAAATTATAGCTATTTAGAAGATCAACACATCTCCTCATCAGATTTCTTTCATGACTCCACCGGCATTCGAACCCACAACCTACGACTTGCTGGGCAAGTGCGTAGCCAATGGGCCACAGTCGGGATGTGAACTGCTTTTGCTTTTTACCACTTTTCCTTATGTCCTACCAACACAATTCAAATACAACAGTCAGTCGCTATTAAGTGAATGTGTGGTTTTTAATTGTTGTTGTGTAACTCAAAATCAATTTTTAGTTTTATTATTATGAGAATTTGTTACGTTTGGTGTGCTCATCCATTTCAAATATTCATATGTATAATTTTTTATAAACGACAATATTAATTTTTGAGCTCAAGACCAGTAAAAATAAAGGCCTGTCTGTTGTTGTCATTCTTCTAAAATACCTTTCCTTATACTGGCCTTGAGCTCACAAATTAATATTATCGTTTAATAAAAAAATTAGGCCGAAAAATAATATACATTATAACTTCGACATTAATCATTCAATTTTGAAAAGCAGGGTCTTGCTGCATTACTAAAAATTAAAAAAAAAAATTCGCTTAACCTTTGAATGGATAAGAAATCAATTATTCGATTAGAAAATGTTCTTCACGCAAGTTATAGGAAATGTTATTGGCTTTACAGAAATAAAAAGGAATATGAAATAGAAATTTAATCTTCTTTTCGATACTCAACGAATCGTAATTATGCGATATCTCAATAACTGTTTTACTTTTTAATATTAATACTTCAAATTGGAATTCAGTAGAAAATTTCAGATACGAAAAGTTGAACAGATTCCATAAGTCAGATTTATTGTCGCCTACTATTCTGAACCTGATCAGCAATATTTTTGAAAGAAATTAGAAAGTATACAACCACTTTTAAAATGAGTTTCTTCAAAATACTTTGCATATTTTTTTTATTTTTATACTAAAAAGAAACTGTATCTGAAAATCTTCAAATCACCCGAAAAACTGCTCCAAATAACTGCTGACTGAAATATCGTTTATGGAGACAATCTGAATATTTAAAAAAATTTGAATTCCCTTTTTTTTTGGAAAAATAGTAAAAGTTATTTGCTGGTTTCTGGAAAAATACATTTCGGAAGGGACATCGACGCAATCCCGACTGAACAAGCAGACAGCAAAGCTACACGGACTGTACGAAATTATTAAATGAAACGAACAAGTCGTAAAAAGCGTGACTGGTGGGCGAATGCGGTTTTGAAAATCATTGTATAGAATTGTAAAAATGATATAGTAATACAGTCTTGTAATATATTATAACCTTTTTACTTAACACTTTAAATAAATAAATTTATTACATAAAACGGATACTAAAAAAACTTATTTTATTTTAAATCCACACGCGTAACAGAAATAAGAATTATATAGGTGTACCTCCGAGCAAAGTGCATGATAATTGTTTATATATTTGTATCATTGCTTGTTTTGAAAACCTAACTCCAATTTCCGATATACTATCCAAATATTCGGTCAACATAAGGTAGCTTGTTACATTTGAGCCGCTTATTTCATTTAAGATGTTGGCCGCGGGAAGATCATATATTTCGAACAGCCAAAATGTTGCAAACAATTTTAAAACCACTTAAGCCATTTCCATCTTCACAGCAGGGGACTAGATATAAGCAATATTTCAAATAAAATCGCCTTTAACTTATAGTGCACCTTGAAAACTGTTTCTACGAAAAGTGATATAAATTATCATTTTATGTTTTCACAAATTACATTAATTAGTTAGCAAAATCAACCTTATTCTATTATCTCCAACTGAATCGTATCCCTTTTGTACACATTTTTCATGTGTTCATAGCGTTTCGTAAAATAGTTTTATACTTACCCCTACCTTCGTAGCTGAATAGTGTAATGCCAAATAGTCCAAGCATACTTATGTAGCTTCATAAACTGTATTTTTAATTTTGCAAAATCTTTTCGTTTCACCTAAAATGTCATAATAAAGTATATTTTATGTCGAAATCCACTTATATTGCTGTCATGCCAATCACATAGAAAAGGAATTTTACTACATCTGGCATATATAGCTAGAGCTAATCCTCAATCAACACACCATAAAAAATGCATTATAAAAGGTTTCTGAAAATGGGATGTACTCGAACACGCATCGACGCTTTGGCAGCTCAGTTGCAGGTAAAGCCGCACAAAAAGCACTTATTTATTAATCCCTTAGTATACATTTGTGGTGAGCAGTTTATTATTAAATAAAAATTGCATGGCACAACATGCGAATGGATATATAAAATTTTTGTTTGTATGTGCATATGTGTAGATTGAATAAATAGTTACGATATTATCGCGGAGTCCTTGGAGACATCAAAAAAAAAACTAAAAGAATAAAAATAAATATATTTATTAGCCATCGAGAGTCGCTAATGTTTATATGTAGACGTACACAGAGCTAAAAACTTCACCTATAATGAAAAGGATGGACGTCTAAAAAACCTTGATGGCCAAGGAGTGCGAGGTGGACAAAATCGAAGAAAATCTTCTTAATATTGGTTTGAATTCTTCTCAAATATATTCAAAAGAAAAACGGCTACAAATAAGGAAATAACTTCTTGTTTATTAATTTTTATGGAATTTTGTTCGAAAATATCATACAAAGGATATTAATAAGGAGATCCTTTCATTTTCACTAGAAGCATATTGAATTTATCAATAAGGATAACTTTTCATTTTTAAAAGGACCCTTTTTAATTCATATTTTGCTTTAAACATCTTAACATCCAAATGTACTTTGTGAAGAATCTAATTTATATTGTTTTAAGTTTAATATTATGAATATTGTTTTTTGGACTTTTGTTTTTCAAAATGAAAATTTTTGATTTACTTATTATTTCAATGAATAGAGTTTCAAAATTTTCAAAAATTAAACAAAATAAAGAATAAATATTTTCAAATATAAAAACATTTGTATCTGTCTAAAATTGTATTAATGTTCAAGAAATGATATGGGTCATACTACTTAAACGCATAATTTGGCAACACTAGTTATTATAAATAATTATTTTAATTGTGCTTATATCTTTAGTACTTAAAACTATTATAATTATCTTTAATCTACTTAAAAAAATTTAGTTCCCAATAATAAAATAAACTGATAAGATATTCTGCTTATTAAAATTAAGAGAAAATACTAATAAAAACGAAGATTGTCTTCGTAATTGCATTGAAAAGTTTTCATCTTAGTTTTAGAGATTGTCTTTTTGATTTTATTGAAAAGATATGCCCAGGCATAATAAGAAAGACGTCTTATTGGAAACAAATCAAGGAGAAATCCGCTAAATTTTTCCCGATTTATAGGATATTTTAGGTGGTATTTTCGCTCTGTGTAGATGTACACTAGGGAGTCCGTTATTTATCAAAGTAACTTTTCTTCAGCGCCCCTCGGACTTTTGTATTGCACCCCACCATTGAATATTAAATTAGACAAGTTTCTAATTTAACTACATATGTATATGAGTATGCGCACGTTTTTCTAAAAAAAAAAGCATTCTCATCTACGTCAAATCGCAATATTTAATAACCTCCATTTATGTTTTTCTGTCATTTTGATCTGCCTAAAAATGTATTGAACTAAGAAGTGTTTTATTGAATTGAAACTTCTTAGACGTCGAATCGCAAATTGAGAGTGAAATTTGTAAAGCTGACTCTGTTACGCAGTGAAAACGGAAGATATAACGTAAAGAAAGAGGGAATGAGGAAGGAAGCAATTTATTCACAACGATAGAGTAAACATAAAATATCTTGTTCTTTGGGCAGCATTACATTGCACAAGATAAAGATAAAGTGTTCCCTTTTGTTTCTGTCACAAAACAAATAATTTTCATACTATAATTTAAATTAATCGATAATCGATTTTCTTTAATTAAATAGTTTATGTATTTGTCTATTTTTGTAGTATTCGCAATTAGAAATAATAAGTCTTAAGTCCATGCGGAAGCCACAGTTGGTGTTTTTATCAAAAAAGAATTGTTTATATATTCACAGTACTTAGATCGCCTTGGCATATATGTACATATATATATAGTGTACATAAAATACATGTCTCGTTATCAAAAGCTCTATTAGAAAAGCATATGTACATACATTAAGAATGATAGAAAACAAAATTGTGCCTTCCACGCTGAGAGCAATTGATAGTGACGTAATAATAGCTACAGAAGGAGAGAGCAAAGAAAAATTTCTAAAAAAAAAAGAAATGGAAGAAGCGCAGAACGCGGACAAACGGCAGAATGATTGAAAATTTGTCTTAGCATTGTTTCTGCAAAATGATTTTATTTCGTCAGCGGATGGGTGGAAGTTGTATAAAAGACAAAGAGAGGACTAGCGGTGCGCGGAAGGCGCAATCTGGTATTCAATCATTCTTGAGCATATATTATACATATGTACAGGATGATAACCAATCTTTTAAGCACGGTAAGCATTTACAATGCGTTTACAGTTATACAGATGATGGCTTTCTTGGTCGGGGCGAAGATAAAATCCATATGCACATAAATAACTAAAAAGCGACCGAAGATCGGTTCGGTTCAGTTCGGTTCGGCTTCGGCCATAAAATATTGTATAGAATTTTACTTTTAATATTTCTCTTTGGAAATAAGTCAAATAAGTCCTTCGGATTAATAAGATAGCGATATGATTATAAATAAGAATACTGCCAAGAAATTGTGACAGTTTCGAATAGTTTTTGAAGCTCATGTTTTTTTTTTGAAAAATTGCTTTAAAATGCCTGCCTTCTCCTCCATCAGGTTGCGCGGTAGAAATGTCAATAGGGTATTCATTTTACGTTACAATATAGAAACATTAAATTTAGAGCCTTAAAAAATACAAGGCTTTTATTATTTTTTATACTACTTGTTTTAACTAATGTACCGTTTTTTTAAACTCAATATTAAAATGTACTTCTTTTAATATCACTATGTACAAATTTTGAACTTTTAAAAATGATTATACATTATATCAGCCGAAATTGGCCGAAGTTCGGTTCGGTTTGGTTCCGATTTAAAAATCGGTGTTCAGTCATTCACTATAAATAACAAATCCACAACAAAATCCGGAACTACCATAGATGCCATTTTTTACACGTTACCTCTCGAAGATTTAAAATCGCGGACTTATATTTCGTATGTCTTTTGAGATGATCTCGTTTTATGTCGTACACTATATTGATTGCCTTCTTAATTTTTAAGAAGTTTCACTAGTATCATGTTTACAACGGCTACATGAGCGTTTTTGATTTAGGTTTGCCTTTCATGCAGTAGCTGAGTCTACTCGTATAGCATGGACATTCTATCCGCCGGTGTACACTGGGTTCAAACAAACTTTTGTTCTATTATTAACGGCAAGATATGTACCAAAGCCCGGGTGACGTTGTCTTTCTATATATATTTATCAATTGCCCTTTCCATATGTAACCTGAAAATGCATTTCAGTTTCTGTCACATATAACAGGTGGCAATCCTTTCAAAAATATAGGTATGCAACTTGTCCCATCGAGACGAACTGCTTCCCACTTATTTTAATATTTTATGTCCTTGTATAATTCGACTTTTAAAGGAGAAATCCTGTTCAAAATATACCTGTAGGCCTCCTCCTGGCAAAACGAGTGGTTTTCCATCAAATTTGATTATTTCATATTACTTGTGTATAATTTGATTAAATTCAATTTTCAAGCAGGTGGGACCCCTCCGTATGCTACAAGTCCTCCCCTCAGAGAATCGAACAGTTTGGAATCCATATTTTTAGATTTCATATAACTTGTCTCTAATTTAATTGAATTCTACTTTTCAGGCAAGTGGCAACCCTCATAAAAATAAGCTATAGACGGTCTTGCCGATAGAAGTAGCTCGACACGCGTATTTTAACATTTATAATTTGTGTATTATTTATATAAATTTGATTTTTTAAACCGGTGGCAACCCTCTTCATAATATAACTAGCTATAAACCTTCTTCTCAGCGAAACGAATCCTTTGATACTCATATTTTATTAATTTATATACTTATGTATAATTGAATAAATTTTAACATTTCAAACAGGTGGCATCACTCTACAAAATGTGTGCATGAATCTTCTCTTCGCCGAGACGAATCGTTTGGCATCCAAATTTTTATATTTCATATAACTTGTTTACAATTTAATTTAATTCGACTATTCAAACAGGTGGCAATCCTAATAAAAGTTTACTCGGAACCTTGTTTCCGCTCTAGATCTATATTTTAATACTTCAAATAAGCGCAAATCGTCTTCCCAGCATGAAATATGCTTTATGACGTTTCCTCATACCTACCAGGTATTACTACAAAATTTCATAAAACTTGGTCGAGCCGTTTCGGAGGAATTCGACCACAAACACCGTGACACGAGATTTGAATATATGTACATATAAGATTTTCTTATATGTGTACTATTAACTTACATTCATGTGTTTAAAAAAATTGAAGCGTTTCTCATCCCACTCAAGGTCATTGTAAAACACAACAACAATAGCAGTAAGTATATGAATATTTTCTATGTATACAACAACTTCAATTTCCAAGCGCTTTCGCTCTACCTTAGTTGCCTTTTCAGCTAACTTCTGGTATTTTTTATACACATATGTATATCTATAAATATCTTTAAACCAAACACACACACACAAATTTCTGACTCTATCCAACCATTTGCGGTGTAATCCAATAGCTGGCCATCACAGCCCCAGCTGCTGCTTTCATTTCGAATTGGCGCTGAGAGGTGTAAAGAAGAAATTCCAGCACCCCACGAGAAAACACACATACACACACGCACACATACATGAATATAAATATGGAATTATTGTTGTGCGTGGCACACATATGGCTGCTGGAAACACTCTCGGATTATTTACCTTTCGATTTACACTTTCAAGTTTCCATTGCAATTTGTATGGGCGTTTGTATGATTTGTATAAATAACTTTGCTTTTTTCTGCAATTGTTGGTTCTTATTGTTAGTTTCGTTTTGCTTGATGTCGCTGCTTTTATTTCAATGTGAACGTCGTCCAACAGTGGCTTTTGGATCAACTCTCGGCAGCTTCTTCATTAGCAGCACGCATATCTTTCTGCACTTAACTTTTCTGAAACTATTGAGACTCTACATTTTTTTAAGTACACATACTAAATGCAAACACATGTCGTATGTTTTTAACACATTTGCTTTAGCGTTTGAATCCATTGTTGTAACTTCGTTCTTCATTCCCCCCGGTGCATTAGCTGCATTGGCCTCGCATGCATGGAAATAACAACAACAGACTGCAGTTAATTAGAAACCTCTTGCTGTGTTAATACTTCCCTTTGTGTATATTTTCTTCGCTTGGTTAACCTAATGAGCGACATTTTTTTCCATCAGGTTGTCGCTCTGCTGGTGGGTAGCCGAGTGGGCAGCCAAAGGATGCCTTAGTTGTAGTACATGGAAAAGAAAAGTTTATTTGCAACAAAACAGAGAACCATAAACTTGTATAACCAAATTTGAAATTACACTTTCTTAACTCATTTTCGCTTGACACCAGTAAAGTGCATATATTGACAATTGGCAACCCTGATCAAAAATACATTCCCATCTTAAACCTAGCTCATACAACGCAATGGGGTATGGCCGATCTTCTGGGTATGCAGTTACAGTTGAGCGAGCATACTCAACTCTGACGTTTAAGTCCACGTTCGTGCACTCTGGGCAACGTAAGAAACCAATGTGCGAGATGCAGTAATCAACCGGTGTGGAACCTCGGGCGATGGCTGAAAGAGAGGGAACTTCCGTGTGGTCACTCGGACGTACTTGGTTTAAGGGCCCACTAAAGTCAGCAGCGTCCGTTCACCAGTAGACACCGCTGAAAGCGGGCGTGTGTCTTGATGCCCCTAAAAAAACCAAAACCTCCCAGTATTCAGTTGAACACAGGGCTTGGGATCCGCTATGTCAAAAAAAAATTATAATCAATTAAATATTTTAACAAACCTCGAAAAAGATCTCCCTTTTTGATCACGACCACAGGCAACGTATTATGGGCTAAGATTTTAAGCCATTCACCTGGAATGTCCGAACTATTAAATATGAAATATGAAACAGACGGGAGAAGATCAGAAAGCCATTGTACCTTGCGACGTCTACTACAACTGCCACGTAAACGAGCGCAAGTTCGGTGTTGGATTTGTAGTGTGAGAGAAAATTCAGCCTCCACGACGAAGCTTCCTTCAACGAACTGAGACTGATCGACTTTGCTGGTGCCAGAAAAGTGATAGTCTGTGGCATTAGGTTTCGGTATAAAAAGATTCACCAAGCTACGTTGCTGTCTCTATCGATCATACTGAATTAGACGTACATACACTACGAGGACCGAACATTAACTCGGATCAGAGCACTTCCCAGCAAACCGAAATTCGCGCGCATTGGGAGCACAATTTTCTATCCCTACGTATCGCCGATTAGCAAGTCACTGGCTTTGAGCAACCCCGAAAAAAAGACTGAGGAATGCCGCGCCACTACGGTTATGGCGAGCACGAGCTCTATGGGAAGGCTACCAGGTGTTTAGAAAGAAAGAGAGACGTATTTTTCGCAGAAAGAAGAAAGATACCAGAATACATAAGCGCGAAGAGTTGGAGATGCCAGCTCGGAATTGGGATGGACCTCTTCTAGCCGTTTGATACCAAACGAGGTTTCAAAGATGGAGACTGCCTATCCTGCGACTTATTTAATATTATGTTGGAATTCGAGCTGCAGAGTTAAAGCGGTTGGGTGCCACTGAAATCGCAAATCGAAGTATCTCCTGTCGTCAAGTAAACAGTCAGCGCATTCGCTCCTTGACTCTCGCATCACTGTTGGCAATTACACTGCCAATACAATATCGGCCACCGATATCATGCGAATTTGGTTACTATGGAGCAGCCGCAGCAACCTCATGTCGGAAATTATATTCAAACAATGAAGTGAATTGTCAGTTTAGTAAAATTGAGCAATCTCATTATTTTATTTCTGTACAAATTTTTACACTTATAAAAGCTTCCCTTCTTTTGTGTATTTTGTGTTATTCGTTAAAAAAAAATTAGTTGCGGTAGGTCGCTAATGACTTTTTTTTTGTAATTTACGACACACACCGTGTAAATGTTTGTATGTATTTTTATTATTATTATATTTCTTAGTCGCCGTAAGTTCATGCGTCTATTTAGTAAATACAAATAATACATATATATTACGCCATAACTATGTCTTCAACACATGGCGAATAAAAAAACAAGCTCTGTAACAAAAACAAAATCTCATACTTAATATTTAATGTATTTTTTTTTTGTGATAGTTTTATGTTAGAATCATAATTGCTGTAATTATAAAGTTAACAAAAGTTGTGTAATAATTCCGAACGCGTATGGTAGAATAGTTTAAAAAAAATTTGTGGCTAAAAAGTAGGGTTTCTTAATGACAATAAAAGTTTATGTATTCTTAAATTTTTTTTAATGCAATAGCTATAAATATGTGTACAAATCACTTGAAGTGATAAATGTTGATATTTTAGAATTAAAAATATATATATGTATATAATTACTTATAATAAGTAAATCGTGAAAAAGCATTGAAATTATACAAAATTTCATAACAAATTTGGTGATTTGGATGGTTCAGTTAAAGCCGCTCTATTAAAATTTAAAAATAAATGAATTGCATCGGCTAACTTTTGTTGTCATAAAAAGAACCTTTCTATTCACTAAGCTTTTAAAAATTATTTCTTTCGAATGCTTGCCTTAATTGCGGCTTTTATTAATTTCTCACAATATAAAATTAATATTAACAATAATACAGCGCCACAAGAAAAAAATAGTTTCTTTTGGTCGCTGAATCCAAATCTAATTTCAGTTAGGCGCCATCACTTAAAGTTTCTTCATAATCTCAAAATAACGGCACAAAATGTATATCTTATCTTAAGGAAGGCTAATTTGTAGCCCAAAAACCACTGTGATAGACAAGGGGAAGTCACGTTAAAAAAGTACCTCACGGGAAAAGAAGTCTACTACGGCCGTCTCGTTGTTCCTGGATTATGAAATCTATTTGGTTATGTTAGGCCACTTTGCATGATGAGTCAGCGGTTTTAAGCTACTTATTCCACCGTGAAATGTGTTAGGTTGAGTTAGCTTAGGTTAAGTCTGGTTAGGTTTGGTTAGGTCGCTTTGTAGGTAAAAGCTTCGAGGTCAGTGGTTTTTCGGCTACAAATGAGCCTTCCTAAAGATTTTTGAAGTGAAACTTCTTTGCGCTCTTGCGCTATAATTCCAATATCGAATGAAACGAAAAAGCGACAGGAAAAGTGAGGGGATGGCACGCGTGGTGGGGCAGTCGGACGGAAGGCGAATTAATTTCTACCACTCTTTTTACTAATTTCTACCACTCTTTTTACTAATTTTGACCACTATTTTTAACAATTTCTACCACTAGTTTTACTAATTTCTACCACTATTTTTACTAATTTCTACCACTATTTTACTACTTTGTACTACTATTTTTTACCAGTTTCTACCACTATTTTTACTTACGCTATTACTCATTTCTACCACTATTTTTTTACTAATTTCTACCACTATTTTTAGTAGAGATGCTACTAATTTCTACCACTATTTTGTTACATTTTCAATAAATTCTACCACTATTTTCACTAATGGTACTACTAATTTCTACCACTATTTTTCATAATTTCTTCTACTATATTCAGTAAAGCTGCCACTAATTTCTACCACTATTTTTACTAATTTCTTCCACTATTTTTAGTACAGCTGCTACTAATTTCTACCACTCTTTTGCTACATTTTTACTAAATTCTACCACTATTTTCACTTATGCTACTACTAATTTCTACCACTTTTTCTCCTTTTTTAATTACACAGAAGTTTTACTTCTGGTTCGTGCACTTAGGTGTACGCGTGTTTTTTTACCGTTTTTTTGAGGTTATGAAGAAACTTAACGTGGTGGCGCCAAACTCACCTAAGACGGATTCAGCGACCAAAGAAAAAAATCATATGATAAATGCGGTAATCATAATAATAATTTGGCGCATATATTATAACCTAATATTTGCGATCGAATTTCTCCTAAAATTTGTGGTGTGCGTTTTGATTTGTAACACAAATTGAGGGTCCTACAATTTGATGCCGAATCCAAATCGCAAATGAATTTGTGAGAAATTTTTTCATGGCAGAAATACATTAGACGGTTTGTCATTACCTGCCATAGGGCGACTTTTCTTTTTTACTTGCCGCAGCCTGGATTCGAACCCGGGACACTCTTAATAATGCGCGAATATGTTACACACTCGCCTATGGCGGCCCCCTTATATAATTATAAAATTACTGAACTTAAAAAAACATTCATCAATTTTTTGCTGACCATTCATTTTTTTTTTAAATTTCATTGGCACCTGGTTAAGAACTAAATGCTGCCTATTTAGAAGTATGTGAAACTGAATGAAAATTGTTGATACGAGGGTTGCCTTTTATATATTGCGCCAAATAATGAAAACACAGTCAAATATTAAGGAAAATAGTTTTATTGTTTTTCAAAATATTCTCCATCCAAGTCAATACACTTCTGCATTCGCTTGAACCAATTTTCAAAGTACTTTTGCCACTCAGAAGAGGATACCTCTAAAACGAGCTGTTTGAAGGCTTCTACAGCTCCTTCAGGCGTTGAAAAACGTTGACCTCGCTTCTTTTTTTTTGATGTTCGGGAATAAAAAGAAATCATTAGGTGCCTAATCAGGGCTGTAAGGCGGATGACCCATCAATTCGACCTTTTGAGTCCTCAAAAACTCTCTTGTGTGAATTGATACGTGAGAGCTCACATTGTCTTGGTGAAGAATGATTTGCCTTCGGCGGTTGCTTTTCCTTAATTCTCCAAAAACTTTTGGCAAACAAATGGCCGAATTGACCGTTTTAAGTTTATCTAGTGGAACAGTTGCGACATGTCCAGACTTTCCGAAAAAACAGACGACCATTTGCTTTGAGGTGCTTCTTGCGCGAACAACTTTTGTTGGATTAGGCTCGTCTTGGAACACCCATACAGTCGATTGCTGCTTTGTTTCCGGCTCATGTGTATAGATCCAACATTTGTCATAGACGTGATTTGATCCACCGCGGCTAAATTTCTTCAACATTTCTTTACACCAATCGACATGAGTCCTTTTTTTGGGCAATTGTCAAATTATGGAGTATCCAACGAGAACAAATCTTCTTTACGACCAAATGTTCATGCAATATTGAATGTATGCTGGTCCCACTAATGGCCAAGAATGCCTCTATCTTGCGATATGTCACATGACGATCTTGTATTATCAATTGACGCACAGCATCGACTGCTTCTGGCACAACCACCGGTTTTGGACGTCCTTCACAAAATTCGTCCTGCAAAGATTGGCGGCCACCTAGGAACTCGTTGTACCATCGTTTCACAGTAGCTAAGTGTGGTGATTCAACACCAAAAGTAGAAGTAAGTTGATTGATGCACTCCTGTCTCGATAATCCACGTCGAAAATCGTAGTAAATCATCGCACGAAAATGTTCACGGGTTAATTCCATTTTTAGGCAATATGAATTTTTAAACTCAGCATAAATAAACACAAATAAAACTCGTAAATGAAAACGTTATATGCAAGTTTATGCCGAAAATTACCAAACTTTACGATACAAATATCTAATTACAGCTAATCACATGTAGCGTTGCGAAGGTGCAAAATATAAAAGGCAACCCTCGCATGGAATTTAAAGAAAGGAATTTTAAACTGCATTAATCGGATATTAACTTTAGATAGAACTCATGTATAACTCTTTATGGAAATATTACATTTTATCGAAAAATGTTTATTATATAATTTAAAATGAAACAAATGAAACAATGTCAAACAATGTATGTATGTATGTGGATAGAAGTAACCTGTTTTATTATTTTAACATGGCTTCGCTTATTTTTGATTATTTAAAAGTTTAGTGAAACAACACACTGTAGATAGTGACGGGAGATAGCTTTTAAGGCCGAAGCATTTTCGAGCACGCTTTGAAACCAATTTTGAATATAAAAGGTAGACATAATACTTTATATCCAAATGTTTAGAGAATGGTGCAGCAAACACAATACTTTTCTGAATCACAATATTTTAATATTTGTGCAATAAAGAAACAAATCGATGATCCCTTTAAATAATACGCATACAATTTTTGATGTCGCTTGGTTTTCCTTACAGGGTAGAAAGTTATTACTTCTTAGAACTATTATCTGTTCTTGGGCTCAACGCCGAAGGCGAAATATAATAGCTGAATCTCGGAGCATAATAATGAATGAAATGTGATAAATACCAAAATCAAAAATTGAAGTAATGCTCGTCCAGATTACGAAGTTTGTTTTTTAAAGCACAAATTTTTGAAAGAACCCTAAAACGTGTGAAAAAGTAAAATCGATATATGTATAAAAACCCTAGTACTATAATAATCGATTATATGATATGCAACAATTCTTTTTCTAAAACACAAGGCTTTAAATGACGGTCTGACGATATTTTTAACATTTATTTAAAAGTTAATTATAGCTATGCAGACTTTTTTCTTAGGATAATTTTTAATACTTTAAGAAAAGTGATTTTTTGCTGTTATTTTCTCAAAAGTGTTTATTCGAATATTAATTTTTATATTTTTCTTTTCATTTCAGGTAAGCACTCCACCGCAATTATACATGCGAGTACTTATGAAATTGTGGAAGATTAAAGAAGTAACACCTTAAAAACGCAAGGTATGTGCGATTGCTAAACGCTGAATATCCAAATGCTGGAGCACTTCAAACAATATATCGCTTTGCAAATAAATCATTTATTTAGTTTTAAAGATTTATTATAAAGCAAATTTTTTATATATATTTTTCCTTTTAATCGTCAAATTTTCAGAAATGCCTAGATGTGGACACATTAACTTATCTTAAAAAAGTAGCAAAAACCAATAACCACAAATTTGATAATTTTAAAAATGTCACCTCAAAAAATCAATCTGAAATTAAGAATACATCAAAATGATCCTTATAACAACCTTAATTGCATTAATTTGTATAATAATAATATTTATAATAATTATTCTCTGAGTCTCATTTTTTACTTAGAAAACAAAAGTTATTTTTTCCTTGGAAAGTAAGCGTTATTTAAAATATACTTATTGAGTTCTAGATTTTTGCTTTAAAAATAAAAGTTGTTTTTATAATTTAATTCAATTTGGTATTATTTAGCTACGATATATGTATTCTTGACAGGGTCACCAGCCTTCAAAACAATTACAGTACATAAACTTCGTTTTAAGTAAAAGATAGCAATATCCATAACAAACGAAAGTTGTGATTGTCTGGAATAGGGCAGCCGCCAATCAAAAATTTAAAAAGTTAATTATCTGCGTTCATTTGCAATATTTAAGCATTAAAAATATGGTACCTTGTTTATATAAAATAAAGCAGTATGTGGTTGCGGGCAAACGTTTTATGAGATATAAATATATATTTAGTATATACGGCGGCCGCCGTAGCCGAGTGTGTAGCGTTTTATAGAAAAGTTTTTTCTAATAGCGGTTGCTCCTCGACAGGAAATGGCAAACCTCTGAGTGTATTTCTGCCATGACAAAAAACTTCTCACAAAAAACATTCGCGATTCGGAGTCGGCGTAAAATTGTAGGTCCCTCAATTTGTGTTACAACATCAAGACGCACACCACAAATTGTAGGAGAAGTTCGGCCAAAATCGCGTAAGTGGTTTTAGCGCCAAGTAAATTTAAAAAAATAAACTACTTTAGTTGCGCAATTTATATCGAAATTGATATCAAATGCAAGAGTTACAACTCATCTAAAGAAACAAGGGTATCGAAAGAGCTTTTGAAAATTTTTTTTTGTAACGATATCTGCATACAAGTTCTTATATCTTATATGGCGTGTTTTGTGGTTTCAAAGATAAAACTAAAATTTACATTAAGTTAACTTTTTTCGTGGGCGAATTAATTACTACAGCTCTATTTCATATTCAAATTAGGAAATTTTTCGATACGAACTTTTGAATATTTTAAGTTTTAACAAATTTAAAAAAAAAATTTCAATTTGTACAAAAGCTAGGAAAACTGTCGAATAAGCAAAAAAATTAAAATCCGAAAATAAATTAAATTTTTTATGCAAAAAATAAAACTAAAAAAAATTCCTCTTACTTTCCAAACAGCAAAGGTAACTATTAAAAAGTAATTCTTTAAATACAACTTGCAATAGTAGAGTTTCCGTACTCAACAGTAAAAAGCTATCCAGGAATCAAGACACGTTTAGTGGGGCCAGAAAATTTCACTAAATCACATATTTTAAAGTAAAATACATGCATAATTGTAAAATAGGCATGACTCATATGTCAAAGGGTAAATATTTTTTCAAAGTTGATTTTTTTTGTTGATGTTTTAACCATCAAACTTTTGAGCATTGTAAAATTGATAAATTGTTACACCAAAACCAAAGTGTAGATTTCAAATAAATTTTGCACACTTCTGTAATGATATTCCGACTATGCAATAAGCATTGATTTCACGTAAATTTGTTTAAACCAAAAAATGTTTCATATATTTTTTATAATCAATAATTGTCTTCAATTTGTTCTGCATTCTAAAAAAAAAAGTAACATACGAATAAAATTCGGCGATCATTAATTTTAAAATACCAATGAATTCTTACCGTAAATCACAAATTATTAGGAATATATTTTCAATAATATCTAATTGCATATTTTGTTTAGCGTGGTTAAAATTTTAGATCTGCATTCTTTTGTCCTTCATAAAAAGTAGTCAATAAATTCTAACGATTCCACTTTTGTGCTCTCAATGTTGGGAGTTTTTTTACCTCTTAGAATTACAATACAAATACAAACAATTTCAAATACATAGAATGAACGGTTCCTCCAATTCATTTCACTCAATTTTTTAGGAACGAAGCTCTTGAGCTTATAAGCAAAATGTGCTCTCAATGTTGGGGGGTTTCACAATAAACTTCACAAACTTGTTACCCGTTTACATATTTACTCTCACTTTTTCCAACTTCCACCTTTTTTAATGAAAGTAATTCAAATTTTTAATAATTGTTTTCTATTTGTGATCAACTGAATATTTTGAAACAACTGTTTGCCTTAGTGTTAAATTCTTACTAGTAGAAATTTATCCAGTAAAAATAAAAGCTAATCATATTATGCTTTAAAACAGCTGAAGTGTCACGACATAAGCTATAAACTCATAAATTTCTTCGCAAGCTTTTTAAAGTATAGAAAATATGTGGTCAAGTATACCATAGGGCACCCTTTTATTTAGTTTTAACTTTGCACACTGTTTTGTTTTCGCAGATGGCATTATACTTTTTACAGATGTACGCAACCTTTCTGATTTCCAAATTGCTTGTAACTGAATTTGGATCAGTATTATTTTTTCGAGACAGTCTAAAATTATGATCGAAAATTATAATTTGGCTGATTGTTGAACCAGTGCTTTCAACGCAGACGCTTTGAGTAAGGTATTCGTATGGTTAACTCATTTGAACGATTTTGCTATTTATTCAGCAGCCATTTTGTAACGATATTCGCTAACGTTGTGTAAGCTGTTGTCGTTAGCTAGTCGAATATCGAAAACTAAACGATAACAAATATGAAGCTGCTAACTCAATCGAGAAAATAAAAATTCGCGCACTTATCTTAAATAAAAGAAAATATATTTCGGCTATTTTTTTTCTTGAAGTTGAAAAATGAACATTATGTACTATGATTTATTCCGTGCTGACGAGGGACTAAGCACTCCAACAGTGGATCGACGTTTATTCTGGGATGAGGACAATCTCTTTTATTTGGCTACAACAGAACTTCAGAAGTTGTATCAATTAATTCCGCACTCGTTTGAAAATCTAGGTTTTCCACAAGACGATCATATTAGAGGCTCCAGAACAGAAGCAATATCGACTGAGAAACAGATAGATGGTATAATGTCGATCTGCTATGGCACAGCCGTGAACCATAGCATACATCGTGTACATTTGAAGTACTTTTTACGTGTAAAATAGTGTTATTACCGTAATTGGTAGTATGCGAGTAGTGTCGTACAAATTTATTAGATTGACAATATCAACACAATTAATATTGCCATTCTTAACGTTGCATACAAACACAATGGAGAAGTAGGCCCTTTCTATCTTGCAAAGAGTGCAGACCTAGCATTTTACGTCGGTTTATCAGTTTGGAAAATAACCATGCCAGTAGTGCGATTCACTAACTTGAAACGACCCGAGATTCGCAATTTTTGTCCACAATATTTGTTGTTTGCGGTGACGACTGCTACATTTTTGTATTTATTCAAGAATAACATCTTCGTCAAATTAAATCTCAAAATGAGCGAACCCCACAAAAAGAAATAGAAAAAACAAATAAATTTGATCGCGCCAAATAAAATTTAAATTTACTTCAAACTAAAAATGTTTATAATTTTTTCTATATATTGCAATCAGGGATCGAAAATGATAGTTATTTTCGAAATTACAATTTAAAAAGTTTGCTGGAAAGAATTTGTTTTTTTAACATTTGTATATACCAATGTGATCCTTGTTAGCCAAGGAATGCCAATCCTATATGATTTATATTTTTTTGACTTCTTACAAAAAAGTCAGCAATTAACCGTTATTTTTTTACTGACATATTTTTAGTCAAAAACAAAAGTTAAAATTTGACTTTTACTTTTTCGGTCAAATATAAAAGTTAAAATTTAACTTTTACTTTTTCGGTCAAATATAAAAGTTAAAATTTGACTTTTATTTTTTTGGTCAAATATAAAAGATAAAATTTGACTTTAATTTTTTCGATGAAAAATAACAGTTAAAATTTTAGTTTTAATTTTTCGGTCAAAAATAGCAGTTTACATATTACAATACAATATGTTTTAATATAAAAAAAAATTAAAGTAAAAAACTCACTTCCTTTTAATTGCAATTTTCCGTCTTCTGTAAATATATTTCCTAGACAATAATTTAATTTCTTTAATTTAAGGTTTAAGTTATACAACAAATGACAAATGTCTTGTTTATACGTAGCAACAAAATGTTTTTTTCTTAAACAGTTACATTCAAATAGATTAGCAATAAAATTTTAACTTTTATTTTCGATCGAAAAAATAAAAGTCAGATTTTAACTTTTATTTTTGACTGAAAATATATCGGTGGAAAAATAACAATTATTTATTGACTCTTTTGAAAAAAGTCATAACAGTTACGGTCCCTGATTGCAATGTTTCGTTATTGTGAAATTTCGGACTCTTCTAGTTATGTTTGCTTTGGTAAAGGAGTTACATATCAATCCCAACTCCAAGGAATATTCGGAATAGCCCGCAAATAGTTTCGCTCTAGTACCCTCCGCATGGCAGAGGGGCTGCAAATATAAAATATTCAAATTTCAATCACACAAACTATATGAATAAAATAAAGTATATTTGTATTTTAATAGTTGAGTATTTGATTTTCCCATTTGCACATTAATTGATTGGTAGCCTTTGTGGTTGTCATAAGCTCCTCATGATTTTCTGTTTAATTTAGACGCTCTTACTAATTTTGTTTTTACAAACTTTATCCACTAAAAAGAATGCCGTTTACATACATAAATGATAAAGAAAAAAAATAATAAATGATAATATAATATAAACTATATATAATGAAGTTACAAAACAAGCTTTACAATTTTAGATAACCTTACGATAAATCAGGAGGAATTTGGAAACAAACAAAAAATGACTTATAAAATGTTCTCTCATATTCCCATTTATACCTCTTTATGGAATCGGCAAAGCAGTTGTATCTCTGACTCGCGCACTTAGATGCATGGCTGCTTTTTCCTTATCTTCACATAATGATTTATATTATTTTGATATTTTTACTTTTTACATTATAAAATAATGGCTAAATATGACTGACAAAATACGAAATCATGTTCATAAAGTACATATGTAGTATGTATGTATTTACTTCAGTTTCATTTTAATGACTATACAGATTTATTAAGTGACAAACTTGTTATAAGTGGTTTTGTAAAAATACAAGGAGATGCCTATAAATATTTCGTTAATTTGTTACACAATACAAAAATTTCTATAGACTGCCTGTGGGTCTTCGATAATAAATCTATTAATTTTAAAACTTCCTACATTGAACAATGAAAAGCAATCAGAGTACAAAAAAAAACAAACAAAAATGTATTGGCATGTTAAAAAATGAAAGTCAGCTGAGGCGATATTAATACATGCACAGAAGTATGTGTGTGTTTTTATGGGTTTGAATAACAATCAGATATTCGTACCGCACTTAGTCTAGGCCACAGAAGCTACTGACTGTTGCTCTGTATAACAGCATAAATATATAGATAGATATATGCGAGTATATGTTTTCCAATGAAAAATCTACTGGGCGCTGCAAAAAGAAAAGTTAACTAAGCCGCGGATGGGTTTCATTGCTATCAGCACTTGGCGGACTTGTCAGCTACATATCGATATACCTATGTACATACGTCTGTACGATGTTGTGCATATTCTAAGAAACAAAATTCAATATAATACAGTTGGCCAATTATGTTTATAAAATTATCTTTGATACTTTTTTATAAAAGTATTGCTGACGCTGAAGCATAAATCATATAGTAAATAAAAGTTTCAAACTTTTTACGAAATTCACAAAGATTAATCAAATTTCAAAACTTATCATACATTTTTTCAAAACTTTCGAGTATGCATTTCGAACATTTTCTTCTAGGCGAAAGTTAATTTTATTGGTCCGTTACATATATGGAGGAAAATATTCAACACCGCCAGCAAAGAAAGAAGCTCGCCGTGATTTTTTAGTAATTTAAAACTGAAACTGTGTTATAAATTTAATAAGCTACGAATGTGCATACCTTAGGCTAGGTCAAACTGGCTGGCTCAACGAGAGGCCTTACAAGGACCAAGTAGATCCTTTATGTTACCAGAAAAAGCAGACGACCGATGAAAAACCTGGTCTTATGATTCGGTGGCGATGTCGAAAAACATGGATGTCCCCTTGGTGAACTAAAGCAGACGATTTTCCCTTTTGCCAGTAGCCGACTGCTGATCATGCAGCCGCGCTTCGCTTAGTAAGTTAAGGCATCGCCTGTACAACGCTGAACATTCGCCTATAATATGTTCCACTGTTTTGTCTAACCAGACCCAATTTAGAGGAATGCGCCGCCAAAGGGCAATGACCCGTCGGTTGACCCACTAAGAGTCTGGATTCCTCTATTTCCAAAGAAAATACAAAAAACTCGCGGCCTTGCCGCCGTGTGATTTGCACATGATTTTTGCAACCTTACAGCCGTGCGGTTTGCTTCCACACCCTGTCTCCTTGCTTAAATGTACACAGTTCGAGCGATAGTTTGATTGCTTGCTGCGAGATTGGCACTTCCACACTGATTGCGTCTTCTAAGTAGACACCCTGTTTGACTAGGTCATCTGCCCTTTCACTTCCTTCCACATATGTATGTCCCGTGATCTAAAAAAAGTGTCCGGTTTTGTTCATAGCCGACGCGCCCAAGGCTTCTTTACACTCTACTACGGTCTTAGAGCAGGTACTGCCCAAAAGCAAAACGCTGATAGTCATCTTATTGTAGATGTACATACATAGATGTTAAATCGCCGCTAGTTGGTTGAAAATATGACATCAGCTCAGCCACTTTCCCCACGGGCAGAATTTTTGCTTGAAAATTATTGCAGCATGTAAGGTTAACAGATCTCTGGTTCTGGACAGTAAGCCCGATTAATCTTTTCCATATTAGACTTCTTAGTGTATATGTATGTGTGTCGCTCTCCTTGCTACCCTCACACCCCAATGTCACCCATCATCCTCTATTATACCCCAAGAGACCTATTGAAGCTCAGGCACGGGATCATGTTATCGGTTCGTCCCATCAGAGATGTGGCTATCGGGCTGTGACCGTTCGTTCAGGACTCAAACTGCCGACATTGAGATACTGTATACGATTTCTAATTTCTTTAGGTAAGTGTTCATCTCCGTGGACGTTAGCCATACCACTGCTCTATAAATAGGCAACGCTCACATGACCACAGAGACCTTCTTCCTCTCCTCTGTATTGTTATCCAGCACGATCCCCACATATCTGGGGCTTTGTTTCAATTGTAGCGTCACCCCTTCGAGTTTTCAGTCTTCTCTGCATTTATGGTTAGGATTGCTCCTGCTTCAGGTCATTAAGAAGCCTCTTTTTGTCAAGGTTCCACTGTAGCGGTGACAACTACTTACTTTAAAAGTGTATTAAAAAACGATAATTTATAAAAAAGAAATACGCGTGCAGGTTCCAAAATTTCTAGTATGAAAATAGTGACGTAACGATCCAGGAATTGTCCTCAAATGGTCCTGAACTAGTGACGAAATGATGCTAAGCTACTTATGTGGATATGGTGATATACATGGCACATATATGTATATATACTTAGATTCATGTACATATTTATGTATTATGGTTTTTTTTTTGTTTTTCTCATATAAGCGTCATGTCGTGACTTCGTAACGCGATGCTGACGCGACTTCCGTGACGCAATGTAAAAGATCACTGCCGCTAAAGAAATTTCACTTCAAAAATTATTGAAAATAAAACTTTATAAACTTAAGTGACCAACTGCTTATGTTATGCACAACACTGTATACTAACCCATGTATGTATGTGTATATACATATGTAGATATGTATATACATACATATACATATATTTATACAAGAGCCACGCTAAAATTTTCTTTTGTTTCAAGCACATGAATATTTAGTTGTTGTTATTGCTGGCTTTTAAACTCTTATTTTCCTTTGTTTTCTCGGTATGACAATGTCTACGTAGATTTGCAAAGTAAATGGCTGTGACATTGCTGGGCAAACAAAGCAAAGTTATAGTTAACATTTTTACTTCCACACAAAGGTACATGTGGACTTACATAGTGAAAATCCGAAACTTTATTTATTTTGTGTTATTTCATATAAATAAATAAATACCCACAGATGTTTGTATATAAACGCGAATATGAAATAAGATACTCATGCAACAATGGCATTAATGAACAAACGTAAATGCAAACAAACCAGCCAGACAGATGCAAACAGAGTAGGGACGTACATCTCTTCATAAGGGCACTAATACTATGTCTGCTATGATGAGCAGCAGTCTTAGCTAAAGTTGGGTGACAATCAGCTAGTTAGTTCCTTCGGTTAGTTATGCAGTTACACTAGGGATACCCTTATTTTGGAAAATCCAAAATGCAATAAACGCCAGCCGGATATATTTTCACTGTTACCTAAAAACATAACTTTAAATGTTTGAGGCCTATCGGATTCTTTTCAAAAGAAGCTAAAATTATTTAATAAATTATTCACCCACGTCTTAAGTCGCACCTCGTTCATTAGAAAATTGGCAACATCACGACTCAAAGCTAACTTTATACAGTCAATGCAATGGTATATTTTGCGGTAAAGTTAAGTTAGGTTAGAATGACAGCGAATGGAGAAACTGTGTGCGATTTTGATACCATGCGAACTCGGATTATTTCGTATAAATCCAACTTGCGCAGCTGATGAATTTTAGAACTTGGTTGAGGCTATGTTTGCACAAATCCAGCATAGAATTATACCCAAACGATTCCCAAAGGGGCCTCACAGAGAAGATGTTCAATTATCTCTTGCTCACTTTCATCTCTGTAATAATCAGTGTCCGATCGGGCCATGTTGATTAATATTTTACGGCAAACTATGCCCTCTAAAACTCTGTGCCGGTTTGGGTCTATTGGCTTGCGCAGATTCCCGTTGGAAAGTCAATGGCTAGTTAAGTGGTTTTACAACACTTTCAGAACTTCCGAAACGAATTGAAAGTATAAAATAAAAAATCATCAATGAATTTTTTGAAAACTATTTTTGATGTCATAAGTTTAACTCGCACCCATTTCATAAAGATACTTATGTTTGTGAAAATAACAATAAAAAAGTTTAATACTTCTAGTCTGATCATTTTATATTGCCACAAGTTAATGCCCTCGACTTCGTCAGCTTAGCTTAATACTTAAATTTAATGCTACAATAACAGATTTGATTAATCTATAAAGACCTTCTCAGATAACTAAATAAATATTTAGCAAACATTTCAAATACACAAACTTTACTAGATTTAAATTCAGTTGAACTATAAATATTGATCTTCTGGAAATCTCGTCTACAAATCGACTACCAATATCGGACCATAAATACGGATTTCTCGAGCAACTCGGTTCTAAGTAGATTAAAGTATCTCTCGCCCCACGCCTATTAGACTTTTCTAATTTCACCAACATCGATTCATAAGTACAGATTTTCCGAATAACTCAACTCATGCTTCATCTAATGAATTAAAATATAGCGGAGTGGCACAAGCCTATGAAATACACTACCCAAATTTGGTTGAAATCCGTTAGATACAGGATTGAACAACTCCTCACTAGATACACTCTATGAAATAGCGGGTAGATATTTGAAAGGGCTCAATACGTTATTTGATGAATAATTTATTTTTTTACTTTTATTACCGCAAATCTTGCAGTCTTTAACTTAATAAAAACTGACAAATATTCGGCCAAAGTTCGGTTTCTTTTTGATCGAACGCGCACCGAATGCAAATCGAACTTTAATGGCCGCGCATGGCCGATGGACGAAATTCTACTATTATTTTTACTAATGCCTACTACTAATTACTACTACTATTTTTTTTTTATTAATTTCCACTTCTAAAATTTAAAAAAGCTAAACGAGATTTTTTACAACTCGTATTAAACTTTCTATCCCTTCGCAGAATCGGCATACATTTAGATGCACGCGTGTTTTTTGTTTGTTAAATGTTTCTTATTTTATTGTTGCCCAAATATTAAGCTATTTCTAACAGAAACAAAAATTAGAAAAATACTGCAAAGTTTTATCTAAAGTGCGAACATTTTAAAGAATACAGTTCCATATATTTTTTAACATTGCTAATCTCAAAGTTTTTAATTATTATTTAAATAAAAATTAATTGGATTTAAAAGAAATTATCTTTTTGAAAGAAATATATATGCACTACGTATAGTTGTAACCGCATGTGCTAAGTAGGCGATGGGAAAAAATTAGTAAGGGGTTCGTTCATTTATAGTTTACACTTGATTCAAGGTTTTTTCAATCATCTTGAAAATGCTGGTGAATTTGCATATAGAATCTATTTAATTTTTTTTATAACCGAAACTCTATCAATTCAATTTTACACCATATATGAAAAATGTACTCATAAACTTGTTAGCACGCACATGTATGTACATATATTAGGGGTATATCTTTTTTTCAACAACATATGTACATGGCATTACATGATGAGAAATAGTGAAAAAATAAGAACTGCGTTTTTTATGTTTTGTTTTTCTTCAAAAAGTTCCCGTACCGACTCAATTGAAAAAATTATCATGAATTTCAAATTTCATTCAATTAATATCAAAATCAATATGTTTTATTCATTTAATTTTTGTTTACAAAAATTTCTTATTTCTTATTTCAAATTTGATGATAAAAATTTGAGATTTAAACTGCGCTCACTTTTACATCGAGGATAAATGTCTTGAACGACTTTGATTGCACGTTCTGCGCATATATTAGAGTGCTGTTGATTTGGAATGCGGGAATCTTCCTTTACCCAGTGGTTTAGCAAGCATTTATGAGCTGTTTTGAAAGAAACTAATGATTTTTCTAATTTTTCAAAATCATTTATTTGAAAATGGTGGTCGGAAAACCAAACATCATACGAAGCGCCGCATATAAGTTGACAAATTGGCAGATGTTCTCTATGTTTGGTGATGAGTATAAATGGCAAAAGGCAGATAATAGCTTTTGAATTCCAACGGGCGTTACTAAGCGACGGCAGTGTTTTAAATTTTATAAAAGGAGATATGTTATTTTTCTCATAATATTTGAACGCTTCTTTTAGTATTGAGGGTACTTTAAATTCTTCATCATTTGGCACATATAAATCATCACTTCCGTCGCTTGATGACATTGAAGAGTTTAAAGGCGTAATATAATATCATTTGTAACGGCAGTATTTTCTTTGATTTTAACAGCTTTTGATGGATGAACTATTACGTCCTTAGCAGTAGTGTAACCAACTTCTCCGTTCGTACTGATTTAGAGTTCGTACAACTTTTTATCTTCTGTACCAATCCACACAGCGTTTTTATTCGTTATATCAAAAAATTTAATTTAAAAATTTTGTGTGACTTTCTATAAGTTTCTGTATTTTACGTTCAACGGATATCTTTGCTATGGTTGGAAAATTAAGTTTTAACCATAAATCCATTAGTTCTAGCGCAATAATTTTGCACCTTTTTACTTTGGCTTTTTCATTATAACGGCCTGCTTTGGAATTTTGCATAATTCGGTTAAAGATTTTTCAATGTTTACTATTTCACGCCTTTTGGTTTTACTTTTTTGAAAAGATACTAAATTATTTGTCCATTGTTTAGCACTTTTATGAACATCTTTTTCACTTTTTTTAAAAGACATATTTTTGAAATAATATAATTAACCCACTTAACAGCTTTCGTGTCGCTGGTTGAAGCAAACCTGAGAGAGATAGCAACATAAAGACAATTAATACAAAAACAATTACAGAACTTTACCGTTAACCCATTTCCAACTGGTGTTCGATTAATCGAACAGCAAAGTTGTCTATTTTGAATAATTGTTTTAGCTGTGAAGGTAAATCATATCAGGACGATAGTGAGTATCATATATTACTTTGATATTTTGGCTATTTGAAAATTATATTTACCAACCCCCAACTCCCCCTTAATTTGATTGGGGAAGGAGTTGAAAAATGCCTTGCCGGTAGACCTTTTTTGTAAATTATATTAAAAATATGTAAATAAATAAAACTAAAAAAATAAACATGAGGTCTTATAGGCAAAGAACCAAATATTATTTTACAATAAAAAAATCAACACCTGACAAAACATGGATGGCACAGGTATTACTCAAAATAGATGTTCGATTAATCGAACAGTGGCGGTCATCACATACAACATATCGTAATATAACAACATATCGTAATATAAATGAATAGACAAGATTATTTCAGTAAAAACAAATGTTTATTGAATATTGGCTATTTTTGATTATTTAGATAGTATTTTATGGAAATCTTTGAAACACTTCGAGTGCATATGCTTGGCACATTTTTCACACATCCAAACTGTTGGTTTTCCACAGCCTTTCAATTGACATCGACGACATTTCCCTTGAGGTTGACGGACGATGAGGTGTTCACCAACCACATTTGGTAAGTTGCGTGGTCTTTGGAACTCCAGATCTTCATCCACCTCCAATGCTTCTTTTTCATCGGTCAACAAAAGAGACTCAGTGACTGACGACTTGAATTGTTTTTGGCTCATTGGCTTCTCTTTCTTATATTTCGCGACCAAACAATGCAATTTCCATGCATTCACCGTGGAAGAATTTAGGGTGTTTATCCAAAGTGGCCAGTACCATTTCTTTCCACGGATGTTTACTCGATAATTTTGACATTGTCGTGGAGATCAACGCCACCCATTCCTTTGTTATAATTGTGAAGCACAGCAGGTTGATCCACGTTGACAAATTTCCCATTTTCTCCCAGGCCCTTCTTAGAAGCTTTAGTTGCCTTTTGCCAACGCCGAACAGGGTAGAGTGGCAGAATCTGATCATGGTTTGTAGCAATGGTGACCTTCTTATTATCTTGCCAGCGACAAAGGGTTATCTGGTTCTTAGAATCGAACATATAATCACGTGCGCCGCGAGGCAGATCTTTACCGGTCTTCATATTTATAGCACCCCCAGCTACACGATTGCAGCGAACAGTTCCAGTGGCGCAGAACCCCTTTGCTGATAACAGGCACAGAAGATGATAGGAAGTGAAGAAGTTGTCGAAAAATACCACGTGACGCATAGGTGCTTCGACGTTGCTGAGTAAACGGAGAACGACATCAGCTCCAAGACCAAGCTCCCTGTTGTATTCATCGGATTGTCCACAGTATGGTATAAAACTAAACAAATAGCCCGTTGACTAACAGAGGCACCAAAGTTTATATCCAAAACGAATCGGCTTTCCCAGAATAAACATTTTGCAACTGTGACGGCCGAAATAAGGCACCATCTGCTCGTCTATAGACAAAAACTCTGACCAAATGCCAAACTGTTTGAACTTTCTGTTTATGATGTCAAAGAATCGAAGCTGAAATCATTAAAATATAAATAAGGAAACTTGAATAACGATAGTGTAATAATTTATACATAGTACCTTGGCCATCTTATCATTAACATCTAATTCATCATTATTCGCAAAATGGATGTATCTCTTCACATGCATGAACGTAGCTCTCGACATTGCCTGTTGTACTATTGAAATTCCCATTGACAGCTGCGAAGACCAATAATCCTCAATTGAAGGCAAAGTGTGGTAGCCCGATATCAGTAAAATCCCCAAAAATCTTTTCAATATAACCACGTCCAAATGAAAACCAGCGTTGTTCTGGGCCGCAAATCGGTTAGTCTCAGTTATGATATAATCCAACACCTCCCCATCATAAAACTTTGAGAATAATTGTATTGGTGACAGATCCTTTAGTAACTCACACACATCTTTCTGCATATCGGTCAACGGAGCTGCCTGAGGCGATATATCGTAATGAAACTCCTCCTTTCCTTTGTTCCTGGACCATTTTGTAGTTCCAAATGAACTCACTGGCTTGTCGCTGACTCTCGGTTTCTTTTGAGGTGGACCAGTCGATTCAGCATCCGATTTGGAAGTTGATGGCAAAGCCTCCGGTTGAGTTTCCACAACCTCTTCATAAGCAATATCCATATGAATGTTTCGCTCTCTCTCAATTTCCAAATAGCCGGCAATCTCTGTCAAAGCAGTTTGATCTTCATTAATTGCGATGGTATTCTCGTCGATTAATTCTTCATCGGATAGTTCATGTACATTGGGTGGGAGTACGTTGACACACTGAACCGGATTTTCGTCATCGCTCCAATTCTCTAAAATATCTTCAATCTCCCTCATTGTTGTTTTCTTTGAACGTGCCATTTTGCAATTCTGGAATCGAGGAACAATACAAACACTCGGAATTACACATCAAACGAAACTATATTCTAATAGATTCTCACCATTTATTTTTCGAAAAACTATTAAAATGTAAGAATATGATAAGCAGGCACAAAACAACTCTTTTCTTCTGAAACACACAAAAGAAATGTCAAAGCGCTATCATTTGGCGGGAAAAATTGACATTTCGCATTTGTATGGGATTTTATGGTATGTGTTCACCGCCAGTGTTCGATTAATCGAACACTTTAATTTTTGACATATCGACAGATGACAGATTTGGAATCAGGGGGCCGTAATTAATCTAAAAATGTACCTTAAATAAAAAAATTTTAAAATTTTTGCAGCGCGGTTGGAAATGGGTTAAAGGCAATATTGAACATTGTTGTTGTGTTGTTTTGCATTTGAAGCGATGTCTACATTCGCTAACAATCTACCTACTTACGTTGTACTTATTTGTACGTTTTTATTAGTGACAATATCAAAATTGATCGGTGCGGGAACTTTTTGAAGAAAAACAAAAAATAAAAAAAGCAGTTCTTATTTTTTCACTATTTCTCATCATGTAATGCCATTTAAATTTTATTTTGTTAAAAAATTGTTAAAAGTTATACCCCTAATGTATATGTGTGTAAATATGTATGCACTCATATTTTAGCATCTCATCATCAGCATGCCACAATGCATTTACAGCATTTTCATAAGCCGTGCACATGCAGTATGTTTGAACAGCATATGAGCTTTCTCACACATACTTATTAAATATAAACATATTTATGTACATTCTTAGGTATGTATGTATATGTGTATATTTACTTATTGTAGAGGTTAACCCTGGAACTTTCCGTTGGAAAAATACATTTTTTTTTAATAAAACGCTTTATTGGTTTTCAAATAGTTGTCTCTAAGATGTACATATATCATTTGCATTCGAAGAAATCTGTGTCGAAACATTTATTCGGCTCTGATATGTATATGGACCTCCGAAACTTGATTTCTAAATACCTCAAAGCCCTCTACATATGTTGAGAAATGTTCAACACGTATTTTGTTCGTTACCAATGGGGGAACAAAATTGTAAATGTGGAAGCCATTAGGTGAAAAATCTGGTGAATATGGGCAGCGAGTAATTAAATCGATTTTTTTCTCTTTCAAATAATCAACTGGTCCATGTGCGCGATTTGGCATTGACGTTGATAAGGATGATGTGATGATTGCAGTTATTATTTTCTGATTTTATCGATGACTTCGGATAAGCAAATTGGTGAATAGCTTGCAGTATCGATCCTCGAGGCTAACAGTAGCAACTGCCCAGTTTTACGGAAGGAGAAACCGATAATTTTTTTCCAACCGTTTTTGATAAATGTGGCTCATTTTGAAACAGCCAAACATTGCATTTTTTCTTTGCTCTATTTCCAACTCTGCTCAAGTTGTATGGAATCCAATGACTGCAGATATTGAATTTGATATTTTGCAATATGCAAGAATGCTTTCATCTCCCGGTATATCACACGCCGATCCATCTATATAATTTTTCGCTTTTCTTTGCTGTAACAACAGCAGTTGATGGATGTCCATCGCGAGTTCATCGCAGTTATAAATAGTGGTATTTGTTAAGGGCTCACGTCAATTCGCACGAAATTAATTTTTTCTGTGACACCGCTCAATCACAACTAATAATCTATTGAAAAGAGTAATAATTATACATAATTAATCCATTTAAAACAGAGTAACAAGCTCTGGCTGGTTAAGTTAAAAATAGACCTGAATAGCATATCGGACCGACGAATTGATATCCGACCTGAGATGTAGTGTTGGGAAGTAAAAAACCTCAAATTTGCCAGCACAACTATTTTCTGTTCCTAAAAAGCACTGGGTTGATTTTGCAACAAATGGAAATTTTATCCGAGTTAGAACGTTCCTTTCCTAGTCGGCTACAATAAAACGGGCCTAATATAAAGAACATTATTCCTAGTTTCTACTATGCAACGTAATTATATTACCACTTAATAATATATGTTAATAGGCCTGTTTTTTTGTAAGCGACTGGCAAAAAAACACTAGGTTGGATAACGAATTTAACTCCGTAAAATGATATCCAACTGGAGATGTAGTGCTGGGAAGTGATAAAACTGCGCTACTGTGAATGGTATCGAAGAAAATACAAGTTGAATTTAAGCTTAACATCTAATCCGTTTTTATTTATGTGTATTTTTCAATGAGCGTTTTCAAATCGTGCAAATTTATTACCAAATTAATGAGTCTGTTCGCATGAAGCTCACTTTTTGTTTGGAGTGTTGATAATCCACAAGCCCTTGTTGAAATGCCGTTACATTCTCAAAAAGTCAGTGTTTGGTGTGCTCTACGGGCAGAGGGAATTATTGATCCATATTTCTTATAAAATCAAGCCGGCTGGAATGCCAATGGGGAACGCTTTAAATCGATGATTATTGACTTTTTCGTGGCAAAATTGGAGGATGATGATATGTACGACCTTTGATTCCAACAAGGCGGCGCTACATGCCATACAGCCAACGAAACAACAAATTTATTGTAGGAAACATTTGGTGAACGAATTATCTCGCGTCGTGGGCCTGTGGCGTGGCCTCCAAGATCGTGCGATTTAACACCGCTGGACTATCGTTTGTGTGGTTATGTGAAGTCGCTTATCTACGCAGATAAGTCCGCGACGATTGACGCCTTGAAAGAGGGTATTCGGTGCGTTACTGCTGACATGCGGCTTCAATTGCTGTTAAAAGTGGTCGAAAATTGGCACTCTCGGCTGGAATTTATTCGAGCCAGCCGCGGCGGTCTCTTGCCCAAAGTAATTTTTAAAACATAATGGCAAACCCATATCTTAATAATAAAGCTAAATTATTGGCCCTAATATTAAATTATATACATTTTATTTCATTTTGAGAACCACATGTCTAAAAAAAAACCCTTCATAATTACACCAGCCTAATATTTGTCGGCACAACTATCCGCCGTTTTTAAATAGCCCTAAGTAAATCGCATGTTTCCTAAAGGATGCGAAAAGCTTTGCTTTTGCAAAAAAAAACCACTTTTATCCTAATCGGCTACAAAGAAACGGGTCAAATATTGGTTAGTAAAGTTTACTAGTGATTGGTTTCATATTATCTATAGAGTATACAGATAGTACAGTGGATGAAGTGTAGGTAGTTATGGTGGAGAGAACCACTCTAATATTCAAACAATGTGATGCGAAAGCCACTAGTAAACATTTTAAATTTACTGTATGATACTGATATATGCCACTAAAATTATCATACGTTGTTCGCTTGAGAAGATCTGATGGATGTTTGTTGTTAAACAGCGAGGATCTAATATGTATATTGAAGGTATCCATCAAATGGGATACTGTGAACTCATTGAGAGGCCACAAAAAGGGCCGACGGCTTAGTAAATATAAGTGAGTCGAAACTGTGTGATATAATTCTCGGAAAAACGACGGTCTTAATCTTTCGGCTTGATGAAGTGGCTGCGTATTAATTTTTTGAATCTCGAAAGATTGAAGAGTTGGTTCAGGGAACTTTCATGATTGGAATTTGTAAACGGCAATGTGACCCACATTTACAAATTTCAAACTAGCGAAAATCATATTGTGACATCCACAAATTCACTATCTAATGTTAAGTTCCGCGTACCTCTTTCAGGGTTACCCTTGTATATTTAGTCGCACGTGTATATTTGCGAAGATCTTAACGAGCGAAGAAAGAAAGAAACACGTATACATTTCACTATTTTGATTTATTTACTCTACACAACGCAAGCTCATTGTTACATATTTTCTAGTTCTCCTCTTATGAACTCATTCACTCTTTCCATTTCGGTTTTTCATTTGCACTTTTCTTTTTAGAAGGTTAGCAATACTTATACAGTAAAGAAGCTCACATTTACATTTCACATTTTACTCTCAGACTAAATACATAAGTGCATCTTCAGCATATACACACATTTATGTGCATACATACTATGTAGATATGTATATATATATCTAGGCATATATATATCTATGTATTTACATTCGCAGAGCTGTTTGCTTGCTGCATATGCATGTGGTAAAGGTTTGCTTGCATCCACCTCTGATTTCCGAGTGCAAAATCCAATAGTTTTGCTTATAAATGGAAATTCATGTTTGTTTATTTGTGTACATAGTATTTGCACATACAGTGGCTCACAGCTCAAATTGTGCAGTGTTATTTTTATTGCAATACTAAAAATATTTTTCTCTGGAACTTTTTTTTTGTATCTTATATAAGGAGTAATAAAAAGAAATCCCTTATTTTTGCATTAAATTGAAGGTTTTATTTAGCATAGTAAGAATTAATTATTTATCCGATTAAGATCAAAATGCATTGTTTTGTTCGATAATTTATTTCGGTTTCGAAGATAATTTCATTGTGCCTCTCTCATAGAAACTCTCTTCCCTCTATCGGCAAAAAACTGGGACAGTCGATTTTCTCAAGCTTCTCTTGAGGCGAATTTTTCACCTGCAAGATAATTTGCCATATACAGGAATAGGTAGTAATCTCTTGATGCCAGGTCCGGACTATAAGGTGGATGCATAAGAACCACCCAACCAAGCTCTGGGTGCTTTGGGCGGGTTACCATCGGTGTGTGTGGCTTGATGTTGTCCTAATGGAACACAATTCTTCTTCTTCTATCGGCCAAAGCCGTCCGCTTCTGGACGATTGCTTCCTTCAGACGATCCAAGGTTCCTTCAGATGGTCCAATTGTTGACAATATAGATTTGAGTTAAGAGTTTGGACATAGGGGAGCAAGCAACTCATAGTAGATGATACCCTGCCAATCCTACCTAACACGTAACAAAACCTGCCTGACCGATTAGGCTGATGTCGCCTCAATTTTTTTATAGGTGACCAACCTTTCATCACGAGTACACGTCCCCTTCATAAATGGATCAATTTTGTTGCGATTCACGGTCCATGAGGGTATTTCCGTTAACTCGTGTGACAACCTTACATCGAGCTTCTTTTTGTATCTAGCCTTATTTTAAGGGTTCCAAAAGGTTTTTGGCCCTGCTTAGCTCCGGGGCAATTGAAACAATGCTTATATGCCGCTCGGTCTCAACAACTTCCATTAATATAATAATAATTTTGCCGAACTTCTCCTACAATTTGTGGTGTACGTCTTAATGTTGTTACACAAATTGAGGGACCTATAGTTTTACGCTGATTTTGAACGGCGAATGATTTTGTGAGTAGTTTATTTCACGGCAGAGATACGCTCAGAGGATCGGCATTGCCTGCCGAGGGGTGACCGCTATTAGAAAAACTTTTGTATAGCCAGGATTCGAAACCGGGACATACGGAATGAAGTCGCCTGGCTTAAGTTTCGCTCTTGTTCATCCGTGCTCAAAACATACTAACTCAAAAACAAAACTGTTTGAGAGGTTTTTTTAGTGCGAAATCTTAACTTTCGAGCGCCATATAACATAACCCGAACGCACTTAAACAACGCGTGATGCATATTACTAAAACCATATATCTATTGGAATAATATAAGATTTCTTTTTACTGGACCTTACAAGTTATATAAAAACACCGTCACAGTTTATGGTCGAATTCCTCTCAAATGACTTGACCGGTTTTAAAAAAAATGTCTGTGCAATTTTCAATAAATATTTGATGCTTAGCAGAGTGCAGAGTTTTCCCAAGTGTTTGAAAAGTCAAATATTTAAATATGGATGTCAAGGTATTTGGGTCGGTTAGAACATAACCTGTAAGGGTTGCCATCTGTTTGAAAAGTCGAATTTAGAATGATGCACAAGTAATATCTAATATGGGTTCCAAACGATTCGTCTGGGTGAGGAAAGCTTCAAACACGTTTTGTGAAAAGGGATGACACCTGTTTAAAATGTTAAAATTTTTTTGAATTATATAGAAGTTATATGGAATATTAAAATATGCGTGTTAACGGTTCGTTTCGCCTAGAATGTTCGTAGTTTAATTTATTAGGGTTGCCATCTGTAAAAACGTAAAATTTTATTAAATTTTACACAGGTTATATTAAATATTACAATATGAGTGTTAACGGTTCGTCTCGGTTGGAATGATTATAGCTAACTTTATGGGAGTTGCCACCTGTTTGAAAAGTCGAATTTGAAATAAATTGTACACAAGTGATATTAGATATTAAAATATGAGTGTCAAATTGTTCGCAAAGGGCAACTAACAAATAAATATATGCAGGACAACGTCTTTCGGGATTATCTAGATTTTTTTAATAAAAATATTTTTATATGAAAAAATTTACGATAATTTAAAATTTTCTATTTTCCTCTCAGAATTTATAGATGGACGAGCTGCAATGAGCAACAAAAATTTTAAAAATACAATAGAAATTTTTAAAAACTTAAAACCTCCACCTTATTATCCTAAAATGTAATGGTCTACAAAACATGGGTACTTACAAAGTTTAAAAAAATTCTGAGTGAAAAAATTGAAAATTTTAATGACATATTAAAATAGCAATATTTTTTATAAAAATTTAACGAAAAAAATTTGGCACAAAAAATATCATCAATATTGTAAAAAGTAACACTGCACGGTCTAAGCTGTGAACCACTGCATATTCGTATTTTTACGACCGAAGGAAAGTGCTAGGCTCATACAGATGCCTTTAATATAAGACACATTGAAATCGAAAATTTTCGTCACCGCTTAACACACACATCTATACATGGCCACATAAATAAGTATATACTTTTACGAGTATGGTATAAATATTTAGTTTTTTTATTGGCATAGTCGTGTTTGTAACTCAATGTTGCTTTCGCAGTAATGGCAACACTGAGACCACATTTTTGCTGTCGTCATTTCTGTTGCTTGCTGCATTTGCTCTGCTCTGGGACTAAACTCAGCTTCATATCTTGGCACTGTTGTAGTTGCCACTTTGTTTGGTTTTTTTTTTTTTTGTTTTTTGTTTTGGTTACTGATTGGTCACTTGTTGTTTTCACGTTCTTAAAATAGTAGCTCCAGCTCAGCGATCACTTCAATGTTCTGGTCCGTTCAGAGATACTAACACTGTTGTTGCATTCTTAATGATTATTGTTAGCAAGTTGGATTTAAGTTAAAAATAGATTTACACAAAGAAAAAGAAAAATGTTTGTGCAAGCTTTGCTTGTTGGATGGTAGTGGAAAAAAGCTATTTCTGGTTTTCCTTAGTAATTGTCGTACAAGCAAAAAAAAAAAAACTAAACAAAAAATATATCAAAGTGTAGTGAACTACTAAATAAAAACAGCAAGCAATGGTGTTTGGTATGACGGTATGCCTGAAATGTTACGTTGTAAGTAAGGCCTTATGTGGGTTTGTACACACATAAATATTGCGTTAAATTGAAGTATCTAATTTTATGGTTATCTGTATTTTATTTTAGTATCATGCAGTTTACCATACAAACTTCTATTCTTAACTCTCAATAACACTATATTATATAAGATATTATTTTAAAATAATACAAAAAAAATTTATGTTGGATTTCTCGTCAAGTATCCAAAAACAAAGGGAATATTTTTTTTAGTTATCCTTTATACATATTAATACATTGGTCTAATTTATTTATGTCAACAATAATTTTTGAGCTCAAGATCAGCTTTTGTTTTGGAAAGTATTGAAGGTGAAAAAATCAACTACAGTTCACATGTCCACTTATATCATTGGATGCGTACTTGCCAGGCAAGTCTGTGGTGGTGAATTCAAACTCGGGCAGAGTATAGCGAGCTATAATGTCGTTACAATAGTCATCACGGTTACAATTGATCACTTTGGTTACAAATTCAAAACTTCGGTATTCGGAGGTTTTGATACCGTAACAAAAGTTACAAAAACTGCAGTAAAGACGTAACAAGGTAGTTGCGCAGCTGTTTTCATAAATATTTGGGGGTGTAAAAATTAAAGCTAAATTAATTAAATTATTCAGAACTTGCATTTTATTACAATAAAACTACATACTGCAATATTTTTTTAAAATTTGTTTCTAAAAAGTTTCTAACTTTGAAGCAATTTTTTCAATTATTATTAATTTTTGCATATATGGTCTATGTGGATTTTGTTAGTAAACGAACTGTATTTTAATTGAAAACCGTTGGAATTTAGTTAAAAGAAAACTAATAATATATAATACAAAAAAAAATTATAATGGGTGTTTTTTTAGACTGATAGAACTTTCGATAGGGATAGCTGTTACTTGACAGCTGGTAAATGACATTTCGTTTTGACATTTCTGTTCAGTAAGCATCGACGAATCATCATGGAAAGAATAAATTTACTTTAAATTTAAATTTACTTTAAAAATCAGTATTCTGTTCGCCAAACCTATTTTACTGGTTTTATCGAAAAATTGTGTTTAGTGATGAAGCTCATTTTTGGCTAAACGGATATGTGAACAAACAAAGTTGCCATATATGAAGTGATATTGAACGTCATGAAACTCTCGAGGCACCATTGCATCCAGAAAAATGCACCGTATGGTGTGGTTTACACGCTGGAGGCATCATCGGTCCTTATTCATTTAAAAATTAGGCCAGAGCGAACGTTACTGTCAATGGTGATCGTTACAGACCAATGATTATCGATTATTTGTTTCCAAATTTGCATAACATCGACCTGCAAGAATTTTGATTCCAACAAGACGGTGCCACGCCTCATGCTGCCACTCGAACTATCGTTTTGTTGAAAGAGCAATTTGGCGATAACATTATGCCAAAAATCCAGTCTAAAACAAACACCCTTTATTTTACGGTTTCTTTTACGGCTTTTGTATGGCCAGCACCCCTTCCCCCAGTTTAACTGGAGCGTAATTACTTTGCTGTTGCTGCTCAAACATACAGGCGTTGTACTCTCTTTCTCAATATACCATATCACAACCAGTCCTTGTGAAGCTCCCTCCTCTTTTCTATTTCTTCTGGATGTTGTTGCGTCGGGAAAACTATCGCTGCGAAGAAATGTGTACTTCTACCAAAACTTGCGCTGTACAATAAGTAAAAAAATTACCACCATTTGCCTGTTTTGTTTAAAATGGCATTTCATCTTACCTCGAAACCCATCTCCTGAGCAGGAATAATGTATACTGCTATCATGCTCAGTGTTTCAAGGGCTTGATATTCGAAATCTCCTAAATCACCAGGATTTCCCGCCCGACTCCTTACAATTCGTCAGTGACTATAAAAAGAAATGGTATAAACTATTTACTGCTAATGAAATGCAATTTGCTACAGAACTCCTTCCACTTAACTGTAGCAAGTATGAGCCCCTTCAGCGCATTCAAATTTTTGCCAGTTCCTCCTACATATATTACCCCTATCGTGGCTGCGCCAATATCTAGGGGTTGCCCTTTATGAAGGCAATATAGCATTTCTACAGTTCCTGCGATGTCTGCTAAATTTTTCTGCAAAAAGATATACTTAATAATTTTAATATGTATAAATATCTAAATAAATAATGCCTCCAATAATTACTTGCCAAAATTTAATATTTCAGTAATCAGTTGTCAAAAGTGCTTTCCATTATATTAATTTCACCACAAAGTGAACTTTTTCCAGAAAGCCATTTACAAGTATTGGTTACAAAATTGTTACAAAATTTAAGGTCCAAATTCTTGTAATCAGATCATTAGAATAGACCGGTAATAAGAAATCGGATGAGGAGATGTGGTGATCTCCAAAATAGTAGCTGTAATTTATACCGATCTGAACTTTCGATTGCTTAAATTTTTCCCCCAAAATTTTTAAAGTTGACAGTTTATTTATATGTTTTTCATCTACGGATACGTTTTATTGCCTTCTATTTGTTTTTAAATGAAATCTATAAAGTGCGTAATTTTAAAAGAACTGTTTGTTTCACTGTTACGCATCATGCGGCTCTATCGGTTACAATAACAAAGAACGTTTTGGGGTTTTTACTATGAGTCTTATGCCGTTATTCTATAAGCAGTGTTTGGACACTAATTGAGGCTTTTCGGTGGTGAGATTGAATTTGCTCATTTTGAGACTATTTGGTATTCAGTAAGCCGTTTCAAGTCTCTAGTCTCAAAACAAAGTCACTAATTTATGAGCTGGTCTTGAGCAGATAACAAAATAATGAAATTGAGGAATGTATTGAACAAGCAGTTTGCTTAAATCTTTAAAACATACATAAATGCGCATAATAAAATCTAATTTAGTGACTTGAGATGAGACCGAATTACTGAAAACCAGTTAACAGTTCGGAGTAATACTTGGAACATATATATAATATGTATCTAATAGCGTACATATTTACAAAACTAAAAACAAAATTTTAATGAAATTAAGATGAGTTTTCACTAGAAAATACTCGAATTCAAAAATTTCGCCAAGGCAGAACCCACTTTAAAGCAAATACATAGGTATAACTCCGAAACAATATATTGCCAATCTTCAACTGATTTGGTACACACATTGCATTATTAATTGCCATAAGCAGACGCTTTGAAATTTAAAAAATTGGACATAAACCATACCCACCTCTCATATAACGGTAAGAATAATTTTCTCAAATTTTATGTGCAGAATGGGATTGAAAGACGACATATGTACATAGAATTCGCAACAAATTATAAAAATACGATATTCCTGTAACAGTAAAAGGTAATTTACTCAAATTAACAAACTAATTAATAAAGTCAATATTTCAGTAAATATAAAAGGTAATTTACCTAAATACACTGAAATTGGTTGGGAAGAAGATGACGAGGGTTAATCAAATTGTGTTAAATGGTAATTAACATAAATAAAAAAAATCTGATCACATTTGGTATACAAGATTGGGTTTGAGTATGAAATACATGGAGTCAAAAATTTTGGGAACAGGCGCAAATTCTACTAACTTTCGTAAACACTTAGTGTCTTTATTCAGAAGACACATATTCGAAAATTATAGAAATCATGCGAAAGCCACACCTAACTCTTTATACTGGTAATTAACAAAAAATCAAAATATATAATATTTTATTAATGTTGTGAATTCTTTCAAATTTGTAATAAATAATTAAATTATGAAGGGAAAAAATTAAAAAACTAACTTTTGGAAAATGTGTGTGGTACGTTGAAGTCATACTAATTTCTTTTTAATTTATTTAAAAGCAATAAACGTTGTTTAAGGTTTCAAAATGGCATTCTACCAGTAAACACAGTTTGCTTTGATGCGCCAATAAAGGCATGTCTTTTTTAGATATTTAACATTGCTTTTTTGGGCTTTCTATATCCTTTATATCTCGATATAAAAGAGCTATGTATTTTATATACATATGTATATAATATCAAACCGACTACAAGCTGCGAAGGAACGAAAAAAAATTATCTACATCACATCGGTAGGCATAGCTATAGTAGAAGATGGAACACATTGGAACAAATTATCTAACGAAATTTGAAATTATTACTATTTTTAGGAGACGTTTATGTCACTGCCGTTGATACAACAAATGACATGAGTTACATGAATCTTCCAACGTCTTTTGTGTTTTGAAAGGCGTAAGAATCATTTGTGTTAATGGAACTGTCTACTACAGAATGCCATGTTGAACACGTTCCACCGATCCCACAAGTGTCGGGCATTACACGGTCCACATAAAGAGGAACGGATAATTTACGAATAATCAACAGTCCAAATCTCATCCACCCGAGAATGACGAATTAAGACTGATTGTTTTCGTAAAAATAATAATTTGAATCTATTGAATTGTGCCAAAATTGTCAAATTTACTATCGTTGATTGTAATCATTCGAATTTTTTACAACGAATAACAATTTAATGGTGAGACATATGAATCATATTTTTCAATTCCCTGAATCAATTATTCATTACAAATAAATTAATTGTATCAATATAAAGTAGATCTCAATATAAAAAGAATATATGTTTTGATTTTCAAAGTATGAACTTGTATAAGTTTTAGTAAGAAGGTTTCGGTAGTAAAATTTTTGAATTACAATTTTAGAGTAATTTTATGAGAAAAGGCATGCGATTACCATTTGAGTTCAAGTCATAAAACAATTTAACGACCCGAAAGAATGAAGCACATGGTGATAAATATATATATATATATAATGACTTTCGTATAAACAACTGGCCGGAATGTACGAAAACATTTGACTTTAACGACCGATTGCATGAAGATCTTTTTTTTTGGCAAATTTTAAAATCTGTTATCAAAAATTAGCTGCTCTTTGATTCCGCTCGTAAATGTAAGAGCATTTACCTTAGAGGCAAAGCAAAATGCAATTTCTGAACATCAATTCATACAACTAGCCGTAAGCGTCAATACAAGAAACTCAAAAGGGCAGCAAATATTACACAACTCGATTGCTGTTTCAAAATTTGGTATTTACCATTCAAATCGCCAGAGGAGTTTGAAAGGGAAACAAGCCAGGTACAAGGGAATAGCAAAAAAAAGAAAAAAAACATCAGGGCGCATAGCCATAGCAAGGTGGCAAAAGGAAGGTGAATTGGAATTGCATTTGCAAAAGGCCGCAAGGTTTAATGAGCGAACAATATCGAGTTGTAAACGCCGAAAATAAGTCGGCAAAAAAAAAAAATGATTTCTAAAAGGCACAAGGCCATCATGCTTGACTTTCCGTTTTGGCCAGGCAAGAAAAATAATTTAAGAACAGACGAAATCATGAAGATGATGTTGCAAGCTGGCAACTGGCAAAAAGTAAATGTAAAACCGCAAAAGTCGACAAAGCAAAAGCGGATAGCGGCTGTTGTGCACAGGAAGTACAGCGCACGTTGGGGCAAAGAATGTACAACCATACACAAATACACGTAATCAAAAGCATGCAACAATCCTTGAACTGCGATGGCAAGGAATCGGCAAAGTGGTTGAGCAACGTTGATGCGGTTTCGAGCATTTAAGTGCCAAAAATCGAGATTCGTTCAGAATTTTTGGATTTGCACAATGCTACCATTAAGTGCAACAACAGCAGCAACATGGCATCATCACATTAAAATTAGTCGAAAATCTGGGCAATAATGGACTACTCACTCAGGGAATCTTTAAGCGCGTAATCCATTTAAAACTATAAAAAATAGTTTCTTCAAAAAATAATACAACTTTTTCTGGAAAGAGACCGGTGTAGCACTCATCTCGTATTTATTAAAATGCGCTGCGTTTTTTTGTGATTCTCGGTACTAAAATCAACACAAAAATTTGCAACAAAAAAAAAAAAAAAAATAGGCATCACCCCGCCTTGAGCACGCATAGTCAAATTGTAAATTATACGAAATACATATGAACGAGTATTTACCTATTTCCCCAGAATTCCTTCAATCCAACATTTGGAATAATAATTGCAGCATTCGCTAAGTAAAGCGTTCGAATACTAAAACCAAATAAGATTAGCTTTTCGACAATTACAAGGTCGATGCGGGCCCAACAATCTAAGCGCATAATCCAAAGAAGGTCGAGGAAGCAAAGGGTGCAACAGCGACAGCAGCAGAACAAGCAGCGATCCAGAATAAATATGAATTTTATGCAAATTAAGTTCATTGCAGTGCTATATTTCTGTGAAATCGCTTCAGGTCTATGTGAGTTCAACAGGAAAGGAAGCAGAAATTGCCACAGAAATCAAATGGGAAAGGAAAAAAATAAAAACTTAGCACAAAGTGTTTTTATTTTTTTCAATACATACAAATTTTGCGAAACTCAAAATTATAAAGTAAATTGAATAAGAAATATGCATTGTACATACAAAACACTCACTGCCAAAACACACGAACGAAAAACCTATTGCCGTTTCGAGAATTAGCGCACACGCAATTTTATATACGGATTCCCAAAATTATTTAATTATATTTTTTCTGGCATTGAAGTAGAGCGAATGCGAATGTATGTTAGGGTGTTCAAAAATAAATAAAATGCATGGGATTCTTGAAAATAAATATTTTCAATCGACAAGCATTTTTTCTCTTAATTTTTAACCATTTTTTATATTAACCTTAGAAATCCTAACTATTAGTTGATTCGACGAATATTTTTAAATCGTTTTATTTTAATGTATTAATATAACATTTCGCTATGTTTAACGAACACAAATTAGTAGCCGCTATAGTCCTATTAAATAAAAATAAAATTTAAATTTTATTACAATTCATTTTTATTTTATAAATATTTTAGTAAGTTACAACTTTTAGTGAGGTTAGACAAGACAAAATATTTATCTTAATAAAAACAACAAAAAGAATAAAAAAATTATTCATTAACGTATTTAAATTATACTTATAATACCATAGGCTAATTCCATTTCAAATTATCTAGCCTGCCTGGAAGTGGATAAAAGTTTGCGATAAAATTCCCAAAGAGTGTTCCTTGAACAAGTTTAAGAGAAACATATTGATTCGTTCAGAAATTAGAGATTTTCGAATTATGAAATTTTTTCTTTTTTCCATTTTCAATCGTTCATATATCCGGCACAAATGCGCGGATTTTCACTTTTTTTTTTTGATTACAGATATTAATATACGGAAAGCAAAAAGCCAAACAAGCATGACCATTTGTTATTAATTGTTTAGTTACTGCCAATATAATTTTTTCTTCAAAACGTTTTTTTTTTTATTGCCACACCTTTTTATACATTAGGTGGTAGGTAGTATGAAGTGTAGATATGCAAAAATTGGTTGTTTTCAAGTAATTAATTTTTTACATCAAATCTGGCACTATGAAAAACGTTAATACAATTTTTCTGTTTATTATTAAATTAATTTATTAACGTTCGTCTGGTTTTTTTGTATTTCGGTATATCAATATCTGTAACTAAAACAAATTGTGAAAATAAGCGCACTTATGCTGAAGTTATGAGCTCTTGAAAAAAATGTCCACTTGAGAAAGGAAAAAAGATCCGTTCGGACGATCAGAGAGAAAAATCTATAATTCGAAAATCTCAAATTTCTGAAAAATGCGTGTCTCCTAAAATTTTTCAAAGAACACTTTCTGTTAACGGAAGCTTTCAGGAAGCCTGGGAGATTTGAGATGGAATTAGCCTATAAATGTTTATAAAAAATAAAAATAAAAAATTTTTTCAATCGCATTTTGTCCAAAAATCAGTTTTATATTTAGCACATATTGTGATACTACATTTCACACAGATTATACCTTACGCTTTTCTATTTTAACTATTTGGTGACTCGACGGGTTTAAGGCGAATGCTGGATGATGGCTAGACTTGGCCATCATCTTTATCATCCTTTGAAGCTAATACATCTAAAGTTTTGCACTTGTAGTATGTCGACAATGGGATTTTTAATGCATAGTTCTACAAGTTCAGAATGCATCTACAGAAAGCATGTATTTCATTAGACAATTTTTCCGATGCGCTGACATCTTCTTCGTCCAACAACAAACACATTGTACATTCATCCGAAAGCAATCGTCTTAAAAACTGCAAGAAAGAAAGAAATATATTTTCTAACACAAACCCTAACAATTCGTCGAAATGACGAGCATTGTCGTAATAATTACAAACATATTGTATTTACGTTCCGAACACGCTTGTCTTCCGACAGAGCTCAACTAACGTCAAAACACATAGAATATAGAACTATACATACGTTCCCACGACAGTCGGCTCAACAATACTGGAACGACCCGGACTTATATCCGGCCAAAGGCAGTCACTTCAAAAGCTTTCCCCAAAATTTTATGGGAAATGTCTTATGCGGTTAAACCAATAACAACATAGAACTAAAAGAACGGACAACAAGTTACTTTTGCTTTTCTCGTTGATCAACAGGGTATAGCCCCTTCTCTTTTCATTCAATCATTTAGACATTTGGTCGAAAGAGTAGGCCCCTGTCGACCAACGAGTAAAGCTAATGTAAGGCGTTATCCCTTCTTAAACTTCTATGTTATTTGCCAACATGATGATGATCGACCCGTTCGTCAAGAGAGACAGCGAATTTTCTGTCGCGGAATCGTCGAATCAACGAAGTTTAAGTGTCTAGGGTTAAATATTTTTTATGGGTATAAAAAAATCCTATATATGATATTCAAAAGGCTTATATAAGCAATTGGGTATTGGTGTTTGAAGTCTCCTGGAAAGAAAAGGAATTTTTCGATTGAAAAATATTGAGGATTCTACATCATTAATTAAAATTTTTTTTTTTCGAATACATGAAAAAAACAGGTGGAATTTTTCCATACAGAACAATCAAATGGGGCGAGATCATTAAAATTTCCTTTATTTTTTCCTACGCATGTTTTGGACCACCCTCATGTACAACAAAAAAACTGCGCAATTTTTCTCGCAATGTTTGCAATACTTTTCGTGCAAAATTTGATTTAGGAAAATTTCCCAAAAAATAAGTTTAATTCTGTTACCTAAAGGCTTAAAATTTTTCTCATAGATTTGAACAAAATTATAATAAAAGTAATTTTCGTTAATGAAAATTTTTGAAAGTCGTAAGTGTTTTACAAAGAAATTAATAAAAAAATATTAACATCAATAACAATGTGAATATTTGAAAACGGAACTTCGCACCATTTTAACTGAGAGGCACTGTATGTACAAATTCTTATGATTAAAAATGCATTGTACGAGGGTTGCCTTTTATATTTTGCGCCTAATAATGAAAACACAGTCAAATATTAAGGAAAATAGTTTTATTGTTTTTCAAAATATTTTCCATCCAAGTCAATACAATTCGACCTTTTGAGTCCTCAAAAACTCTCTTGTATGAATCGATACGTGAGAGATCGTGAGATTTTCCAAAAACTGTTGGCAAACAAATGGTTGTATACCACTCAGCATTGACCGTTTTAAGTTTATCTAGTGGAACAGTTGCGACATGACCAGACTTTCCGAAAAAACAGACGATCATTTGCTTTGAGGTGCATCTTGCGCGAACAACTTTTGTTGGATTAGGCTCGTCTTGGAACACCCATACAGTCAATTGCTGCTTTGTTTCCGGCTCATATGCATAGATCTAAGATTCGTCACCTGTTACGATGTCATAGACGTGATTTGATCCACCGCGGCTAAATTTCTTCAACATTTCTTTACACCAATCGACATGAGTCCTTTTTTTGGGCAATTGTCAAATTATGAAGTATCCAACGAGAACAAATCTTCTTTACGACCAAATGTACATGCCATATTGAATGTATGCTGGTCCCACTAATGGCCAAGGATGCCTCGATCTAGCGATATGTCGCATTACGATCTTGTATTATCAATTGACGCACAGAATCGACTGTTTCCGGCACAACCACCGTTTTTGGACGACCTTCACAAAATTCGTCCTACAAAATTGGCGGCCACGTAGGAACTCGTTGTACCATCGTTTCACAGTGGCTAAGTGTGGTGATTCAACACCAAAAGTAGAAGTAAGTTGATTGATGCACTCCTGTCTCGATAATCCACGTCGAAAATCGTAGTAAATCATCGCACGAAAATTTTCACGGGTTAATTCCATTTTTAGGCAATATGAATTTTTAAACTCACCATAAATAAACACAAATAAAACTCGTTAGTGAAAACGTTATATGCAAGTTTATGCCAAAAAATACCAAACTTTACGATAAAAATATCTAATTACAGCTAATCACATGTAGTGTTGCGAAGGCGCAAAATATAAAAGGCAACCCTCGTATGTAAAATTGGGTTTTTCTTAAGCTGATGTCATTGATTTTGATTTATGTATCTCACGAATTTGTCAGATTCACGGTAATTAATTTATGACCATCAATGCTAAAAATTTTTATTTGCATAAATTTTGGATAGCTTTCTTTCCAAATTTGGAATACATCATATCAGATGAGCTGCACGGTTAATATGAGTCATATGTGGCTGAAATATTCCATTACTGTTTTATTAAAAGTAAAGTGGGATATGAGTATCATGTTGTTTTGTTTGGAATTTGTTTCTACAGCAAAAGTTTCTACTATGATATTAAAAAAAAGCAGATTTAATTTAGAAATTTCAATAACACAACTTAAAAAACAACGTTTAAAAGAATATACACGTTGTTTTTAAAACGGCGGCTTCGTTCGCACGGTATTCTGTTTAACGTTATGAATTCGAATGAAATTTCCCAACTTTTATATTATTTTCTAGAACAAAAATCTACCCCATTTTTATAATTGCCGATTACATTGACAAATTCGCGGTTCGCCATTCGGTTTTTTGACACCCAATTTATTATACCAATCACGGTAATGCGCTTATTCAGGTGGTTTTATAAATTAAACCAGTATTTTTGGAATAGGAAATTTCTAAAACTATTTCCAGCACATGGACAATGTTTGTGCCTGTATGAAGATCTGTCTTTATGAAAGTATGCTCTAAAACTTTCTTCATAACAATTTAATTTTGTATACTTTCTTTAACTTACACAGAAGTAATTTGTTTTAATTTTGGCGAGGTGGCTGCTCTTTTATAGTTAGTTGGTGTTTATATCTCAAAGATGTGATAGCCTGTCACCATTTTCTTTGTAGACTAAGCCTTCTTAAACCTCTTTAGGTTCTCACCTGTATGAATGCTTCAATTATTTGGCACTGTAATTCAATGTATTTTTTTTAACATGTGGCAACTCTCACGAAGAGCATTTCTAAAAAAAAGTTTTCTTAAATATTTTTTCTTTCACTACAGTATTGAGGCATTTCTGCTACATTACTTAATTAAATCAACTAAAATTTCGAAAAAGGTGGCATCTCTTTTATAATTTGTGTTTAATATCTCAAACAGTTGACAACCTCTCACCATTTTGGTTTTAGGCTAAGCCTTCCTTAATCTCTTTCATTCATTTAGCAGTTTTGACCAAACGTAATTTTTTTAAACATGTGGCAACTCTCACGAAAAGTATTTTTAAGAGAAAGCTTTCTTAAACCATTTTCAATTGACATCAGTATTGCGGAATTTCTGTTATCTAACTTAATAAAATTAAATCGAGTGTCGAAAAAAGGTGGCAACACTATTAAAAATGTGTTCGTAAAAACGAGTGGCTTTTGCACCAACACAAATATTTTGAAAATGAAGCTTTCGTTTGATACCCATATTGCAATATTTGATTTCACTAATTATTTTAATGGAGTTTCGACATCTGGCAACTCTCTTGAAAAACTGCTTATATTTGAACCTTTACAAGGGACTATGCATGATCCAAACCTTATTCAATTCTGTTGTCACGTTGTGAAGTTGGGCTTATTATTCACTCGAAGTGCATAAAGCTCCTTCAATTGTGTTCGAAGACTCCATGGCTTTCCTTGTTCGCCCATAGGTGCCGAGTCGAATGATCTTTTCACTGGAGCATCATCGTCCATACGCACGACATGTCCAAACCACCGCATACGTTGAAGTTTCACGCGTTTTACTATGATTATGTCATTATAGAGCTCGTACAGTTCATCATTCCATCTTCTTCCGTACCGGTTGCCGGACAGGACATGGCGAGAGATTTGTATAGCAAAATCTTGGTTCGTCGAGAGAGGGATCTGCTTTTCAATTGCTCACCGATTACGAGGCAGGAGTTATTATTCGCTTCCTCTTCAATACTGACATTTTTGGTGGTGTTTATGCTGGATCCCAAGTACATAAAGTCCTTTACTTCAAAATTATAACTGCCAATAGTGACAATTTTACACAGTGGTGAATAATTTACTCTATAGTTAAGTCAACATGGAATATATCCAATAATGATAGAATGCAAGATTGTGCCTTCCGCAGATTGCTAATCCTCTCTTTGTCGATTTGAGAGCATCCGCCCATTCGCTGACGAAATAAAATGGTTTTTCTCTTGCTTTACACAAACAAAACTAATAAATTATTCAATCGCCCTACCTATCTATTCCCTTCTTGCTCTTCTTCCTTAGAATTACTTCTTTGATCTCTCATTCTCTACCTTTCATAACATGTCGCTTTCAATAGCTCTCAGCTAGAAAGGCGAAATCTTGTGTTACAATGCAGAGAAAAGATGGGGACGACAAAAGAACCTCCGTTACTTCGTACTCACCTCGTTTGAATGATTGTGATTTTAGAGTAATTTTTACATTAAGTTAAACACAAACACAAACACGGCCTGCCGAACCTCAAGGCAGATGTGGCCCAAATGGGATCGGAAACAGTCGCGCAGCGTTCTCTCTCTAAGAAGGGAAAATATTTCGAATGTGATCAGGGCTCTAACAGGGCACTGTCTGATAGGTATACATGCTGAAAGGCTGGGAGTGCCCTTCCGAAAATGCTGTAGGAGCCGCAAGAATGACGAGGAGGAGGAAACGATCTTGCATTTACTGTGTAAGTGCCCTGCACTGTGTAAAAGCAGAATGCGATATCTGGGATCACCGTTTCTGGATGACCTTAGTAAGGTTTCAAGCACCGAGGTAAATTGTCTGTTGAAGTTTATCAATGAGGCAAACTGGTTTAGTAAGGGGTAATTTCTTTTTGGGATGGTACAAAAACTTTTCTTTGTGGTAACAAAATGGGCCTAATACTGGCCTAAGTGAGCCGATGCAGGCGGCTGCCACTCCAACCTAACCTAACCTAAACTCAAAATAATAAATGTAAAATGACGAGATTTGTATTGTAGTAGCTGCAATGAAAATGAAACACCCAAAATGAGTTATCAACTTTCTTTTCTTCTCATTAGTCCTGACATTGATTCGTTAAATTCCTCTGACTAGCCCCACAGTTTTTTTCCAGTTACGGAAAATAATTTAAAAATTGTTGATAAGCCCCCGGATTTGCTTCTTTGAGTGATAAGGTGGGATCATTAAAAAACTAAGGTACTTGGAGGGTTGTCCTCAAACGTGACCTAAATTTATTGAATACAAAGCCCTTCGCCGAGAATCTGTTTCACTATTCCCAAAAATAAACGTATCTTGCATCTGATGTACAAATTATACACAGTAATCCCGGAATTTGAATCTTGTAGTAGCGGGATTTTCGGAATTCAAAAAAGGATGGAATCTTAGCGTCCCGGGATTGCCTTCTCTACTACTCGTACATACTAAGTAATATTTGTGCAGATGCTGTGCAAATGGCATGTGCTGGCGTTCTTCACATTTATGAATTATGTCAAAAAGCTTAATTGCGAAGGCAGTTGAGTGGTCAGGCCTTTTGTGGAGAGCTTACAAAAAAAAAAAAGTTGCATGTTACTAAATAGCCGCCAGCTGCTGGTCTGATGCCGGTTTCAGTTGCTACGTCTGCCAGTGCCGATGGAACATATGCAGGAAGCAATAAATCCAATTCAATATGTAGTATACATACATATATTTTAAACTACAATGCATATTGTAACTGATCGATCAATACGGCGGAAATGAGTGCAAACGCAACCGCAGCCACCACGATATCACAGAAACGTTGCAACAGCTGTTTGATGGCGCAAGCGTGCAACTGTGTGGCTTTGAAAAAACGACCCAGTACCAAAAGAACTGGTAACTGAAAAACGTCAGCGAGTTGGTAATCAGTTGTGGGGCAAAAAACGAAGGAAATTTCGTTTTAAAATAAATGTTGTTATTTTTAACAAATGTATTCACATCAGTCTATTTAGCCGATTCTAGTAAAGCACGTCAGTCATTTGTCTTTGTTTTGCTAACTGGGGCCAATCAATGACATCAAGTGCAGAAAAGACCTTCCCCAACTGGTATTTCCAACGTTGAGGAGGCCTTCCTCTACTACCGCCGGCGGGTACCGCGTCGAATAAATTCAGAGCTGGAACATTTTCTTCCTTATGCGCAAAATGGTCTAGCCAACGTAGCCGCTGCATCTTAATTCGCTGAACAATGGCAATGTGACTATAAAGCTCATACCGCTGACTTTGTTTTGCCCTCATTCACCCACGTGCTCATTCGCTTCGCTCTTTATCCAGCTTGCAAAAGGCAGAACTAACGGCGCTATTGTTGAGACCAATGGAGGCGAGGTCATCGGCATACGCCAGTAGTTGCACTATTTATAAACGATAGTGTCTGCCTGGTTTAATTCTGCAGCTTGAATTATATTTTCCACGATATAGTTAAAGAAGTCACACGATGTGAAACCACCCAGTCTGAAACCTCGTTTGACATCAAACGGCTCAGAGAGGTCGTTCTCAATTTTGACTGAGCTGGTGGCTTTGCTCGGCGTCATTTTACATAGCTCTTTTAGTTTTGCAGGGATATCAAATGCAGACATCGCGGCACGTAGGCAACTACTTCTCGTGCTATCGAAAGCTGATTTAAAGTCGACAAAGAGGCGGTGTGTGTCGATTCTCTTCTCATGGGTATTTTCAAGTATTTGGTGCATCGTGAATATCTGGTCGATGATAGATTATGGAGTTTTAAAGCCATACCAATAAGGCCCAAACAGTTGGTTTATGGTTGGTTTTAGTCTTTCATACCATACGCTCGAAAGAACCTTGTATGAAATGTTAAGGAGGCTGATCCCTTTCTTGTGAATTGGACAGAGCACACTTAAATTCCAATAGGTGGGCTTGCATTCTTCGCCACCACTCTTGAACAGCTCAGCGCTCACAACTCTATTGTTCCTTAGATGCATTGTTGTTTTCCGAGCTTCGTCGAGGTCGGATGAAGGGATGCTTATGCTTTGGGGAAATGTTCCCTCCACAATTTAAATGTGCTTTGAACATCAATCACCAGGTCGCTATTCTTGTCCTAACAGGGATTTTTTCCCGGTCTTAAAACCTGCCATAAGTCGCCGCACCATTTGGTAAAATTTTCGGGCGCCTTTTCTGTCGCCTAGCTTCTCAAATTCTTTGCGTTGACGTATTTCGGTCTCTCTTTTCTTTCTTCGAATAACACGTCTCTTGCTTTCTCAACTCTTCTTTAGGGCACAATGGATCTCAAGGTCGAGGTGCAAGCCTCAATACCAATATCTATGTATCTTCGACACTAACCTTAGCGCTCCCAAACAGGCGAAACCCGATCTTAACGCGGGCCTGTAGGCAGCGTCTTTCTGGTCGGCGAAGGTGCAACAATCCTCATGGTACCAGTTGTTCTTTCGGGCTCAAGCTCAAAAAGCCTTCAAAATGAACAAGAGTCGTTTCCACAAAGCCGGCTCCTTGAAGAGGGTAAAAATTATAAACTTATCAAATCAAAGTGAACGTGAAAATCATTAGAAAATATGTGTAATTTTTAGTTTCGAGTTGCATTTATTTATTATTCCTTCTACTTTTGTTTTAATTAAGTAAATTAAAAAGCTCAAAACCATAAAATATTTGTATTGGATTCCCTTTGGTCGGCAAGACATACAACAGATTGATTCATATAACGAAGTATGTGAGTCGGTAATGCATATAAATGGGCGGTTAATAGGTCTAGACAGGAGTGTTGTTCGGGTATGATCTTCCTAGGGCATCGCGGAATTAAAATACAGCATTGAATTTAGCAGTAAGATCCTCACCTCGCCACTTACCAACCCATTTACTAGCCCCTACTTTTTGCTACTGGGGAACGAAGTCGTTCACATGCATAGATAGTACATTTGCATCAGTAGAGAGATTTTATATTAATATATGTAAGTATACGCTAAAGTGTATTATTTTGCTTGGTGGAGTGCAAATAATTTTACACATGTTGCAAATTGCGTTCCAATTACTATGTATTTCTGTTCCCAGATTGTCGTTACCTGCAGCGATGATGATGTTGATTTCGATAGCAACAAAGTCCAAACCTAAATCTATTCTCCATTAACTAGTGCACCTTGTAGCTTCCTCAACGCCGTCCATTTTCAATTTACTACTCGACTATTGGAATTGCCGTTGAAAGCGTTTAGTTCATCGCCTGGTTAGCAGCAGCCAACCACAGCCGCTATTACTCCTACCTCAGTGATATCCATTTTTCCTATATGCATAGCCATAATCGCGATGCTTTGTCGTCAAATCTTTTTATCGCAATGCCATTTCTCCCTCAACACTTTCGACCAATTTGTTCGACAACGTCGTTATTGTTATTAGCATCGTTTGCGCTAGGTCTGTATGGGCTCAGTTGTTGTCTTCTTTTATTGTTTCTATTGGTTGGTTTTTGTTATTTTTTATTTTTGTTATAGCCGTCATCACCTTGCTTTCGTACATAGGCGCTTTAATTAAATTTAATTTAATTGCATTCAATTTTAGCGCTAACGGTAAAGTGAAATTGTTAGCAATTTCGTTGACAACCCGAATTAGAAGAGCTCAACCAGTTTTCGTTAGTGTATGGTGTGTGTGAGTGTGTTTGTAACTCGTTTGCCATTTAATCTTTGAATTTTTACGAGAATTGCTTCACCTTGACTCGCTGTAGTTTTCCAGCGCTACAAGTCTTAACTGCAATCGTCGTATCACGAAAATGCCAACTCGTCTTTGCGTTGCGATGTTGTTATTGCTGTTGCTAACCGATTGAATTGCAGTAATTTCGCTGATATCGTTCCCGGTCGTCCTTCGTATACGGATGTGAGTGCATTTAGTTTCGCAATGTATGAAAATAATTTATTAAAATTCTAGCCGTTGATTAGGTTACAAGAATGAACATTTTATTTCAGACATTTTATAGCGATTTTCATAGCGAGGCATTGCACTATGGTTCGGAATTAAATTTTTGAGGAAGAAAATAGTTGCAGTTAAGCTAGCGGGCTGAGATTTGCCATAAGCTTTTTATAAGATCAGATAAAAATAATGTCTCATGAAAAAAAATGGAAGAGATGCGTAGTTCATTTTAAAATGGAAACTGTAAATGTAGGTTCAATTTCAAACTGTTTTAATCACAAATGGGGTAGTTTTGTATACATTCCGATATAAATAAATTTTATTAAAACTTGAAATAAAATTATGAATATGATATGATTCGAAGAATTGCAGTAATATGTGATACATATGTATGTATATTAAGTGATGAAGAACAAATTCAATTTTGACTTAACAGTTTTTTATTTATTTAGTTACAGAATAATGCTCAATCTTTTTTTATTCTTTGCCATTGAATCTAAAATTTCCTCAATTTTCACTTCTATATCCCTGTGAACGTTGAGTAGTGCTAGACCATTAAGTCTCTCTCCTCCGGTTTTACTTCTTAAGTATGTTTTCAATCTTCGAAGCGATGAAAATGAGCGTTCGCTTGAAGCTACAGACACTGGCAACGTTGCACCAATCTGCAAGAATCGGTTTATTGATGTAAATATATTTGCATCACAACAATTCATGGATTCTATAAATGTTTTAGGCTGACTAGTCTGATTCAAACAGTGCCTGAAAAAATATTTAAAAATAATTGAAATATTCAGCATATGGTAAATATAATGGCGAATCAGAAAAGGGGAGATACGATGATCCCATACTATACTATTTGTATAAACTAGCGGTTTTAAAATTTATATAACCGAGCGATTAGGTGAATATGAAAACAAAGCGTAGCAATTCTTCATATAGGCGTATTTTTTATGTGTATGCCAAAATAATGCATTTTATATACACATATCTATGTATAACCGACTCAGAATTGACATGTTTTAACCATAATTTATGTATTTGTCTCATATTTCGAAATTATTAAATGGTTGAAACTTGCTAATTATAAGTGGGTTTTATATGAATTAGAGTATAGTATGGAATAATTGTGCTACACTGGTTGCACATAATCGCGGATGGTTTTAATAAAGAAGATAATATTTATCATACCTCCTCCATATTTTGAACTCAGCTACGAAATCTTCAACGGAACCTGCAATATCAATAGGCCATTGTGATTCTAAAACTCTAACTGTCTCTTGTATTTGTTCGTCATTCAGATTTATGCATTTATTTGGCAAAATACTTTCAATTTTTGAGAGCAAACTGCGATGCTTCAAAAATCGCGATTGAAGTTGTTCCAGAAAATGATCCAAAAACGGTATATAAACCGACCGTCGGAAGTATTCTTCGGCTTCGCCTTCGTAGTTATCTCTATGGGTTAGCCTTCTAACCAAACGCGGAGTTTTAATTTCTGATTCCACTTCCAAAGCAATTTCTTTCACATTTTCATAAATGTGTCTAAACGATTGCACGGAATCCTCGCGCATGCCTCTTACTTCAGTATGTAAGTTATTTGCAAAATCAATGCAGCTGCTCAAATCGCAATCTACTTGTTTCAAAAATTGGCTTAAATTTTTGGATAAAGAGAAAATGGGTTTTAGCACTGCCAAAGCAATAATAAATTGAGGTGAACGAATTGCTGCCAACAAAGCATGTGGTTTGGATACGTCACATCGCAAGTTCTCATTATCAAGCTCTTCCAGGGCCACGCAAATCAAGTTAAATATATCAAAAAATAATAAAAGGGAATTCAAGTGTTCTATCCAACGCGTTTCACAAAATTTAAGAAGACGAAATTGCTTTGAATTGGGTCATGATTTTAGAATTATATTTTTGAGAACTGGTCCGGCTTTGGGGGACATTCGAAAAAGATTAACAACCTCCTTGATTGAACTAATGCAGTTCCTAATAGCGGTTATATTGCAAGAGCTTGCGATGGCTAAATTTAAGCTATGATTGGCGCAATGTACATGAACAGCTTCCGGATATAACTTTTGAACTACTGCAGAACATCCCTTGAAATGTCCACTCATAGAGCGCGCACCATCGTAACCTTTTAAGGAAAGTAAAAAACAATAAAAATAAATTCCTTCAAATAAAGCATACGAACACACCTTGGCCTCTTAGATACGTCAGATTAATTTTAAGTTCTTTTAATTTTTCGATAAGGACCGTAGCTAACCCGCTACCAGTAGTATCATTAACAGGAACGAAGCATAAAAAGTCTTCTCTCAGCTTCTGCTCGTTTTCAAAATGATCCACATATCGTATACAAATTGAAAATTGCTCAATTCCACCCACATCTGTTGTTTCGTCAGCAATTATTGAAAAGCATTTCGATTTATTTGTACGACTAATAAGTTTTTGTTGTATCAATTCACCTGCTATTTCAATAATTTCATTTTGAATACGCCAGCTTATATAGGTAGCATTGCTTGATGCAGTTTCAATATGCTTTTTCAGCGTGTTGTCTCCACTATCAATAGCTAAACGTAGTAAAGCCCTGAAGTTTCCATCATTTTCAACAGGCATTCCTAATGAAAGCCTTCCCTGATCCCGATGACCTCTTAATGCAAGTCCTTGCCTCCCACAAACTAATACTACACGTATTATTGAAGCCAATTTCTTCCTATTTTCAAGTTGTAGCTTTTTGCGTCCTTTATCGATTTCACTTATCACATCATCCTTTTTGTTTTGAAAAATTAACTTGAAATTTGCTGCTTTTTCTACAGCGCTTTTGTGGTAATCTCTTAGCTGATGTTGTTTGAATTTATCAATTGCATTTTTCCATTTTCGAAAAGCGGTTTGCACGAAAGCATCGGTTTTTTGATGACTTCCATTTCCAACAGTTTCCCAACCAAAAGCTACACAAAATCTACAGTACGCTCCATCTTGAATTGATGAATACAACAACCAAGATGATGGGAAACTATAAGATGTGTCGGGCATCCACGCGTTCGTTAGAATTTCATATCTTTCTTTCACACTACGAATTTTACAAAAGTTAGCAACATCATTCGCAAACTCCTGCAAGCGACACATTATTAGAAAAAAACCAAACAAAACAAAGCAAAAAAACTTACAGAATTACGTTTTTGAGGTGCTTCGCGAATTTTAGGAGCACTACCATTTTCATCACAGTTACCTCCGGAAGAATCACTTGCGCGTTTTAAACAATGCAAATTTTTTTAACTTTTATAATTTTTGTAGAACGTTGGATGTTTTAATTAGTATGTGCATTGTTATCGAATGAATTAAAGTTTTATAAAAACTAACAAAAGGATCTAAGCGGTAAAATCATTATGAATATTGCAAAAAAAAAAATCACTATATGATCAATTGTTTGTGAAACCCTGAGGAATTGCAACAATTTTAAATTTTCAACAGTGCCTCTTGTTTCTTTCGAATGTATCTAAGATGAAAATAAAGGCCGTGAGACCGGTTCTCAGCCGTGCTATTGTTTTGAACGCCAACTCAATGCCATGGTAATCCTTTGCCATCCAGAAATCTGTGCCCCGTTTCGCGATTCTTCGGAACTGATTTCAAAATCGCAAATGCCTTTGGAAAGTGCCTTGCTGTAAATTATCACAATTGGTTAGAAAGACTACTTTAGTTTTATTTTTTTTTGGCATTAATTTGAAATATATTTTCATGACATTTAATATTTAAAAACGATTTCTGGCATATGTATGTCCGCCACGACTAGCTTTACAGAATCGAATCCGATCAGTCCAAATTTGAACCACTGCAAAATTTCCATGTTGTGGATGGACAATGCACGGCGGCAAATATGCAAATTCGGATCTTCCCCAACACTATCACTTACAGCACCAAAATTTTCTTCTGTACGTACAGTTCTTTGTCTTGTTGTTGGTTTTTCATCGAGTAGAGTAAATGTTGTTCGAAATTTATCAACAGTTCGACGAATAAGCTGCTCTGATGCTCGATTATGTGGACCATAAAATTCAAGAAGTGCGAACAGAACACTGATTTGCAAAGTAAATTTCTGTAATTTGTAAACGTTGTTGCAGCGTCATTCTTTCCATGATGATTTGTCAATGCTTACTGAACAGAAATGTCAAAACGAAATGTCATTTACCAGCTGTCAAATGACAGCTATCCCTATCGAAAGTTCTACCAGTCTAAAAAAACACCCGTTATCAAAATTCAAGGTTATCGAAAATACTTTATCCACGGTATAATTTTGAAGAAATAGAATATCTTGATTTTGTAAACTAAGAATATATTTTTGGTGTGAGAGGCTCATATTTATTTTCTCTAAAGTGGGCGATGAACTTTTTCCAAAATGTTCGACTCCATACATTTTCCTCTCTAACTCAATCCTCTATACAATATTTGCGCAAATTATATTAAAATAATAATTAATTATCGCTATTTAAGAGCAGAACGTAGTTTTTGTCAATACATCAACTATTATTTATGTGCTTAAATAAAAACGAAAAGTTATTTCAATGCACCTTTTTCAAATTCTTCGTTCCAAATTTAAATGACTTTTCTACATGATTTAGTAGTATAACGAATTTTTTGTCAATTGCCACTTAATAAGAGGTCAGCGGGAATTTTGGGTAATTTCTAAAAAGTCGCTTTTTTTCATTAATTCCCATTGTATAAGAGGGGTCATATTTTTGCGTCAGATTTTTACGATGGGCCCGTTTTATTGTACCCGAGTTGCAAAGAGCGCTCCATCTCGGATAAAATTTCCCCTAGTTGCCAAAGCAACCCTATTCGCATCTCCCATGAAAGAAAAAAAAATTGTACAAACAAATTTTTGGTTGATGTGTTTATATATTTAAAAATGCTATGCAAATAAAAACGAATTAGATCTTAAACTGAAATTTCTCATGTATTTTCTTCCGGTTAATTTACAATAAGTCGGCTATCATTTTATCGAGTTGGCTTAACTCGCCTATATTTCCGAGTCAGTGTTGTTGCTTTACATGCATTTTGTTAACCTACCTGGTGTTCTTTTGCAACTAGGCTACAAAGAAACGGGCCTAATTTTAACAATTATGAATATTGAGTTAAGATGCAAAATGTGTTCCACATGAGGTAAAGTTTGACCAAGTGGTTTTGGTGATATGCTTAGCTATTTGGTCAAAAATTACCGGTTACATCCCATTATTCATTCCCCATTATTTTTCACTTTGTGTAAATTACCTTTTATACTTAGTTGGCTTAACTTTTTGAAAAACTCTTCGCCTCGTATATATGTACGTATATACATACGTTCTCGGGTATTTGGAAATATTCAAACACATTTTTGTGAACCAATCGACCAGATCTACGACCTCTGCTAGGTAATATTTAAAGTGTATTTTCACTGCAGCACAGCGTTATCGACTCTTCCGAGTCACTCGAAATCAAGAACATCATCACCATCAGAACAAGTCGGAATTGCATCAATTTTACTTTTCAAACCGAATCGAAGCGCAGCATAGGCCCTAATATCATGTAGCGAAAACTTTAACTTTAGCGAAACTGAAGCAAACCGCGACCGCTGAATGAAAATGTAATTTTTATGAAAGCGCGCAGTTCGGTTAAGTTTCCTCAGTTTTTTGCAATCGAATGAAATTAAAACAAATGTAAATATCGCACAGTCAATAGAAAATTGTAACAAAACAAAAATAATAAATACATATGTATATAAAAGTAACACTCTTTTGTGAAGCAGTGCCAATGCAATTAAAATAAAAACTGGCATAACGGTAGTTTTCTAGCTAAGCAAAGTATAGACTAATTAATGTCTACTTTAGTTTGAGGTGTGTACTGTGAAAATTTTGGCTTTGAACTCCTTTTGATATTTATTAAGCTTTATTTACACACAAACAACTACACATACTTACATATATCATGTTATGATACCTGTTGATTCGAAAAGCTGCTCTTTCGTCAAGGTCTTTTAATTTTTCGGTTATCTAGGTCAAAACCTGTGTACGAGTATTAAAGTATATAAGCATAAGCTTATATTGTATTTATATAAATAGTTATTTGTGTTATAATTACTTAAATTTCTCATAACTATAAGTACAAACGTACGGGCACCGCCTATACCAGTAAAAGTTGATGTTCAAATGCATAACGTTGTTCCAGATTAAATTTGAAAATGAAAGTTTCTAATGTGCAGAACTAGAATTTACTTAATATGCGTAACAAATATCTTTGTGCTAGAGTTCGCATCCAACAAACGGATTTTTCCGCATTCTTTTCATGCCAAATTCTCATTTTTCTCTCTCATAGGTTTCTCTCTCTTATTTTTAGAGCTGGAATTTTAGCTCTCGTTGGTACAATTTTCCAATGCGAAATACAAATTAAAATTTTTCCTTAGGTTAGGTTAGGCTGGAGTGGCAGCCGCCTCCAGTGGCTCACTTAGGCCCATTGTGTTACTACAAAGAAAAGTTTTTGTACCATCCAAGAAGAAATTATCTCTTACTAAACCAGCTTGCCTCATTGATGAACTTCAACAGACAATTTACCTCGGTGCTTGAAACCTCACTAAGGTCATCCAAAAACGGTGATCCCGGATATCGCATTCTGCTTTTACACAGTGCAGGACACTTAGACAGTAAATGCAAGATCGTTTCCTCCACCTCGTCGTTCTTGCAGCTCCTACAGCATCTTCGGAAGGGCACTCCCAACCTTTAAGCGTGTTTCCTTATCAGACAGTGCCCTGTTAGAGCCCCGATCACGTTGGAAATGATTTCCCTTCTTAGAGAGAGAACGCTGCGCGACCGTTTCCGATCCCATTTAGCCCACGTCTGCCTTGAGGTTCGACAGGTCATATTTTCCCTCCATCTGTTGTCAGCTTGGTTATACGGCATACCAATGCGTTCTTTATCTTGAAGAATCTGCTTGGTCGTACCTTGTCTTGCAAGTTCGTCTGCCATGCAGTTTCCCTCTATGTCCCGCTGACCAGGGACCCAAATAAGGTACAGTCTGTTCTGCTTGGCCATCTCCTGCAGAGATAGGCGGCAGTCCAGCGCGATGTTCGAGTTAAACGTGAGAGAGCTCAGAGCCCTGATTGCAGCCTGGCTGTCACTAAAAATGAAGATGTCTCTTCCTATAATCCCGGTCCCAATCTTCTCTACTGCCTCCATGATAGCTGAGACCTCAGCCTGGAAGACGCTGCAGTGATCTGGTAACCTAAAGGAAATTTGCAGTAGAAGGTTTCGTGAGAAAACGCCTCCTCCTACCTTATTATTGAGTTTCGAGCCATCTGTATAGATGACAATGCTATCTGGTGGAGCATGAAATTCAAATTTCCATTCCTCTCTGCTTGGGATTCGTATAATAAAGTTACTTTCAGAAACCGATGTCAAAGCAAACCGATCCGTGGGGCTCGGAATAGAGCAGGAGTTATTCAAAATACAACAGAGCCCTTGGCTTTCAGGGTGCCACTGGGATGTCTCTCTTAGTCGCAAAGCAGTCATCGCTGCCATCTGTTGCCCAACCAAATCTAAAAGAATAAGGTTTAAAATGGCCTTCAAGGCCTCTTTGGAGTGGTTCTGAGCGCCCCACTTATGCAGATCATACTAGATTTTTGCACCTTGGTGAGTAGGCTGAGGTTAACCTCTTTTTCTAATGCAGGCCACCACACGATCTGTGTGTGTGAGTGGTCTGACGACCGCTGTGAAAATCCATCGACAGATTATATTTCCAGTTCAACTTCCTATCTAAAATAATATTGTGGAAAGAGTATATTGGCATTCTGTTCTCTAAAGCGCAGTTCACAGAATGTTTACAAATCGTAATTTGGTACTTTTATATTTCAAATTGTTTGCAAGTTTGTGTACTGCTATTTTCCAAGACGACTTTTTTCTTTGAACACGTCTCCTAGATTTTACATATTAATTTGGAAAAGTCATGGAATTCGTCAAATTCGATGGAGATTAAATACTTATATTTGGGTATATGTGAACTATAGATCACATTGTATATCATTTAGGAATAATTAGAGGATCCTCACGCCCTCACGGAATGGAACAGATTAATTTGTCTTATCTACGCAAGTTTTCGATATGGAGCAATAATTTTTGGGTAAAAGTGCCATGTAGATCAATTTGTATATAAAACTATTTTTTAAGTCACGAAATACAAAACTATTTCGGAACTATTTGAGGATAAATTCAGAATTATTTCGGCACTAGTTCGGTATCTTTTTGGAACCATCCTCGAAGTAGAGTTGAACTAAATTCTAAATGAAACATGGTGGCATGGAAATGTGCTCTTGCTCATAACTGTTATCATAAGGCTCTTATAATTTTACAGGCCTATTCTGGCAAAGTTAGTTTATAGTATTTCGAAAGAGAATGGTAGAGACAGTTTGAAACAAATTTTATATTCTGAAACAAAAAGCTTACACAAAAAAACTTTCTTTTGATCGTTCATGATGAAAAGCTTCTATGGCAAGATGAAAAAGTCTTATTTGCAAAAATTGATAATAGACAATAAGCAGGCCCATGCGCAAGATGGGAGGGTTGTTTTTTTTTTGGAGTTCCAACCCCCGCCCCCCTCAAAAATTTATAACAGACAATAAGCAGGCCCGTGCCCGGTTTTTACCGACTGAATTTTTGAAGAAAACTAGTTTTCGGGTTTTAATATTGAGTATACTCGTCTTAAAGAATTGTGGAAGGGTCTAAAGTGGAACAATGCAGTTACACTCCCACTCCAGCATAAGCAGGCAGCTGCAGGCTGCGACTTGTATCATTCTCTCCTTGACAGCGCTTAAGACTGAACGTGTACCTGCGTGGTTTGCAAGACTCTGCTAGAGACGACATATAGTCATTTTCCTCTCGGACCTCGCAGAATCGGTTAAATTAGGTAAATTTTCTTTCAGTTTTTCTTAAGTGCTATAAGTGCAATTTTCGTAGACTCAGAGTAAATACAGCGCAAAGGAATTATTCTGAAATTAAATAAAAATATGGCCGAAATCGGAGTTATTTTTTTAATTTTTAACATAGGCGAGATAGGCACCGCAAAGTTTATGTTTAATACGCTCCGAATTGAAAATGTGCACGAGTGGTTGGGCAAAAATGAAGCCCAGCGTAATTACCAATCGGACAACAAGCGTTTGGATGTGAAATTTATGTACGGTTGCAGCCTTATCGATAATACTTTCGTGCCGCCAAACGTTGATGATATGAAGCAAGATGCTCGTTAGAGAAATGGCATGTTCCCGGACGTAAATATTGCTTTTAAATCAAAATATTGTTATCGAACTGCTATTGTGTAGCTGAAATAGAGCATTTATTACGTTACTAATAATTAATTTTTATTGGCAAATGCCATCCATTCACAAAGCAAGACTTGTCGATAACAAATACTTTTTGCAATCAATGTTCATCTTTAGTGTCAATTTTGCATACACCATGTCAAAAGAATTCGTTATCAAAAATCATAATATTCTCTGAGCATTCAAATTTTCAAAACCCCCCGAAGACAGCCCCCTTCGGGCAAGGGTCTGATAATAAGCAATTGAAAAGCTCTGTTCATAATGGACGAGGTGGTTTGCAAGATACTATTGGTCCGGTAAGCATTTCCGGCACGTGAAACCAAATAACGCACTTTTTTGTTTATTTTTTTCTTTTCTATCTGGCGTTTTTTACACATTTTTCTCAAAATTTGCGTTTCTGCGGTTCTGTTAATACTTTTTATGAAAATAGTTATATTGCTTTAAAAAAAAATTTTATTTACATGTTTATTATAAATGTACCCTTAAAAATAATACACCGCTAAGACCTGGCCATTCGCACATCTTTCAATTTGTTTTCCGAAGGAGAGAAAATAACTTTCACGAAAGGTTGTGGGGATTTGAAAGAAAGTTGTCAGAATTGCCCTGTAAGTCCCAAAGTAATAACCATCGATTACCTGACAAATTGGTTCATCGTATAATAATTATTTATTGACTTTAATTATGTTCTCTCATAATTGTAATGTCCTTGGATTTAATAGTACACTGCACAATCCATCAGCTGCCTCGCAAAACAAAAGACAGATCGATCAAGAACACTTTAAACTTAACTAATTATATACTCCCATATAAGCTAGTATGTATGTACATACATATATATGATATCTTGTTTAACTGAAAATTCAGTTATAAGGCAAAAAATTCGAATCATCTGTTTTCCTAAAAACAACATTTGTAGGCAGGGATAATCCGATAGAAGTAATCAAGTATTACTTTTGCAAGAAAAAAAAAATTGCACATAGAAATTGCGAGACTTCTTCAACCAACATTTAGAAATATTAACTCTAAACATGCAAAGTAATGTTGAAGATCTCAATCGGAAATTGAGGTCAGTTTCAAAATTGATTATGAGTTTTGGAGTTCTCTAAAAAGACTTTACTTATTTCTTCTAAGATTTCAATGCACAAGTCTCTTAATATATCGGTTAATGCGATTTACTTAATTTGCCAACTCTTGGTGTTTCTATGTGAATGCTTCCCAGCAAACCATATGGGCATTTATCAATTATATGACGAATAGAGTTAGTGGCAGAAAATATAGGATGCTCAGCAAAAAAGAAATACTTGAGAAAATGTTCGTCCTCTAATCGAATTCTACTATGAAATTTAAGATGTCATTTAATTAAATAACTTAATTTCATCCAAAAAATTCACATAAATCAAAGCAACAAGGTTGTTTAGCTATTTGACCAAAATATCATATTTAAATTTTATTGTGATTCTACATTTTTTTTAAATTTGCGATCACGAAATAAAGCTACAAGAGACATTCAGAATCAAGAAAAACTTAAGTGAATTTCTAATATTTCACAATGGGTCGTCCAAAAAAAAAACTATGCTCTGTATTAAAAGTCTCACTAGGTTTACAGTTTGCGATAATTAGCGACAACGTCAAGAGCCGACGCGGATTTATTTTTGAACCAATTCTTAAATTTTAATGAGCTACATCATTTCTTTGCCCTTTCATTTGCCCTTAAATTAAGAATGAGCTCTAAATTAAGATAGTCTGGCCCCGCTTTTAGCTGACTCTCAAATAACTCACCAAGGTGAAGAGAATACCGAAGGTTGCGCAGATTGTGGTACCGCTAACACTCTCTTGAAAATTTTGACAAAACTTCTACGTCACAACAGATTTTGTTTACTCAAACCGCGTATGTATATATACTCGCAAGCATCGTATTATTTCCATTGTGTTTAACAAACAAATGTAGTGTGTATTCTTTTTATCATGTAAGCCAACGTGTGCCCTCTAATTTCTCTCCACCATTAAATCTGGTGTGACGTCACAGCCAATTTGTTCTCCGAATTTCAGATTAATCAGCGCAATCTTGTATTATATCTTTCTTAATAACTCACGTATTGAACTTTACAAGCATTGCAATGCTAGATTTTGTGTTAGCTGGGTTAATACTAACACTAAGTACAATTACTTCAAAGCGTCACTGAAAGTGAGTGTAGCACTCAAAGTGATGGTAAAATTATTATAGTAGAAATCGAAGTAAAAAACGAAATGAAAATGTCTACAAATAGGCAACAAAAAAAAAGCGAAAAAAGTAAATTATGTGCGAAAGTCACCAAAGAAGTTAAGGTAATAGCTTCTTTTTGCTCTTCTATTTTTCCGACAGGCTGTTTCCATATACATACATACATCGGGTGTAACAGTTAGAAAAAGCAGCAGAAGGCGAAAAAGTGTACCAAATTCAGTAGCGCAAAGCGAAAACTGAAGTGAACTTAAGTCGAAAGAAAGCAAGTAATAATAATAAAAAAGAAAAACAGAGCAAGAGAAAAAATCAGTTCCAGTAGAAAGGAAAATCAGTGCACTAATACCGTTATAATGCACGCTGAGTACAGTAGCGCGTCAAGGCGTCGGACTTCTTCTGGTGATAAACGAACAGATTGGCCTCATTGCTGCTTAGCCACCACCACCACCATTGGTGAGCAATACGAGAGAAAACGTTGCCAATACTCGTAAAGCAGCAACTCCATCTATCTGCTCGTTACTTGTAGTTGCTTATTTATTATGTATGTATGTATGTACATATGTACGTACGTATTTAGCTACTAATAATGCCAATATGGATTGTTGCAAATTTATTGTTCTTGTGTGTTGTTTTGCCGACTGCCTATGTTTTAGTTGGAGATGCCATGGAAAATGAGGTTATTGGCAACAAGGTCGATGAACGGTGCATTACGGAAAAGATTCAGCTATTGCAGACAAATAAAATGACAGTAAGAAGAATGTTTTGAAAACAATAGAAATGAAAGTAGTCAGCGGGTAAAAAGCAAACCTCTCCGAGTATACTGCCCGCTCAACGCATCAAATACTTGCATTATGAATAAAATGCAGAATTATTTTTTCATATATGTACATATCTAGTACATAAGTATGTACGTATCCTTAAGTACAGTTCTGACCGACTCAATGAAAATATTCACTATGAAAGACAGAAAGTCATAATATTAAAATTAATTACTGAATTTTTCTGCGACTGCAAACTGAGCGCAGCGACAATATCAAAAGAATATGCGGAAGCTGAATGCGAGCAGCGCAATACTCGTATGAACTAAATTTACATATTAAATGCCAGAATATTTTTGTAAGCAAAAACTGGGTTATGCTCATTCTTTGGAATTCACATACATATGTAAGTAATAGCCCAAATTTAAAGCAAACGAATGGAATTTCATGCGAGCAAAATTATGAATGCAAGCAAAAATAATAACAGAAAGTTATATTTAATATAATTCGCTTTGGTAGGGTTGAAAAGGAATTTGGGTCAAGAGGTCGATAAGAAAAATCTTTATTTGGGGTGTTATATGAAATGACGATGAACTACATATTTGATGATATATGTATTTGTAAATTTGTATATCTACTTAAATGTATAATGAAAAATAATAATTTGACGCTTACATCATATATGTATGTAGGTCGATGTGTACCAGAACTTCACTAATAAGTTGTGATGTGGGTCTTGGTGTTGCCCAAAAAAAATGAGGTGCCTACAGTTTCACGTCGAATCCGTACAGCAGATGATTTTTGTGAGAAATTTTTTCATGGCACAGTATGCGCGGTGGTTTGCATGCCGACTTCTATGACTTTAGATTTTACTTACTCCGGCTGAGATTTGAACCCAGGGAATTCCCGCATGCATTCCATTTACTTTGTTCTTTGTTATTCATGTTTTATTAATCGAAAGCTTATTGATTACGAATCACTGAAAAGTCGAGAGCAAATATGTAGAAGCAGCAGCAAATAAGGATTGCCATCTAAATTGATTAATTAGAGATTTCAGTTTCTTTGAAGCATGGACTATTCGAAAATACATTTGTTAAAAACTTAAAAAAAAAATTTTTGTGCCAGGCAAAATTTTGGATTTGTGATCTAAGTATATGTTGGTCGAATTATTTTGCGACTGCTTGATTTAACTACTTACTTCAGACTCCCTCAAAGTATTTAGAGGTAGCGCATGCAACATGATGGCAATGAGGGTTTCCAACGGTGAAAATCTCATTTCAAAATAAGAATTGTCAATTGTAATTTCGAAGGCGAAAATAAAAAAAACCGAAAAGTCAAATATAAATCAGATTAGAATTGGAAAATTTGTAAGAGTCAAATGAATATAAGAATAGTCGATTGGATATCGTAACCTGCACTCAGCAGGTCTCGACTCGTTAACTGGTTTGCTGCTGCTGGAGAACTAAGATGGAGAAAGTAGTGAGCTATATATTTTTATTTAAGGAATTAGAAACTGAATTTTACTGCCATCAATAAGAAAGTTTCCGTCAAAATTTATACATACAATATTTGGCACACATCTCTCATATTGCCAAATTAGATGAAAAAAAAATTTTTGTTAAAATCCGCCCACAACCACGCCCACCTCCCATATAACACAAAAATCAAAAATCATCCTACAGTAACAAAATTTTCTACAGTGTAATATTTTGTAAATATAAGCTTGTCCAGAAAAAATAAAGCAAATCCGCCCACAATTACGCCCATCTCCCATATAACATAATCACAAAAGTTGCAATATTTTCGCTGTTATCACAGCTAGACTGTTAAAAATTGTCAAACGGATTTGAATCAATAAAAATTATTATTTCTCTAAAAATGAAACAAGTCCGCCCACAACTACGCCCACCTCCCATATAACATAACCAATAAATATTCAAAAATGATCATATATTATTAATTATTTATTCAACGAGTAATTTTTTAACATCATCGTGCAATTCTAAAGTTTTATTTTTGGGATTCGTTCTGAAACCATTAATAAAAGGATCCGATGAAGCTGAAAGCAAGTGCATTACATCTTGATTTGTAGAAATTCTGTCGCATTTTCTAGAAAGATTAAGCCTATATTTCTTGTAATCTTTATTGCGAGCTTCTTGAGCCTCCTCTGATAGCATGCCCAATGGCAAAATAGAGGATGAAACAATTTTACTTCCATGCTTTAAAACTTTATGTACTGTCATTGGCATATAGTAAAATTCATAAAGGCTGACATATAACCTCGCAGTTTTCATGCAATAAATTTCAAATTTTTGAGGATCTATTGCTGCTTGACTATTGATTGTATTTAATATTATTTTAAATCTATGTATCAGGTTTTCGTCAACGCCAACAATATCGGCAGTTTTAGCAGGATCCTCAAAAAATCTTCGTCAGGTATTGCCATCATTTGTCGTACCCAGTCCCTGCTTCACTACATCAACATTTATTCTCAAGGATGACTTCAAATCTGCTTGAATACGTGCTTTTTCATCTGCCTTCAGTTTTTTGGTACGATCGTCAGTTCTCCATTTGCGACAAGGTTTGTTGTAAGCAATATGCAGAATACACTCCTTAAACTTAATTCTTGCATGCAAGGGAGAAATTCCAAATCTTAGGGAACCTTCGTTTACTGTTCTCCTCAATATACCATCTAAATCATTCATTTCCTTTGGTTTTGCTTTACATATGAAACATACACTCATTGCTGAGGTTTCACATACGGTATTAACAACTTTACCATCAATCATTGTAAGAGCAAGACAATGACTTATTTCGAAAGTTCGGTTTGAAATAATTACTACACTGTTATTTAAATTACGAATTTCGTTTTCAACACGGTTAACTTCCTCAGTAATAACATTGGCTGTTTCTTTCACAAACTCAAATTTTACCGGTCTACAAAATCTAGTGGATGATGGTGTTAAATTTTTCCAGTAAATAATTTCTCATCATTATTTTCAGTTAAAGTGAGGGGCATAAGAGATGTTAAAAACATATGTTTATCAGTCATATTTCCATCAGTGAAGCTTTGTTGGTATACACTATGTCCTGACGAGCCATCACATCCCCATTTCGAAGTCAGCTTCAAATTTTTTGGGATATCTATTAAATCATTTTCAGATTTGGACATTAAAATTCTCTTAACTGTGTGGTTTAGCAAATCTTGCAAACCAACTTCACTGTAAGTTTCCTCTGATTGCAAATTCTCAGGATAACATTTTTTCTTAGCAGCAAGAACCTGCAAATGTTTTTTTTTTTTAATTTATTGCAAAAAATATTCAAAAAACCATCAACATGAACCTATTTTGGCAAAACATTTATGAAAATACAACTACAATTTCATTAAAACAAGCACATAATTACCTTACGACGAACAACAAACACACACTTCACAAATACAAAAATTCATAATAATATTACTTATATTATGCAAGTCAATAAAAACATATGCTAAAGAAATAATAATATTAATCAAAAAATTTGCGGGAAAAAGTTATTAAAAAATACAAGTGGTTAATAAACTAAAAAAAATAAACACTTTATACAGAGATAGAGAATTAAATAAGGAAGTAGTAGCGGCAGTAGTCGTTAATTGTAAGTAGCAGCAATAGTTATGGTAGTACATACATAGTAGCACTCCTAATATTAAGTTAGTAGTAGCATTGATAAAATAATAATAATAGTAAAAAATTAAATATGGTAGTAAAAATTAGTATTCGCATTACTAAAAATAGTAGTGGAAGTTAATAAAACTAAGAGTAGTAATTCGTAGTAGCACTAGTGAAAATGGTAGTGATAATTACTAGTAGAATTAGTTACAAATAATAGTAAAAAGCAAAACTAGTAGTAGTAGTAAGTAGTAGGTTTAGTAAAATGGTAGTAGCATAAGCAAAATGGTAGTAAGTGTAACATGATTGTAGAAATAAGTAAAATCAGTAGTTATAATTAGTAGTAGCATTAGTAGAAATAGTAGTTATAGTAGTAGTAATTAGTAGTTGTAGTAGTAGAAGTTGTAGTTGTAGGAGTAGTTTTGGCAAATAGGATTTGCAATAAGTAGTAATTAGTTGTTATAGTAGTAGTAATTAGTAGTTGTAGTAGTAGAAGTTGTAGTTGTAGGAGTAGTTTTGGCAAATAGGATTTGCAATAGTAGTAATTAGTTGTTATAGTAGTAGTAGTTAGTACTAATACATAGGAGTAGTGGTAATTGGTAGTAGGCGTAGTTAGTAGTAGTAATAGTAGTGGTGAACCAATCTCGAACTGCGCAAAGGTCCTGAAATGGTATCGAAATATCTAGTCCGAAACTATTGGCGAAACGGTCCATAACTTGTCCTCAAATGGTTCTAAACTAGTGCCAAAATGGTCCCAAGCTACTTATATGTTCATATACAAGTATATATATATTTACACAGATGCACGCATACATACATAAACATTAAAATGTCGCTATCTCAGTATGTACATAAGTTCTGTTTATATACAGTGGACTCGCGATAATATGAACACCCTAAATTATGAACAACCCAAAATATGAACGCTTTTTGGCTACCATTGACTACTCTAAAATATGAACTTTGGACAAAAGCTCTAAAATATGAACAATATTGTTGTCAATAACGAATTTTAAGCGCTTTGTAATTTGGGGAATCCGCTAGGTATTCGCATTCAATATGTACATATGTACATACATATGTATTTACCCACCGCTCGAAAATGCTTACATGTGCTAATTACAGGGTTTGATTTTGTCTACGTCAGTCGTCTGTAAGAATTTCTAGTGTCGTTGGTTGGTGATTTCTTAAGAAATAATCAAATGTGAATATGTAATTTTGAAACATACACACAAAACAGTTTCTGACTTTAAGAGGCAAATCCGATATTTTGGAATACTTTCGAAAAGGTGCAAGTGTTACTAATTTAGCAACTAAATATGGAGTGGCAAAGTCTACACTATGTGGAATAAGGAAAAATAAAAATGCTATCTTTAAATGTGTTAACAATACATTTATGGGTCCTGGAAAAAGGAAAACTATGCGCCCATCAGAGTATCCAAAATTGGAAAAATCGTTGTATATGGTTTTTGCATATGAGGAACAAAAAGCTCCCGGTGAGCGGACTAATGTTAAAAGAAAAGGCGAAGGTGCTTCATTGTACAATTAAAGAAAATTGCCTTAATTTCAATGCCAGTGATGGATGGCTCCAAAATTTCAAAAAGAGATATGGCGTTCGGTTGCTCCAAGTTTCTGGGGAAAAACTATCTTCACAGCCCCAGTTGGTCGATCCATTCAAAAAAGCTCTAAAGACGAAAATGGAAGAGCTTGGTTTAAGTCGGGAGCAACTTTACAACGCCGACGAATCCGGTTTATTTTGGAAACTTTTACCACAAAAGACGTATGTATCATCATTAGAAAAAACAGTCCCAGGAGCAAAGATGGAAAATCAAAGAATAACATTCTTGTGCTGTTCAAATGCGGAAGGATCTCATCAACTCAAGCTTCTTGTGGTAGGCAAGGCCAGAAACGCCCGTTGTTTTAAGGGGTTTGACTGCCCTGTTCATTATCGACATTCAAAGTACGCTTGGATGACTGCCGCTATCTTCAAAGATTGGTTCCATCGTTCATTCATACCTGAGGTAAGTTTTAACCCGTATTTCAGTAGCTTATAACTTATGTAGGTAACGAAATTTTTAACAAAAGAAGGACTGCCAGTTAAGGCTATCCTTTTAATTGATAACGCTCCATCGCATCCACCTGAGAATGAACTTAAAAGTGAAGACGGCTCTATTTTAGCAGTGTTTATGCCACCCAATGTCACTCCCCTTATACAACCCATGGCCCAAAATGCAATCAGGATTACGAAACTTTATTACAGAAACAGTCTTTTGGGTTCCGTTGCTGCAAAAGAATGTGACTTGCTAGAGTCTATGAAGCAAATTTCACTTAAGGAAGCTATTATTACCCTTGAGCCTGCATGGAATAAAGTGGATGAGGCTGTGCTATCAAAATGCTGGAACAATGTTTTGAGTATGGTTGAAAATCAAGAAGATCCTGAAGATGAAATTCCTTTGAATATCCTTCGAAGAAACTTGAATATGAATGTGGGGGATTTGGAGGAAAGCGCAGCTAATCTTTTACAAAACTTGAGACCTGCGGTTTGTTTTATCAGAAACGTAAACTCAAAAAAGTTTTATTTACTATTTGTATTCACTGCAGATTGAAATCACTGCTTGCAACGTTAGAGAATGGAACGAGGATGCTATTGAATGCAATGAAAATAAAATACAAAAAATATCCGACGAAGACGACTATACTGTAGAGTCGCAAAAGACGATCACAGCAAGAGAAGCTATTGACATACATATTTAATAATGCTTTGGAATGGGCTGAAAGTGAAATGGTTGAACAAAAGGAATTAAATGTATTAAAGAACCTAAGGGAAAAGGCAGTTTTTTAAGTGGTTGAACATCAGAAACAGCAAAAGCGGATTACCGATTTTTTTCCAAAATGAGCTTCAACTTTTTATAAAATTAAAACATAATACGAGATTATATCTAAACTTTTTTGTTTACATGCAACATTGTTTTACTTGTGTAACGAAAAAAATTAATAAAACAAGTTTATTTTGAAGTTTAAAATAAAAAAAACATTTAATTTAAAACTAAATTTAAAAATGAACGGTCCTAGTTTTAATTAGTTCATATTATCGCGAGCCCACTGGATGTACATACATATTCATCATGTGGTGACTTCGTGGTGCAATATCAACACGACTTACGTAACGCGATGTAAAAAATTACTCTCATGCCGCTAAAGAGGTTTTACTTAGAAAAAATTTTTGGAAGAGAAAAAACCATTACGACCTTAAGTAATACCAATTGCTCATAAAAGTAGTTGGTTTTATAAGCTAACCTGGCGAAGGCGGTAGTGCAATCCCTTATATTTGGTCTTGTTTCATATAAAAAAAAATTTAGTATATTATGCAGATTGTAAGTTCCTCCACACTCTAGAGAAGCCCTTCTATAATTGATTTTTACTATAACCCGGTTTTATTTGGGGACATACATATGTATGTATGTGGCCGCAAATATGTGTGGCATGCAATCCGTGTGTTGTTGTGTGCTCATTATCTACATTTTATAAAGAGAAAAAAGCTCTTTTGTATTGCATGGAAACTTGCATGTATATGTATGTATTCTATTTACATCCAATGTGTGTGTGCTTTACGGCAAAGCCATTGAAAGGACGACCATTATGGTTACCACTTGATTCTAATATGGTGGGTCAAAAGGTGTACCAAAATATAAAGAAATGTACCAAGGTATTACTTTAATATTAAATAAGCAAAACGAGAGAAATTAGAAACCATTCATATCAGATTGTAGTTGAATTTATTGATATCTCTATTGTCGTTGGTTTACTTACCAAAACCGTCACTTTCGTTTTGCAATAATTAGAAAAAATTGTGTATTTTTTTGTAGCTCTAAATTCATTCAGATTTACTCAATGCTTAATTTTCATTAGTAACTATCTTCCCAAAATTGTATGAGCTAACATTAAGTTCCTTTAAAAACAGATCAATTTTTATACCTAGTTCATTTGTAGTTATCGTTACGGAGAGATGACTTCTTCCTTTTTGACAACTGTTGATGCCTCTTACATATTTTTTGTTTTTTTTTCAGAGAAACCTTAGTGAAGGCTATACTAAAATCAAGACTGTCTACCTATAGTCAATCCAGCCGTGATTATCGTGATCATCTGGAAAGCATAGTGTAAAAAGTTAGAAAACGAAACTCGATTAAAAGTTTTTTACTTTTTTTTCTAGAGGTATTAATAATTGAAAAATCTTCCAACTCATTTTCCCCACATAAAGTAAAATAGACTGACACCTATCCATATAACTAAATATCCAGGTATATTTTCGAAATGGCAACAACGACTTTTTTTTTTTATTACAACTGATACTGAGTTGAAAGCTTAGGTAATCTAATAAAATAATTCATTGTTTCAAAAATTATCGACAACACTCACTAAGTGAAGTTGTACCAAAGGAAGAAAATCCTGCAGACTTTTAAGTAGTGGCCGAGTTTTTGGAAATGCCAACGGTTTTTGGAAATGCCAACAGAGGACGAAGGATTTGGTTTTAATTGGAGGTATCTAGTTGGCGCCAGTTAGTAAGGCAAAGAAACGACTAACATTCACAGCTGGAATCGGCGAAATCGTCAAGGAGGTTATAGCGCCAAATAAACAGAATAAGGTGGCATCGTCTTTCAAAATTTCGTTAGAGAAGTGACACCTTGTTTACAATTTATATTCCTGTTGGGATCAATATCCTTGGTCAAGCCGATTAAAGCCAAAACGTATTTAATTTTTAGTATGAAAACCAAATGATAACTACATACTCGAACTGATCTTGAAAGACTTCAACCTTTAAAAGCCACCCGAGAACTGAAAGTATTTGATGGCAATGTTGTAAGAGTTGTCAAGCGCAAGTTGCATGAGGCACCTTCAGACAAAATGATGCTAGGCTCTGTTGAGAGCCGTCTAATATTTATTAAAGAAAAAATTGCAGTAATCATATTTTTTTACTGATTATTGAAAATTCTTATTGATACTGAAAATGTAATGCACTATCATCAGGGAAATGAAAAAAAATTAATATGTGCTCAATAAATATATTTAGTTTTGGCTTATCTGCTTTTCCGCAGGAAGATTAACCCATTAACGCCGGGGTACAGAACCCGTGGACCGATCGTCATGATTTTTCATACACCAGTTACTTTTGACCTTTAGATGCAAAAAATAATTTTTAAACAATTTTTTTTCATGCCACGCCCATTCCCCAGCCTGTACTTTTTAAAGTACAGCCGGCGTTAGTATATAAATTTTTTTCATTTCAAAAACTACTTGGGATTTACCAAACAAACGGTTTTATTTTCATTAAAACATAAATTTACAGAATGTGCTTACACTTACGAGTCCATATCTATTTATTAACATTGAATCATAAATAAAGGAAAAAAGAAATAGTTTTAGATATTATCTGTGGTATTGAGCGAAACAATCTCTTTTTATGCAAAGGGTTTTTCTGCACATAGCGCATGACCAAATTGTGCGTTGATGGCATACGACGCAACGCAATTGCGAGTCATTTTTTTGTGGAATATGGCCATGGGTGTTTCTTTCAACAGATGAAGAAGGTGCACGCCTTTTCCTAGAGGCCCGTGATTTGCCTTCTATCAAATATTTCCGAACAATTGCACGCCTGAATTGTAGTTGTGTATTAAATTTATCGTTTTTGTTATTGAGTGATATATAAAACTTCCAAGCATTTGTCATGGTCAATTCAAGAAGATAAGTGAAAATTACCCACCACCATTTCTTTCCCTTCAGTGCTATACGATAGGCATTTACATTTTGGTCTATATTATCGACGCCACCCATATGCTTATTGTAAGTGGCATATATATTTGGTTGTGGAACGTTGATCTTGCTTTGACTCTCGCGAGACCAGCGCTTAACATAATTCACAGGTGTTATTGTATCAAAGTTGGTGAGCATCGAGCAAACGCTATTGTCTACCCACTTAACTGCGAGGATATCGTTGGAAGTATCGTAACGATAATCGTAAGTTCCACGGGAACGCTTTTTGAAAATCTTGTTGCTATCAAGCTTGCAATTTGAAATTCTGTTTTCGCGAACGGTACCAGTTGCTTTGAACTTCATGTTTGCTAGCTGTCTCATTAGGGAATGGGTGGTAAAATAGTTGTCGAAAAAAATTGCATGTCTCTCGGGATTGGGAATCCTGTCCACAAAGTTCAATACAACGCTTGCGCCTAGCGGAATATTTCGAGCTTCGGACGTATTTTTTCCACAATAAACATCCAAATCATAACAATACCCGGAAGAGCTAGCTAGCATCCATGCCTTGTAACCAAAACGTATGGGCTTACCTCTTATAAATTGTTTTGCTGAATGCTTGTCGAAGTACTTTGTCATTGATTCATCAATTGATAAATTCGAGTAAAAATAACCGAATTGCTGAAAACGTGCAATCAACATAGTCATTAGTGGTCTAACTTTAAACATTTTGTCTATAGAATTATTTATTTCTTTGTTATCTGCAAGATGCAGATATTTTTTTATTCCGAGAAAGCGATCTCTTGACATGGCTTTGCCGTTTGCCATTTTCAAAGAAAAAAGGCATTCACGTTTCTTTACTAATTCATTGAATCTATTGGATATTATAATATTATATTTTTCTTCAAATTATATTATTAGTATTTTTACCGCATTTTTTCCAGTAATCAGTAAAAAAATATTTTTACTACAATTTTTTTTAGTGAAAAAACATGTTTGCAAATTTTTTCAGTAATCACTAAGAGTTTACTGGCAATGCAAAATATTTTTTTGATTACTGCGGCTTGCATTGCAGTAAATGAATAATGCAGTGTAGTGCATTTGGTATATCTGTTTCCTATGCTGGCTCCCATAGGGTTGGTATATTTTTTCAGTTAAGCAAAAATTTCACAATAATATTGTTTTTAATGAATACGCTAGCAAGTTTACAAAATTTAAAAACCATACCAAATTTGGAACATTTCTGTCACAACGGCAACCCGTGCACGGTGCATGTGGTCTGTGGCATGTAGCCATCGTTTGAGTTGACACCACTAGAGCTTGATGTCACGTTCGAGTTTGATGTCACCGGCAGTTAGCACCTACCATCTGTAATAAAAAGAAAGGAGTTTCCATATTATTGTTCCATAAATATATTTGGGTTGAAAAAAATATCTAGTTGCTTTAGTTTTGTCTGCATTTCCTCTTTTCATAATATTACAATATGTTTATTTGTTTGTATGTTAATTCTCACGTGTGCGCGTATTTCGTACTTACGAGCGAATATTTTCACTTTTCTGCACAAAAAGAAATTTCACTTTTCATAAGTTGTGATATTTTCGTTAACATTAAAACATAAAAGTTGGTCACTATCTTAGTTTTTTGTTTTGTTTTGTTTTTTTTTTTTTGTGCTACATACTCACCTTACCTAAATTTGTGTCTGCTTATCTACATACTTGATTCTTGTGATTGTTGTTGTTGCTCTACTTGACGTTTGCATGTAAGAATAAATATTAGTATTGTGTTGCAGCGTTGCATGCAACATGCAATATTTTACTCATCGTCTCTTCGATTTCATATGCCTGCAATTCAATTCAATTGTTCAACTGTCGAGTCACCTTGTCTTGTTTTTTTTTTTGTTTAATATAAAAATAAGAAAATACAAATGCGGCATAAGATAGCTGGTAATACAATTTGAGTATATAGTCAGTACGTATAAAAAAATGTCTGCAAGCGGATAGATACAAATTTTGAAATAAGCAATTTTGTGTTCGTCTCGCCATTTTGTCAGGAGTATTTTTGTTAATCCAACTTTTGCACACTTTTGCACGATTTTGCAAAAATTTAAATCAAAAGTCGCACTGCAGTGTTACAACAATTGACAACAATGTTGACACGGTTATAATTCAAGGCTCTTCGATTGAAGTTTAGCCAATTTGATTTTGATATTCATTTTGTGCAATTTTCGTTAATTTTCTACATAGTTCGATTCCTATTTAATTGGCAATGAAAACCGAAAGTAATGGGAAATTATTTATAGATTAAAGATGGTGGCCATGATAACTAGACGAGCAGCAATCCGTAATAGAAAATTTTATTAAAATTATGAACCTACAAATTGTTGTAAGTCGCATTTAATTGACTTCAACATTTGACGTTGATCGAGGGAGAGTTTATATTGTTTGTTAATTAAAATGATTGCATGGAAATACATTTAATAATTACAATTATTATTATGGAAAAAATATAAGGGTAAACCAAAAAACGTACGTTACAAATAAGTTGGCGTTTCGTTGGCTGTGGAAAGAAATTTTCGCCCAATTTCACCACACCAGAAACCAATTGGATTAAATTAAATTCTAATATCAATTAGCAAATGTCAAATTAGCTCTGATATGGGGAAATTAGACTAGATTTTCTGTTAAAGAAAAGGTGGGAGTAATGCAACTTCTTTGCAATTTACGTTTTTGGATGAATAGTTAATACAGATTCGTTTAGCACTCGAGTCTTTAACAAATCAAATCTTTATATTTTTAACTGTTTTAGTATATAATGAACTGGAACTTTTAGTTTAATAATAAATAAGTTATTTGGTCACCCTCGTAACCGAGCGTGTGGCGTGCTTCATCCGGTGTGCCCAGGGTTCAAACCTCGCCCGGGGTAAATAACATTACAAAGCAAATTTACTTCCTCAAATTAATGGCAAAATGTTTTCAGCATGAACTTGAATTAAGGGAAAATTCTTCTATTCTTCTTACGTACTTACATAATTGGCACTATGACCTCTCAAGAGATTTTGGACGAGTTCAACAAATTGCGCCAGTCACTCCTTCTTCCTGCTAACTGGTACGCCGGGGCGGCCGTACTCTCCCTCTACGACCACCAGCTGGTACCGCGTTGAATACTTTCACGGCTGGAGCATTTTCGTTCATTCGCAGCATATGTCGTGCCGTTGTTTTTTTATTTGCTGAACTATGTCTACGACCTTATTGTTTTTTAGGCGCACCATTGCCGTTCGAGTTTCGTCTAGGTCGGGAAACGGTACTACGACTCCGTTTTCATTGATTGGAGGAGGTTCGGGTTCGTCATCTTCGATATTTTCCGCGTCACTACCATTAAGCAGCGTGAAGTAGTGCTCTCTCTACAGTTTGAGTGCACTCTGGATGTCGGTCAGCAGGTCGCTGTTTTTATTCTTACAGGAAATTGCTCGCATTTTTCCTATCGGCTAGCAACTCAAGCTCCTCGCACTCGCGCATCTCGGTCTCTCTATTATTTTCTCGGAATATGCGCCTCGCTTCCTTCATCAACTCCTAATATCTCTCCTGCACAGTTTGCGTTGCGCCCGATCGTAGCGTGGCCCTGTCAGCGGCATCTTTCTTTTAAGTAAATAACGGTAATTCTAAAATAAGGAAATTGATTACTTGTTTTAAGGAAATACTTTTTTCTGAGTGCATTTCTTTGTTGTAGCCTTTGCTATTATTTTTTATAAAACTTAATAAGACCGTAATATAATAACTTCACCCGAGTATGTAACCTACTTTCGAGTTTAATTATATTGACCGGGAATTTTTATATATAGTCGGAATTCCGTCTTCGTCGTCTTTCGGAATACAAGTACGCTCAAACTTGTAAATTCGATATAGCTGAATGGGTTTTCATTAAGTTTTAAACACTACTCCGATGCATTTTAATAAATCCACGCAAGATTGTTCACTTAGTACCTACGATCAGTCTATGTAGTTATTTTTCTGGCGCAGCCTTCAGCTCACAAATGACAAGAAAAACCAAGTCATCCCACGCAGGCGTGCGACTATAGACCTTAATAAATTTTGTATTTTAGATGCAAACGACTGTGATAAGATAAAATAAGTGGCTAGAAAAAATGCAACATTAGATACAATACAGCGAACATAAAACTATGTATAAAAAGCTATCCACACACTCACCTCAAATTCGGCATGCATATGTAGATATTGATAAAGATGTGGCACAATGACCTAAATATACAAAAAAAATAAAAATAAATAAATTACTGACCAACTTATCCAACCATGGCTTAAGAAACGAATGAACTTGTTTAACATGTTTATTTATAGAGATAGATGAGAAAATAATACGCATTTGAGTTAACATACATTTTTAAATCTACTATATGAAAATTAATTGTGCGTATTTATTATGTTTCTGGAGTGGCCAATGGCAATAAAAGCCACGAACAAAAGTCAACCTACTAATAATTAAAAGTAGCGAACAACAGCCAAATGCGGAAGAAAAGTTTAAAAATTGTACGCATATGTTTTCGAACGTTTATATCGGTAATGAAATATTGTAAACACAAATAAATAAATAAATATTTATATAGGGGCCTTTTCTGGAATTTATGATTTGCCCGCAAGAATGACAAGTTTATTTATTTGCACTTATAGCAATTCTACAAGATTGCACGATAAAAGCTTTATGAAGTAGAATAAAAGTATAAAATAAATTAAACGCCGATCAGAAAATTTCTGTTTAGAACTGATGCAAAGGTTAAGAAACCCCTTTTTGTTTATAAAATTTATAAACAGTTTTTCTATTGACTTTGCCGACTATTAGCAATCGCTTGCCAACGGCTGGGTGTTTTATTTAGTTTCCAGCTTGTTTTTTCTCTCTCTTAGCACCTCTGCTGCACCGTTCCAGTTTCACATAGGCATATAAATAAATTTGCATACTCACATATGCATAAAATAAATATATTCATTATCGGCCTAACAGAGAGGCGATCGAGACGACCTCTCTGATCCCGCGAAAACCAGGGAAAATCAATGGGAGTATATAACATAATTTGAGAAAGTGGTTGCAAGTTCTAAGAGCATGCTAGAAGTTCTATTAAAGTTTTTTTTTTTTGCAATTTCTGTAGACAAATGATTGTTACTCCGAAATATTTTGTAGCAAAAATCAGAAATTTAATCCCTAAAATTTGTTTGGTTAAATGGGCCAACTGTTTTGCATGCATTGTCTAAGAACAACTTTCAAACCCCTAGCAAGTTTTAAAGAATCAACGACGCAGTGTCAATTAATCTGAATAAGATACATCGAGTGTGAAATTAGCAACAATCAACAAAATCGGTACTATTTTTGCATCGAAATTTTACAATTTGTTGCATTATATTTCGTGAAAATATTAAGAGTTGACTGAGCTGAGCAAATTTGAAAACAACATCAAAAAGGTAATTAGTATTTATGATTCCTTTGACAAGTTTTTAAAATACTTTAATTCGGATATTTTGAGTTTAAACAGTTTTATAATCTAAGATGAATTTTTAAAGAAATCTTTTTTATAAAAAACTATTGTAGTGTTCACTCAATTTTTTTAAATATTCTGACGGAAAAGACTTCCGTAAGATATGAAATAAATATAATACATTTTACATATATTGCCGGTGGAAAACCAGCAACTTTTTTTCAGTACAGGAAAATATGAGTTTTATTTTTATCCCTAAAACTTAACGAAATTGGTTGTTGTCCGTGATCTCTTAAAGGGCAATACTAGCAACTATCTTTCAACTCCCCACAGCCTTTCGAGAGACTAAAATCAAGGCGGATTCATACCAGGTGGTTTTGAGCGTCCAACAACAAAAACACACCTCCTAGGCTCAATGAGAGTGAGCATCGGTGGGAATTACAACAAATACATAGTTTTGACATTCAGTCCAGCAAACGAATTCATTCAGCTGCTTTGTGAACGCCACCTTTTATGAGTTCGCTTTGACAAAAATCTTTTGTAAGACAAATCTCTATTCTGGCAACTATCTTGAAAGCTCTTTTCTATCTTTAATAAGACAAGTTGAAAGATGTACGAACGAACAGGTCTTAGCGTTGTTTTGGTTATATTTAAGCAATTTTTTTGAAATGTATATTTATAATAAACTTGTTATTTAAATATTCTACTATAGCATAATTATTATTTTTATAAAAAAATTTTATAAAAAATATTAAAATACCTATAAAACCAGCTAACCGAGCTATAAAAATTTGTAACTCAAATTCATCAATTCAAATTTTAAGTAAAATGTACCAAAAAAACATCAGATAGTTAAAAAAGAGATAAATCATATAAAATAAAAATTGATACCCCATGCCCATGATACAATAAACAAAGGCAGTTTCACTTCTTCTTCTTAGCCGCCATTGCTCGCATTTGGCGTAAATTGTGGTTTTGACATTTCCTTTTGAAATAGCTCTATTTCCATAATCTTTCGCAAAAGTGGAAAAATTAGTTAAAAAAATTATTTGAAAATAAGTGAAGAAGAGTCTAGGTTCCGGTGAAACCGAATTTTAATCTCCCGTCGCCATTTTTAAATCAAGCAAACAGTTCTTGTTGTATACAATAGAACCAGTTAAGCAAAATAATAAACTTCATTTTGAAAAGTTAACCGATTATTATTTATGAAATAATACCGATTATTATTATGTTTTATTTATTTAAATGTAAATAAATTAAAATTATTTTGCTTTAACCTACCACGCTAATTTTCCAATATTAAATACTGCGTATCGAGTTAAAGCGAATAGGTTCAAATATTTTTTGGTGTTTTGTAACATAAGCTCCATATTTAGGAGCATCAAAAATTCCAGAAGCAATTGCCAAAAATTTTAATCAATAAACATTTTTTAAGAACTCAGTTTATGCAGTTAAGTAAGAACATTTATCTTGCGAGTAAAAAATCTTTAAAATATATTAAAATTCCAAAGCAATAATTTGTGATGTGGCAGTTAAACAATTTACGAAAGGTACAAACGTCAATAAACACATTTTATGTCCAACAAATTAAAAGTGTGTCTACCTTCCATTTTGTATAATGTCCCAACGTGCGCATCGAACCTTGAATTACCTCATTCACGCGCAAAACATCTAGGCTAAAATGAACAGAGCTTTTCATTTGCTTTTTATCTTTCGTCAGTTTTTGAAAAGAAGTTTTTTGTTTTTTATCAAAAAAAAAACTTTTTGACCATTAATGAACCATGAATGTTTAAAACAGAACTTTTTATGTAAAATATTTGTCCCAGAATGCAAAACGTCTTTCAAACTATCTTTACAATTGTGCACTCTTTTTGACAGAATAGGCCTATAAATATAAACACAAATTTGAAAAAACCAATAGACTCGATGCCAAGCTGATTCATATCATGAATTCAAGCGTACTTAGTTTACGGAAGTTTAAAAAAAAAAAAAAAAAAACAAACTGGGCCTCCTAAAAACGTATAGTATTCAGGCGCCGAAGCCCCTTAGGACGGCACTGATATCCACGCATATGTAAACATTTAACACAGCTCTGTCGATTGTGGGTAGACAAATTGCAGTAGCAACAATTTGCGTAGGTTGTTGTTTGTATGAGCTTTGTTGACTTTTGCTGTTGTTGGTTTTTGCTTGATTTTCAATTTTATTTATTTACTCCATAGTTAAACAAGCCAATGTTTGTCCGCATTATTGCTTTTCACAGTAACGCCAGCTAAACATATGTATTTTTAGTACATTTAGTGTTTTGGTTTTCAATAGATACTGGGGCTTTTGTGTAAAATTATCCAAAATAAGGTCAGCGATTAGATCTGCACGCACCAGTTGTTGAGCTCTGTTTTGCTTTGATGACTTTTTTTCGTTATATTTACCAGCAATATCTGCATTTAGGTACGTAGGGAGAATGGATTTTTTTGACTATAACTAAATGCGATATTTCAAGTTGGATGGATTTTCTAACCTCAATTATGTATCGAATATCTGATTACACATTTCCTTTAAATTTAATTTAGTCATTGAGTTTGAAAGGCTTTTTGGCAAAAGTTATCAAATTTAATTGAAGTACTGAGGCATTAAAATAATGATTTTCATTTGTTTATTAATCTGTTGAAATGTTGGGGTCAATATTTGTAGCAAGCGTTGTACTTGCTTTAAGCGCGAGGAATATAATACAAATGCAAAGGTCGGAAACAATTTATCACCGTATATAAGACTTAAAATCCATTTCAAGCTTATATTATTTATACACAAAACTGCAGTTTATTTGAATATTTGATTTTTACCCGAAACATTTGATATCCACTCGAATATAGTGGGCCTATTAATTAAAATTAAGTCAGCAAAATTTTAAATATTTGAAAGTGAATTTTTAAATTACTCAAAAACGAGTGCAACGATATCTGCCCTACCTATCTGTTCCAAATAAACCTATCAACAAAAAATTTCAATGCAAATAGAGAAAGATGCATTTTTAAATGTTAACTCTCTCGGGTAAATTCATAATGGAATAATTGTTATTCGATTAATATTAATATATTTTTTATCCCAAGAAAGTTGCGGACTTAAATCTATTAACTGTCTAGATTTTTAAAACTTTTTCAATATTTCTTAAGAGCTTTATGCATTGAACTATTTAATATATTAAAAGTCTTAATTTGCTTAATATAAATTCAAAAGAATTTCTTATTTCTTCTTGCAGTTACCGCGCTCCCACTCAAGAAACAAAATCATCATCTTAAACTCAAAGGTATGTACAAAAAAGGAAGATTCAAATACATAAATTGGAATTCAAATAATTAATATATTTCATTTTATTGTAAGCAACCAAATCCGATGCATAAAAATTAAAAATTAATTTATATATGTGTACGTCTGCAATACCTTTTAGAGTTAGAAATATTAACAAGAATTAGTTGTTGCCGTTTTGTTATAATTTAATTAGAGATTTCGCTGCTTTTTCGCTACTTAAAAAAATAACTAGTTGCTGTTACCCATTTTGTGGAATTCAAGTATACAGAAAATGTTGATGTGGTACAAAGAAAGAGTTGATGGCCAGTTCGCGATGTCGTACTTTGCTATTTATTGATATTTTATCTAAATGTATTTTTGTAGCAGCAACTTAATTAAAGTTCTTATTTGGTACTATAAATGTTTGCTGGTCTGCGCTTACGCAATTAAAATTATTTCAAGATACACTTATTCTTAATAGCCCGATATTAATTAAGGTAGCTTTTATCGCTGTGACCTAATTACAAAGTAACCTTAATAAAAACTTGCATTAAAATTTTTTGTTTCTTAGTACCATCACGATTTTAAGACACTTTTGTTTCGTAAATAATTGATCGGAGCGTACTGATAAAGTTTTCATTTACTATAACTTTTGTTATAAGTGGTATGCGCGAAATCAGGAAATACCGATATCAGAATATAGTTGAGACTTTAACTTTCCCAGAAATATAAATATTTTTAATTTAAATAGTTTAGCGAACTTTGCCCGACTCAAAATGCATTATGTTGGGCTCATTTAATCGTAACGTATCTATTTTTCTTTTATATTTTAAAAGTATAACTATTTGCTAGATAACTGCGTATAGTTAATATTTTTATTTAAAAATGTAGAAAATAATGGCAATTGATTTTTTTTTTAATAATTATTAAATTCTCGCCAACCCAAAGCGATATAATCTATGGTTTGATTCAAGCGCTGCGTTGCGAAAGTTGCAGCGAGCGATTTAAAAACAAAAATGGTTACGATGCGAGGAAGTAGTTTAACCAGAAATATAAAGAATTTTGAGTCTAGCAAATTTAGGTAAGCGATTAAAATTCAAAAGCTGAATGTTTTCAAAAACATTTTTTTTTAAGGAGTGCTGATTATCTTGGAAAAAGTGAAAGTTTTGTTTTTTTATTTCGTACGATTTGTAAAATAATGACCCATAGGCGTTAATTATATTTAGTTTGAAAAGGTTTTATTATGCACAAAATCTATGATATAAAAATTTTCACACTTGGCAATAGAAAGGCCAAAATTTCTTGAAACCTATATTTACTGGACAATTAATTCTAGAGATTTCGTTTATAAAAGGACTAAAAAGTGATAACATGATTTGTGGTAATTTTAAGGCATCCAATCAAGCTTTGGAATATTTGGTGTGGGAAATATTTGCTTTACTTGAAAGAATATTTATGCCTTTAGTAATTTTGTCATAATAGCTAGCAAAAATTTGTTTTCGGGGCATCTATAAAAACCAGCAGATTGAACTAGTTAAACTGATTACACCTAGAAACTCCATTTATAAGGTCAATAAAATTAGATGAGAAGAAACGACAAGAAAAATTAAAACCCATTGAAATAGGAACATTTCTGAAGCAAATGGTTACTAAATTTTACTAAAATATATCAAAAAATCCTAGTATATATATGCCATGAAAAGCTTTTTCCCAAAAATCATTTGCCATTCGGAGTCAATTAATTTTAGTTAAATAATTTTTCCCAGTCATATAACCTACAGCTATGCTCGAATGGAAGGAACTGCCATTCTCCTGAACACATAATATGTCTAATATCATATATCAATTTATTCTGAATGGAAATTTTCCAATGGCCACTATAAAATGTGTAATATGAAATAATTAAAATTTTATTGAAAAGTTTTGTAAAATAAAAAATAAAATAAACATACTTACCGCAACTATTGAAAAATCTCACCGGAGTCTGGAAACATCAAGGTTATTTTAACGTCGTTAATATTTTTCAGCATCACTGTCTTGAATCGCATACATACATACATACAGTGGCGAGCAAAAGCAGCCAAATGTTGATTGTATTAGCAAGGTTTCTCATGATGCTGAATGTTTTCCCGTTAATTTTATATAAAAATATAGTTTATAGTATACCAAAATCCATGTAAACTAATGTAAGAACATTTATATAAAATTTATAAGAACTCTGGAAATTTTCTTTAATATTAAAAAAAATTTTAGTGCAATGTTTAAACATTTTTAGGGTAAGCAGTTTTATTTGAATATATGAGACTTTCAATTTACTCAGTCTACGTATTGATATTACCATTTGCAAAGTTGTACTCACAACGGTAAAAGAGGAAAATAGTATACTTTTATCTACAAGAATAACGTAATTCCACGATTTTCCTTGAACCCCTTCTAATTATTTCGTTTCTTGTCCTTCGACCAGTAGTGCGATTCACTAACTTATTTTAACGATATTCGCATGGTTAACTCATCTTAACCAAAACTTTAACGATGTTGCTATTCAGTAGCCATTTTTTAACGATTTTCGCATTCGCCGAATCAGCTGTTGTCGTTCGCTAGTCGTATTCTGAAAACTAAACGACAACAAATTTGATGTTGTTAACTCAATCGAGAAATGAAATAATTCGTCATTTCAACTGAATTACTCGTAAAAGAAAAATTTTTAAATTTTGTGATTTGTTTTGTTTTAAATTAAAAAAGGAACATTAAATAATATCCTTTGAATATTTGGCTATTATTTATCAGGAGGTGACGAAGAAGTAAACGCGTCAACAGTGGATCGAAGTTTGCTTCGGGATGTGGACAATCCCTTTCATTTTAATGCAACAGAGGGTGAGGTTTCCTATGATCCAAGCTGCTAAAGAAATGTTTCCTTCAAGTCGTCACCCTTTGTGAGAGGCACTGTTGGGGCCAACGATTGTACTCATATGATCATCAATTTCGCCACCAAAGAAACATGAGGAGGCTTATCTCAACCACCATATCTACCATTCAATTAATGTGCAAATGGTTAAAGAAAACTTTTATTAATGATCCAAGTTTAAAAACAGAAATATGGTTTAGTTTTAATATATAGATAAAAGATTTTAATTAAAAAAATTTTAAATACATGCATGTAAATCCTAAATACGCTGGAGCACAACGCGAATTTTGAAAACGAAAACCATGGCGTATTTTCAGGTGATTCCGAATATTCCTCGGAACCGAGATGATGACTATTCTACCAAATCTCCCAGAGGAGAGTCCAAAATTCTGCTACAATGGATCATTGCAATATATAAAAAGAATTATAAACCTTTGTAGCTTGATATAAACTAAGATCTTATTTCACTTTAACGAAATATAATAAAAACGCCCAAATTTATATTTGTGATTTTCGCTTATTTTGACATTTAGTTTGACAGAGGTGTCACTCTTTATAACTTTGAATAAATACAACGAAACAGCTGTTAAGTGTCGTTAAGGATAGTTAGTGAATCGCGCAATCGTTAGTGCAAACGACAAATATTGACGTCAAAAATTGCTATTGTCGCACCGTTTAAAGTTAGTGAATCGCACTACAGGTGTCTTATTAGAGGTAATTTAAACTCCACCAAACAAGAAAGAGGTTTTATGAAAAGCTCTTTCGTGGCATAAATAGAGTCGAAAGTCAGAGCCTAGAGCTATTAGAAATAAGTTGTTGAATGATATTTAGTGTATCATAATACCACCGAGCTTTTAGTAGGACACTCCAGACTAAGGGTAAAATCCCTCACACGCTACCAGCTAATGCGACCGGGGAAAAAACTATTTTAGTATCTCAATATGTGTGATTATTTTTTTTTTTGTTACCGAATCGAGACATTTCTTGTAACGCAATGTATTTGAATTATTTGAATATAAATTTATGGTACGCTAAATTCTTTAAGGTTATCATTCGGTGAACTTTTCTAAGTAGTAATGCCCATTTTTACTTCTCGTGAAACTGAAAATAAAACTTTAACATCAGCTGATTTTGTATTTACAGAAATATTCATTGAAATTTTAATATCTATACTATATTCAAACCATAGGAAAGCACATTGGATGTTTCTTTAAAAGAAGGACCAAAGGTTGTGCACGGAATATATAAGTAATGGAAAACATTTGCACCGATTTCTATGATTTTCGTCCGTCTATTGCCTCTTTGACCTCAGTAATCTTCGAAATTTTTTTCATATGTAGCTTATAAATGTACAAATTTTATGTGGTAGAAAATGCAGAACTCCGTTTGCAAAAAAAAAAAGTGTTAAAATTAATTTTTATGAAATGCAAGCATTTTATGAAAAAGCTCGTGAGTCCAAAAATTCAAAAAGTTATGCAAAATCGGCGGTAGTTTCATTCACTTCAAATTTGCACCTTATTTTAAGAAAATTAAATTACGGTTAAACATTTTTCTAAAAATTTGGAAAATTTTGAAGAACATTTGTTGAGTTTTTTTTTTAATTTTGTATAATGCTTGAAACATTATTTTACATAAAAGTAAATAAGTCATAAAAGTATTTTTATTGCATTAATCCTATATATTTTTAATATTATCAATATCCGACAATAAATACGGATCTTCTGAAGTTTGGCAGCCATATTTTTATATTTCAAGCAACTTGTTTATAAATCAATTAAGTTCCGCTTTTCGAACAGTTATGAATCTTCTTGCTGAGATGAATCGTTTGGTACCCACTTTTTAATATTTCATATAACTTCTGTATAATTTAATTAAAGTTTACTTTTTAAAGAGGTAGGGACAATCTCTAAAATATTGGTATGAACCTCAAACCATTGACACTCTCTCGAAGTAATTGTGTTCGGTAGCGTGCTCCATTGATGGTTTCAACCGGCTCTAGCAGCTTATAGTACAGCACACCCTTCTGATCCCACCAAATACAGAGCATTACCTTCGCGCTATGGATATTCGGCTTAGCCGTTGATTTGGCTTGTTGGCCGAATTTCACATATGATTTTTTGCGCCTGGGTGTAATAGATCTATTTTTCATAACCAGTAACAATCCGATGCAAAAATGACTTCCTTTTGTGGCGTTCCAGTAGCATTTCGGACAAGCAAAACCCACCTTTCGACATCTCTCAGCTTGAGTTCATGTGGAACCCAATTTCCTTGCTTTTGAATAAGTCCAGCTGCTTCTAAACGTTTTGAAATGGCTGCTTGAGTGACACCCAAAGATTCAGCGAGCTCTGCCTGCGTTTGGCAACAATCTTCGTAGAGTAATGCTTCCAGTTCTTCATCTTCATACTTGTTTGGCTGCCCAGGACGTTCATCGTCTTCCAAGCCAAAATCACCACTTTTAAATCGTGCAAACCAATTTTGCCACGTTCGCTCAGCTAGAGCATGTTCACCATAAACTTCCACCAAAATACGATGACTTTCGGCAGCAGTTTTCTTCATATTAAAGTAATGAAGAACTTCCCGCAAAAACACTTTTTCAGGCACAAAGCTCGACATATTTGAGTGAAAAGAAATTATTGTTGTTTACGCTTCAAATGAATAACATATGGAATACATACAGGTTACGCCATCTCTTAGCAAACTGCACGAATTAAGTTATAGACCCAACATATATATATTTTAATCAAATTTGTCTTTCAAAGAGGGATGACAACCTTTGAGATTTTTATATATACGATTAACAAAAAAAACATATTATGTTTTTATGATAATAGTGTCAAATAATTAACATTCGACCGCTTTAGATCGTCACTGTATATTTATATACATACGTACTTTAAATTTCTAGCTACAATAAAAACTTCTGACTACTGACAAGAGGCAACCAATTCGTAGGCAACAGCAACAAAACAAAAAAAAAAAAAACAGGAAAAAATGCTAAATAAAACATAACGGTTTTTGGCATGCGGCATTTAGATGAAATTTAGAATACTATTCTCACTCGCAGAGTTATTGGCCTTATTATCATTTATGGTAAACAGACCTAATTTCTTTTCCAAATATAAGTTCAAACATTTATTTACACATACTTGTGCGCATAGGTATGTATGCATATCTACTTGTAAGTTTTCGCTAGATTCAAATCAGCGCTAAAAATTAGAACAGGTTGTAGAGAAAGAAAATATATAAATGCTAAATTTTATTTGCGAGTGGGAGTGAGTAAGGAAACTATTTTATTGCGCGGATTTCTTTGGTTATGTTTTAACGTCTTTATGCAGATGTTGCTAAAAATAAATGGAAACTAGAGTGAAAGTAATAAAAGAGTGGAAATAGTTTTTTTCTAATGAGCTACTGTTTTTTATATACGGCTGTGCATTTTTTAGGCAACGTAAAGTAGCAGGTTGTGATAATTTTTGCATACTTAAGTCATCTTTTTGCAAAAAAATCTCACCGCTTCCCAAACGCCTGAAATATTCGTAGAATATGGATCTTCTCTAGTTGTGTTATTTTTTTAGAAAATTATGATCAAAAAAAGTCGCGCGTGTAGCATCGCACACGTGAAAGATGTGAATCTTTTTAAATAACTATAAATTTTAATAACAACAATAATTATTCTGCGCTTGCACCATATAGCTCGATGTTTTACTGAAGTTCTTCTCCATTTAGTGGTATTTTACCGAATAAAAAACTGTCAATCTTCCCACTGATCCGCTACCTTTCGAAATGAACGTATCAAGCTTAGCTCAATATGAAAGTTATATGAAAATATCTCGTAAGTGGTTTAAGGAACCTAAATCTGAAAAATTTATGTAAATCTTTAGACCAAACAATTTAATATGTCTTTTTGTTTATCTCTATGCGAAAAGTAGTTTTCCGTGAATTAGGTACTCACAAAAATAGATTTGTATAGCATCAGGAAAAAGGCGTATTCTCTTTTTCTCTGCGTTATATCTTTCGTCTTAATTATGCAACCAAATCAGCTTTGAAAGTTGTATTCTTCTTAGACAGGAAACTAAGAAGCTTCATTTCATGATGTTTCAAAAACTAAACTATTGTAAAGGGTGGTTAAATTTTAAGGGCCGATGTTGAATGTTAACCACACCTAAACGTAAAGTTTTTTTCTGCATTTCATTTGGACATTTCTCAATCTCAGACTAACTCAATTTGAACATGGAAAGATACACAATCAAGCAACGTGTTAAAGTTATTCAGGCTTATTATGAAAATGGGCGTTCAAATCAAAATGCATATCGTGCACTTCGTGATTCTTTCGGTCAATTTAATCGTCCAAATGTGCGTACAATCGGGAAAATCGTGCATAAATTTGAGCAAACCGGGTATGTAGGAGATGTGAAAACACCAGAGCATGCCCGTACTGCTCGTACTGCAGAAAATATTGCTGCTGTTCGCGTTAGTGTGGCTGAAGAGCCATACACCTCAACTCGTCGTTGTGCCCAATGATTGCACCTCTCACGCTCGTCGTTGATGAACATTATGCATAAATACTTGCATTTACACGCTTACAAGGTGCAATTAACTCAAGAACTAAAGCCTCTTGACCATTCCAAACGTCGTCAATTGTCAGAATGTTGGCAAGAAATGGCAACAGTGGATGATCGATTTTCGAAGAAAATCATCTTCAGTGATGAGGCACATTTTCACCTCAGTGGATTCGTCAATAAGCAGAATTGCCGGATTTTGGCGAATGATAATCCAAGATTGATTGTCGAAAAACCAATGCACCCACAAAGAGCGACTGTTTGATGCGGTTTATGGGCTGAGGTGTGCCGCCGAGGTCGCGGCGGACATTTGGCCGATATTTTGTGCCATACATAATTGAACCACACCATATTATCATAATATAAAGAAATTACAATAATTTCCAAAATAATTTGTGTTTTATTCAAAATCAACACCGGCCCTTAAAATTTAACCACCCTTTAGCTATATTGAACTAAATATACTAATTAGTTTGGTTCACATCGTACATGGAAGGGTTGAAACGAAGAAGAACAAGAATCACAAATTAACTACTGCAGTTTTTCTCTCTTTACTTGGTATCCTTCGTACAATGTATGTAGAACCGTAAGAAGTACGAAAAGAAGAATTGAGGTACTTATTGCAGATGAATAATTTTCCCTAGGCGGAGAGAATGCATATTATTTGCCTTTTGGTTCTCAAAACGATTTAAATAAATTTAAGAAGCTTTTTGTTTTCTTATTTTTTAAAATGTTTCTGCTTTTATATTTTCAAACACAGACTTATTTAATTTTTGAAAAAATACATATTTATTTATTAAACAAATGTTTTAGAATCTCCTTAGTAGACTTTATGAATATGCAGACGAACATCCTGTAAGGAATTAATATAAATAGGTTAACAAAGTATTTTTCCACAACCAGGCCGAACGCAGGATTTGCTCTTTGAAGGGGATTTTCATTTTAGTTTTACAACCCATAACCCTATGGATGTGAATAAAAGTGTACTTAATTCAGAAATACGGCTATAAGTTAAAGTTACAAAACTTTGAAAGAATTATTCATTTAATAAATTGATGCAACGGGTAAAGAAAAAACTCGTCCAATACATCTACTTTTACGTCTCGATAAATATTGAGCGCAATCAATTCATTTAGACGATTAGTTTTACTTCGTTAATAAAGACTTCAGCATAATCGTCGAACAAAATTCCAGCGTATTTTTCAAATAAATTCATGCAGGCTTCTTCATCTACTTTAAAAAACGAAGTTACGAATAAATTCAGAAATGGTATGTTAGTAGAAAAGGTGAAGAAATTTATATTTGTAAAAGGACCGCAGGTTTAGGCGGATTTAGCGATAGAATTCTGTTGCGAAACTGTCACAGGTTCAAAGTTGAACTGATGATTAATGGACAATAACAAAATAAATGTTAATGGAGAGAAGATAATAACGAAATAAATTGAAAGAATAAACCTCAGATAAAAATTGGGGTAACTTTGTGATGTTTAACATTTATGAAGCAAATATAAATACTAGATTAACCAATAAAGTCATAATTATAAGCTAGTATGCCCGAGTTCCAATATATATATATATACTTATACAATACGCGGTCGTCGTAGGCGATTGTGCAACATGTGGGTACTTCACTCGGTAGGTCCCGAGTTGAAATCCTGAGCGGGGCAAGTAACAGCAAAAATTATAGACAATATATTTCCGAGTGTATTTCTGTCACGAAAAATCTTCTCTCACAAATCATTTCTCGTTCGGTGTAAAACTCTAGGTCCGTCAATTTGTGCTACAACGTTAAGGCGAACACCGCAAATTGTAGGAGAACTTCGGTCAGACATCAAGCTAAGGTTTAAGCGCCAAACTATTATTATTATTATTTATACATAATACATAGAAAGTCAAAAACCAATTTTGTTTCGGTTACGTCTCTATATGTTTGGTTCATTCGCAACGAAAAATAATTTGGGACACGATACTTTGCATTATATATGCAATCTAGGAACTCAATACTGTACCTAAACCCAAAGCAGCATGTAGCTTGGAACTCGCCCTATATACTTACATGATCGTGCTCGCGTCGAATTTGTCTAATTTAAATGAGTTCGATTTACCAAGAACGAATATTATTACTTTACGGGATATCTGATGATTATAGATTTTACACATACATACATTTTTATCCCGTAAAATGTATAGTTGTTCATTTTGCATATAAAAACGTACAAAATTAAACCCCTATGTTCCCCAACAATATTTGTTAATGTAAATAAACACCAAAAAGACGAGGGTCGAATTACGTGTCCAGTGAACGAAACGGCAATCGGATAACAATAATTACGATATAGGGTTACTGTCGTATCGTATTTTATCACAGGGTGCACTAGATCTTACAATAATTGTGATAGAAATTCTTGCAAGAAAATGTCATTTCAATGTTTGTACAAAAAAAATTATAAGACATTGTAAATAAAATGGATGCCGAGCTACTATTTTATTTGGAAAGTTTTAAAGCGGTTTCTTTGCCCTGCGCACAACTTGGCAGCATATATTTTGCCAAATGTGAATACTCCTACATAAAATTGCCTATGATGCTTTTATGTTGCTGATTAGGTTTTTAGAACTGTCTTAGGATGTGAAAGGGATTTAGTATTTTTTTTTTTAGAAAAATATGTATTTTTTAAATTTATTTCGTCAATTTTTACCTAAACAAGTGTTCTCTTTGGTTTGTATGATGTGTTTAGTTTCGATTGTATGTAAATGGAACATTCAGTTTTTTTATTTTTTTTTGCAATAATACTTGCTTTAAATTCCAACTAAATTTTTACTAATAATATCACATCAACAAGTAGAAATTTTTGGGAATACGAATGACGCCTGGCAATAGTATGCAAATTTTAGACGTTTTCGCTAAATGTGTTACGTTCACTGAACGCATAATACCAAAGTACGATATAAGGGATACGTTCACTTTTCCTGTAATACCAAATTTTCACTTTAACGTGACGAGTAGCTCGTTCACTGAACGCATAATTCGACCCCAGATTTCTGAAAACTCAACAGGGGAATGAAATTTGCCTGACGAACAGTGCCACCTAACGGCCATTTATAATTATAATAATAATAACACACACAGGTCTGAGCACAACTACTTGAAAAATATACCACAAAACTTTTCTTGACTGTAGTTTTATCTATCAAATAATACAAAAAGTTTGTAGGTATTTCCAAGACATTTGATTTTGGAATTTCTGTAATCACAACTTACATACACGTATACACAATATTTGGTGGGTCCCGGGTTTAAATCCTGGCCGGGGCAAGTAACATCAAAAATTATAGGAAAAGTTTTTTTCTAATAGCGGTCGCCCGTCGGCTGGTCCCTCAATTTGTGTCACAACATCAAGACGCACAACACAAATTGTAGGAGAAATCCGCTTAACCGGTTATAGCGCCAATTAAGTAAGTAAGTAATTGTAAGTAATTATATATAATGTTTTATTTTAAAATTATAAAAATTGCTAAAAGAAATAACTGCAACTGTAAACAACATTTCATGCGTTTGCAAAGGCGCTAATATCAGAGAAACGCCGAACACAGAAGGGGTAGGAACTTTGAGGTTATCTCAGTCGAAATCAAAACCTTTACAACTGGCTGACTTGAACCTATGGTACTTTTAATCAAAATGATGTGTGCTTTGTCCATTTTCAATTTTGAACAACTTCAGCGCAAACAGAGAAATTTTACCGGCTGTGTTTTCATAACCACTTGAAGAATTAATCCATAAAAGTAAAACGATGTTTCATTTTCGGAGTTCATATAGTTTTTTTTACATTTCACTCAATTCAAATATGTGCATCTATCTTGCCTTGTATGCATAAGTAAACCTATCAAGTTATTTATATTTTTAACACTTCAGCCATATTTTTTCGAATCACTTTTAGCAGAAAGTTCGCATGAATATCTCTAATTAGTTAATGACTTATTTGACATTTTAAGTAGATTCGCGAATTTCAGCGCCAAAAAACAAAACAAAACAAAACTGGTTCAATATGCATATTTAATTGGCTCCAAACGAAATTGACTTTTCGTTTTTATTTCCCTTTTTATTTTGAATTCTGAACAACTTTGTAGTTTTATTTACCTTTATTTTTGCATATCAACAATTTTACACTTTGGTAGGCCTTCATTTAACGGTTAATGACAATTTTATGTGCTCATGGCGCCATAAAATTTTAATGCCATTTCTTCTTTTTTGTCTCTTTTTTTGTTTGTTATGTTACCGAAAAGTAAACAGTAAGAAAAATATAAAAATAATTATGCGAAGCGTGTGCCTTGTTTAACATGTTGACTGTAATATTTATGGTGTGCGCTGATTTTCGAATACAGATATTTATACGTCTACATTCAAAAGTAGATAACGTGCATATTTCTTGTAAATTTTTGCACAGCCAAATTTTCCTGTAACAGCTACATTTGGCTCTAACTGGCAAAACAAGCTTTTTTTGCAATTCGTTATAGTTGTTGTTGCTGCCTTTATACACATAAAACATCAAGCCGCATTTGTTTAGCATATCCAATTTTTTGATACGACCATTTAAAAGCTAAGCTGCTATTAACACAGTCGCCTAATTTATTGTTGCTTTCTCATATGTTTTCTATATATGAAAAAAATTCGATAAGAGAAGTGTCATATCGAAGCCGGTCTATATTTCAATCACAGTTTCATTTAAGCTCTTTTGAAATATTGCAATTTCCATTTTACATTTTCGATTTTTTTTTTTCTTTCAATTTTTTGCATTTTACAAATATTTCATGTTTTCTTTGATCTTTTGATTCAATCTATGTACAAAATTTATTTCGTTATTTCGTGCACTTGTACAAATTTCGTGTTGTGCTTAAATTTGTGCAATTCACTTTTACTTTCCATAAGCATTCGCTTGAAAAATGAAAAATAAACAGATGTGATTGTGCTATGTAGTTTAATTTCACTTTTGTTTAATTTAAACAAGCACGTAAATTCCTCATTTGTCAGTCGCGTGTTGCATTTAATTTCACATAGGTTTTTTTTAAATTAGCATATAACGTGCCCAATACAACATATCAAGGGCTTATACTCAATTATTTCTAACTGCAATTCTCAGAATACGGCCTTTTACGGTAGCGTAATTATCATTATCATTATCATTATCATTATCATTATCATTATCATTATCATTATCATTATCACTATTATTATCATTATCATTATCATTATCATTATCATTATCATTATCATTATCATTATCATTATCATTATCATTATCATTATCATTATCATTATCATTATCACTATCATTATCATTATCATTATCATTATCATTAAATTATCATTATCATTATCATTAAATTATCATTATCATTATCATTATCATTATCATTATCATTATCATTATCATTATCATTATCATTATCATTATCATTATCATTATCATTATCATTATCATTATCATTATGATTATCATTATCATTATCATTATCAAAAATGAAATTATGATTTTTCGGTAAAAATAAACCGATATTATTTTACAGAATTACCACCCCTTTTCGTCTGGCAGGTGGTAATTCTATAAAATATTTCTGAAATACAAAAATTTGAAGTAGCGTTATTTTTGGACATTTTTTGAAACCCCTTCTCTTGCTGGAGTTCTTCTATGGAATTCTGCCACTGAACGTGCGAAATATTTACACACACATAAGAAGCTAGTCAGTAGCTCCAAGTGCATGTATACATAAATCTCCATTTTGCGTTAGCAATTAAGAGATTCGGTTGCCAATTTTGCACAAAACAGGTGCCTGAATGGCAGGAAAAGAAAAGTAGGAATTAAGCTACAGAACCAGATATGGCGCGTAGCTCATCATGACTTTCTAACATTTCTTGTTAGGCTACAATCAAACTTTCTAAGCACAAAAGTAAAAAAAAATGAAAACATTTGCAGAATTGTGGAAGCAAAGAATCGACAAAATCTGTACGATTCGCTTGCAAAATAGTATACATACTCGTACGTATTCGCAATTTACCGTTGATGGCTGCTGTTTGGTCGGTTAGGCGCATCATTTGCAACCGTTTGCTGCTGTTGGCAGTTCAAAAAAGGCTAAAACTACTCAAACACCGCATATGGAGCGAATGGAGTATTGTACAAGTAAAAAAAAAAATCGTTTATCATATTGGTACACTCGACATAACCCGGCAAACTCCTCGCTTAAAGCGGAATCCGAACAAGATTGCAACTGCGCCAGGGATGCCACTGAATTAGCAAATTTGACAGCAATATCATTAGCTCCTCCGCTATTGTTCTGAAAATCAGAATCTAGCATACCTAATCCCCAAAAGTTACAAAGTTGAAATAAGTAAGTGTTTATTTAGCACATTCCTTCAAAATATTAATTTTAAATAATTAGCCTTCGGTTTCGAGTACCATGTCCATCGGTTTTGAAAACAAAACCTTTCAGCAGTAGCCTTCGTTCGCATCACAGTTGTTTTTGAATGTAGCACTTAGGCAAAACTAAGCTCTGCCTCGTTCCTCGCTGTTCATTAAGAGATTTCTAGCCAAGTACAGCATCCCATTGTTAGATCATTTATTTTTTCGCTAGACATTTGCTGTGCTACTTCGTTTAACGGAAATACAAGACTTCCATCACAAGCTCACACTGACGATTTCTGTGCATTCGCGCCAGGAAGGTCTTTCAGGGAAGTCTGTGGAAAAGCACAGATTTAAGACTGATGAATGCCGCACTACACTGGGTCTTACTGTCAACCTCGGCAAGATATACCTTCTATTGTTTACGGGGAACTGAAAATCGGAAGGTATCGGTACTTAAAGGTATAAACTTAAGGCTTTCCGGGAAGTCAGATATCTATATGTAACCCCAGATAGGAGACCGACCTGAAATGCTCACATCGAACTGAAGGCAAATTGAACAATACATTGAAAGTTTTCGGCAAGAGTCGGAGAGTTTTTGGTAATATGTGGGATCTAAGAACGGCTATGGTACTTCGGGTAAACACAGATCCAGTTAGAGATCCAGTGAGAAGTGGTGCGTATATCAAACCAGAGTCTACAGGGACAGCAAGGCGGAAATCTGTTTCAAAATGGAACAAGCTTGAATTTATATGGGTACCAGGACACTGTGATGTTCAAGACAATGAAATGGCTAATGAATTTTCTAACTGTGTGTCTTTGTAATATACAATTGAACCACTGCCAAATTATACATCAACAGTCGGGTACCTCAGGTATGTTATAAGCAAGATGCATGAGAACCATTGGTGGTGCACTACGGACATCTGCAAAACTACCAAGTGCTTCCTGCAAAGATCGGGCATGGTGAAGGCGAAATCTTCTTATGCAGCGAAGAAAAGAGTTACGATCCCTGGTAAGGTTAATCCATGAGGTCAGTACATGGCCACCATTGCCATAACCGATAGCCCAATGTAAACATCTTGCCTGGAGGATGAGAATAGCACAGAGCATTTCCTTTACATTTACTATTTTTGCTACGCTGAGATGGGGCATATTTGGGTTACATATGTTGAGAAAGTAAAGCCCGTATTCTCTTTCTCTCGGCAAGCTTCTCAGTCTCGGCAAAGGATGCGGAAAATTTATAAGTAAAGCCCCATGCTCACCCTTTTCCCAACCCATTTTTCTTTCCAAGAACTTCAGTGCAATGACCAACTAACCGGTTTTGGATTTTCGGGCTACCTTAGCTCAACTGCATTTTATTTCATTTCAAACAAAAAAAATAAAAATTGACAACATCAGCTCTATTTCGTATATACTGTATTTGTTCACCGAGAGGAGAAGTCATTTTTTGATATGATATAAGAAACTATCAGCGATGGACAGCTATTTAGCTTCATCTTTAACTTTTTTCGGGCTAGATTTTTTTTATTTTCTCTTAGTCGGAACATTTTAATTTAGCTTCCACCCTTTTTTTCAAGTTTTTTTTTTTTAATTATTTATTTATTATTTCTCAGCCTCCTTTTTATGCTAAAAAACGTAATGTTTTTGATTACTGAACTCATGCAAAATGCAAATTCGATACTAATGAAATCAATGCCAATCAAATGTAATGGAAAAAATTACACTTACATTCATACATCAGTGAAATTTCTACAATTTACTTTAGAATTTTGGGCAGAGGTTCGTAAATATAAAATCGCGATTGACGAAAATACTTTTGCTACCCTTTGTAGTTGGATTTTAAGTGTTTAATCTTACTACTCATCAATCCAGAAGTCGATCGCATTTTTAGAGCTATGGATATTTTCAAAAAAAAAAAGCAAAGACATATAATTAATGCTTAAATGTAACATGCAATTTTAAGTACTAAAAATGGCTTGAAGCTGGAAGTAATTGAATAACGAAATTGAAGAAGATCTCTTTCAAATGATAAATACTTCTTATATATGCTCAAATTTGTCTTATGGTGATCAATTTTGCTCATGAAAAAACTCGTTTGAACTGGTAAAATACAATTTTAGTCTTAAACAAATTTTAACCTAGCCTTTTTCAGTATTTTTATTTTGCCTATACAGTCTTTTTTCAAAAAGTTCTGGCTATACTGGTTTCGAATAGGCTCTTTTTTCAAACAATATCTACCAAAAATGTACTAAAGCCAACAGTTTGTGGGCAGTTTTTCCCAAAGAATTGTAGTAAAAGTTTACAAAAGTGGCAACCCTGTAATGCACCTTTTTTCAACTATTTGCCTACGCCAGCGATCTGTGTCGCTACATATATACCGTCGCCTATGCCCACACACCAAAGTTTACGGTGCACAGTTACGCATAGCCTTCACTTTACCCCACCGCTTGTGGCAACAATTCAGAATTTCGTACGATTCCATCGGACCATAAATAAACTTAATTCAAGCGCGTTTTCAACTAAATCAGCACAGTATCAGCGTAATATCGCAATAAATTAACACGCAAGCGCGTGGGCCGCATTGAGACGGATAAAATTGAGTGAGCCGCCTTAAAGTAAGCACACCTAACAGCAACTTATGCATCTAGATATACATGTGCATACATATGTACATACATATGTGTGACTAAGTATATGGGGATGTATTAGTATGCTAAGCTTTCAGATGAATTTCAAAGTACGCAGCATTGGACGGCAAAACGTACGCCAAACATCAGCGCATATTTAAACCAAAGTCAAAAGGCCTTAACGAATAATCCGGCAAGAATCACATCAAAAACCAAAAAAAAAAGAGAATAAAAATTTTAAATGCTTATAGAGGGGAATAGTGAAATAAGACGGCGCAGAGATTGATGGCAATGTGGAAATAAGAGGAAATAGAATTTATGCCGAGTAAGAGTAAGATATGGCATGAAGTGAATAAATTAAGTAATTTTTCTTTTTTGTGTCTGAAAAGATTTACGCGTAAGTATTAAAATTACAATGTGGATTCAATGAATGCTTAGCATCAGTCGCGCAATAGATTAACTACACCTTTCGATTCGGCAGCTATAAGCCATCCTATATTTTGCAGAATGTATTAAAATGAATATATGAACGAATATTGAGCGAAACGCGACACTCAATATGGTACAGCGCCGAAACCAGCTAACTACCAACATAGATTTGACAATGGATGACGCAAATTCGTTCCGAAAGACACCATTGCAAACCCAAGAATGGTGGAATACAAGATTGCTCCTTCTGCGAACTGCATCCATTTATTCGTTGCCGCTTTAAAAGTTTTTTACACAAACAATGCCAACAAAACTTTCAGTCGTTCTGCCGTTCGTCTGCTTCCTGCTCTTCATTTTTAGAATTTTGTCTTTACTCTCTCCTTCTCTAACTATTATTACGTCACTTTTAGTTGCTCTCAGCATGGAATGTGCAATCTTGTATTCTATCGTTCTTGTCGTAAACCGTATCGGAAGAAACCACCAATGAAAAAAAAATGAAGTAAATATTTTCCTTCCAGTGGTTTCTCTTTTCATTATGAACATTTTGGTATAAGTAAATTGATATCTATTGTATGTGAACAAAGTTATAATATTCTGCCAGTGTTCATTTATGCAAAAAAAAACCTCTTAGAATAGCAATAATTTAGAAAATATAATGATTGTGTTGAAACGAGGCAATTACATGTTTTCTGTTTCTTTCTTGCAATAATAATTATTCCTTTCATGAAAATGAAACAGTATTATAACTTTGGTCCGATGTTTGTGAGTATAAGAGGAAGAAGAGATGGGCTCATGTCCAAGTATACTAAAATGAGCAGGACCACGAGCTGATTCAGATTAGCCATGTCCGTCACGTCTGTTTGAACGCAAACTAGTTCCTCAGTTTTGGAGATATCTAAATAAAACTTGGTAAAGAGATGTATTTCTATAATGTATTCATCATTTGTCGGAACCGGACATTATATAGCTACTATACAACAGATATGAGGTTTTCCATTATATGTAATTCTCACACCAAAGCAGCTAAGAACATGAAATTCGGCAATGCTTTCCCATATTATTAGTGGAAAGTGTGTAATGAAAATTATTAAGATCGGATTACTATAACTTATGGCTCCCATACAACTGTTTGTACAGATATGAGGTTAGCTTTAAAAGCCTTATATTTAGACAGTAAAAACCGTGAAATTTGTTAGGCTATTCACTTATCAAATCTTACCAGGTCTACTGAGAAAACCATCAAGAATAGGTTCTGATTAGAGACTGTAACAATTAAAGCATTCCTTGGCATGCGATTGAACCAATTTGGACTACCTGCATTGCTAGAAATTTTTCCTGCTACAAAACATCAAACTGCGATTGATTAGATGTTTCCCGGCGTACAGTATAAGGGCAGAAGCATATGAAACCTCCTACGGTGACCATGACGAGTTCCAACGCTTAATATCATTACATTTTCATATGCACCTTAATCTTTTAATTTCCCTAGATAGATACAATTTATTTATATCATAGTTACTTTACCTCATTTTAGTGTATTTCATATGAAAAAAATAAATATTAATTCAATTATAATATATTAATTATTTTTACGCTAACAATGCAGTAGTTTAAATGAATTTTTTATATATTCATCAAAGCTATGAAGTCTTCGGCCAGGCTCAAGTTAGCACTTCTTCACTTGTTTTTAATGCAATATGCTTATTATGAAAATTTATTGAATTCAAACTCAGCTGTTTTGTCATTAAAATGGGTGGGAAAGGTCTGACCGACTTCTGGTTTCAACAAGACGGGGCACCATGCCACTGAGCAAAGGGAACAATGCGGGTTTTGCAACAAAAATTTCATAGGCGAATGATAACGAAAAGAAGCTATCCAAGATTCCCCGATTTAATGCCTCCAGACTTCTTTTTGTTGCCAAATAATTTATATCTTAGCAAATGTCGTAACTATAAGTAACAAATTTAGTTTCCTTAGGTACCAAATCTAAATCTATGCAAATTACGAAAAATATACCAATTACGCTTTTATTGCACACTATGAATTTTTTCCGCGATAACTTCCACTTCATCTGCAACATTATTTTCTTATTATTTTTAGAAAATAATGTAATAGCGTTTATAACAAAATTTAGTAAACGTTTTTTTGGACATATTTAATCCATTCCATTCGTGTAAAAATCGTGTATGTAATACAAAGTGCATACATAAACTAATCAACGCGCCAAACCTCTGCAATAGCTATTACTAATATTTTATCTATTCATTCAGACATTTTAGCGCGTTGCAGAAACTGGCCATTGATTTAAACTTAGCTCTAACTGTTAAAGTCTTAAAATTTCTCAAAACAGTAGGAAATACACACAAATAATAATAACAACAAAACAATAACACATATGTATAATATTTAAGTGGCACGCCGAGTCGTATGATAAACCTACTCACACACATGAAGCCAAATACTAACACACACACACACACACACAGGCGTAATTATACAAACAATCAGGCGCGCTAACAAACCAATTTGGAGTGTAAATTGCAAAGCGCATCTAAACTATGAAAATTTGTAATTAATTACATTAATTACATTGCTTTTTCATTTTCCTCACTTTTGCTTTGCCTTTCAATTCGCCGTTATTTATTACATTACCTATCTACAGTACGAAATACCTAAATACATAACGAAAAAAAAAAATTGCTTGTTGGATATTATTTAACATCTAAATGCTGAGAGTGTTGAATGAAGTTTTTATTTTTTTCGCACACACACACACGCATGAGTTGTCATTGTTGTTGCAGCGCTATAACATTGCCGTTTTTTTTTTGTTTTTCGTTGCGCATGCTTGGTGACGTCTCGCGGCGATAAGTGAATGACAACTGCGGCAATGCTTTCATTGTCTTATCGGCTCTAACGGCTACCGACCGGGCTTCATCCGCTCGTCACAGCCATGGACAACGTCGACACAACTGTAGTCACAACGCTGATATCATTGTCACTGTCACTGTCACTGTCACCATTATTGGCGTTACGAAACCAAAAGCAATTTCTCACACTTTGGTTGGCGTGATTGTTTGCAGCTGTCTGCATAGCTTTTTAAAATTTTCTCATTGTGTGTTTGTTTTCTAAAGGCTACTATTACTTTTCTACTGTTAGCACTTCGCTAATTGCTATTTGTCTAACTGAATGCATTTTATAACTGCCTTAGGTGATAGATTCGAATTGGAAACAAATTAAGAGAGGGAATATTTTTTTTTATAAAAAGAAAGGACTTTGTCGACCTTAACGTTGTGTAAATCTAAAGCAATATCCCTTTTGTTGGTGTTGTAACTGCATAAAATCATTTGCTGCAAACTTTTGTGGAACACTGGTGAAGTGACAGTCCCTGGCCGGATATAAATCCGGGTCATTCCGGTGCGTAGAGGCGACTGTCGTGGCAACGAAACAATATCCCTCTTGTTATCCGGTATTAAAGGGTTGATTGCTATATGTTTCTTGATATTGTTTTAAAACAATTACGATATGATATCCTCATTGATGTACGTGATCAGACCATTTTGTTTATCAGGATATATTTTCTGATACTCATTTCGAAAATTTGGCATTAATTTAATATTTTAATTTTACCTTTAGTCCGCAAAAAAAAACTCACTACCCTAGCACATATGTTTGTTACTTAGTTTTAAAACTTGCTACATTATAGTTGTTTTTGTAAGAAAAGATACAACAGATAGAACTGAAGACAAATCAAAATTATGTGGGGTATTTTTTTTCACAATATCTTTCATTTATTTTTTAAAGATTGTTTCCACGAAATATCAGCCGTAACTGCGGATAATATCGTACATTGTAATGTTCGAATTTCGAGTTAAATTTTGCGAATGAAGAGAGTGAAGGCTAATTCATCTTCAATTTCAGAAGTTGATCTGAGCCGAGCGCGCGGTGCAAGTGAAGCTTTAAAGGAAACATTCCAAAAAGAAAAAGGGGTTACAATTCCTTATTTTCTGACAACAAATTAATTTGTGCATATTTCCTTTAACTCCTCTGGAAATTTTTTAGTCACACTTGTTATACCTTCATTAATGGTTGCTGTTAACAAAAATTTATACCACTGAGTTTTTATTTGTAAACGAACCCACTAACGGCCATATGATTGACTTGATGTTATTCCTCGAATTAGTTAACCTGTGCAATTCCGAGAGACCTTTTTCTCAATTATTCGCCGTGGAAGAACGGCGAGACGAATAATTTTCTGGTCGATGAATAAATATTTAATCTAATTTTTCCGAAAAGGGGAATTGACATTCGGAGTGTCAAACTAATACAAATAATTTGGATTTTTTAATTTCGTGTGATATGGACAGTCGCGTGCCTCTCGAGCGCCGATATAAACTAATTGGTCGGAAGAAAAGACGTTGCGTTTCCGGCGCGAACTTGTAGAAGTCGGTCGCGGTGGCGTTTTGAATCAGAGGACATATGGATGTACGCCGGAGCAACGTGCCCAGGAAAATCGTAATTACGCTTGCTTTTCTTTATTTAAATTTGTTTTAAATGGAGTTAGATTAGTTTTCGGCACCATCGTTTGAAATGAATTAGATAGTTTTGTTCTTGAGTTGCTTGTGATTCTAGTGGATCGCTTTTGTGGTATCTAGTTGGAGCTGTAATTTGTTTATGATGACGAAATTTACAATCTCGAAAACATATTTCAATTGTTATACTTATGACTAGCAATAAAATTCCAAAACTCAATAATAAATTTTGAGTGTATAGAACGGAATAATTGCTGTATTCGCTCGAATCAGAGAGATTTGTTTTTCTCCAGTTTGACTGTTCTTACTGCCTTATTCCGTTTTATTCTAGACGTCAACAATAGATTTATTACAGATTATTCTGCTCTTATCTGTAAATATTGTTATTCACCCTTATTTCGGCATATTCGTGGTATCAATAATTATGGCCTTAAGTGCAGTCATATCTCCAAATAGAGTTTTTAAAATTTATCGCAAAACGCATAGGCCCTGACCTTGGTTTTGCAATATTGCTATCCATCGTATCTTTAAACGTTTAATGTAATCCTCTTAGAATTTACATAAGAAGTTTCATATCAAAACCACCATCTCAGTTTGGGTTATCTTTCATACGATCTCCATAGAAAACAAGTACTTCTAAATGAACCATCCATTTCATTATATGTAATGATACTTCACCAATTGTAAATGTTATATAAACAAATATTGTTTTTAATTGTACAATACTTTACAAATGTACATATTTAAATCATTTTCGTTATCTCATTCGTTTCAGAATGTGAAAGGCAAGTGCATGTGCTCCACACACCATTCATTCACAAAATTAATTTTACCGCCTTTCAAATCATTGAGCCTAAAATCACGTATTGAAATATTACAGGTGTCGTACTCTTCAATGGAAATCATTATTATTTAAATTACCTAACAGATATCCAGAAAATATGCATTGAATATTTACCGTTTACTATGAATTAATCCAAAGGTTTCTTATAAACGGAATACAACAATTTGGTACGTATTTTGAAATGTTCGGAATTATGTGAAAAACGGCAGTGTGAACTAATGGAAATCTATCTGTATCCTATTTTATTGCAAAATAAAGTTTTCTTCTATACGAAAAAAAAAAGTTAGTCACTGAATCTTCGCAGTTCAGAGAGCGATATCCCTCGCGGGACATAAATTTCGATGAGCTCATAAAACTTTTATTAATACAAAACTTAAACAACTTCTCTAAGGTAACTGTCTTAAGTGGCTTTTAAGTACGCAAAATTATTAGTTTGTAATAAAAATATGAAAATAGTTAGCATATGAAAATTTTTTAAGATGCAACAATTAAACAAATTTTGAGTGGAGTAAGACAGCAGTTTAAAATGCAAAATATTGGCTGCGCTTAGTATTTCAAATCAATTTTTATTGCCATCGATCCGTTAGGTTTGGAGTCTTTCTAATTGAATATTTTTCAGCACACCCTTCTCTTAGAGCGATACTTTTAATGAGTTCTATAAAGAATCATTCCGTTTGATATCGTTTCCCTATTGCAATAACTTGCTCCTCTAATTAGGAGTTAACTACCTAATGGAGGAACCCATTCGAACTATTTCTGATATATTCAGATATTTCAAAATTTATGAGATGATATTTTTTTCAGTATTTATTTGCCTTAATTTGCAGGAATAAGATTAATCTATAAGGAAAGTTTAATCTATAAGGAAGTGTTTTGTGTGGGTGAATATCAACCACGATTGATTGGATATGGAATGACAGAGATATGAACTACAAATATAAATCCTTTAGTAGGGCTGGTGTGATGATGTCTAATAATGAATTGCAATAAACGCAATCTTAAAAAAACCTAAGCTTTTGTACAGGGCCGCCGAGAGGAAATCCGGGCCCAGTGGTAAAAAGATGGGGGCCGCTTTCCACCTAAAAGTTTCGAATACTTCATCAATTTCATCAACTATCTTTCTACTTACTACTTCAATGCTTTTAAAGAATGAGTTAAATGCGATGTTTTTTGCACTCATCAGCTCATCACATCTGTATTGAGTTTGCTTTATAGTTGATGTTGGGTGAAACAAAATAACCAGGAAGAATTAAAACATTTATGCGAGAAAGGTATTATTGAGAAAGCTGACAGACCAAGTGCGTGGATTTTTAACATTGTCATCGTCGAAAAACCAAATAAGAAACTTAGGATTTGCATTAATCCAAAAGAACTAAATATGGCCATTGAAAATAATTATTATGAAATACCAACATTCAACCAGATAAAAACGATGCTGGTGAATAAGAAAGTATTTTCAGTATTTGACTTAAAAGATGGTTACTGGCAAATTGCCTTAAACAAAAAGTGAAGAGCTGTGCTATGGCGTTTGCCATTTGGCATAAAAATAACTCAAGAAGCGTTTCAAAAAATAAATGAAGAAAACTTTGCGGACATTAAAAATGTTACAGTTTATATTGATGACATTTTGATTGCTACAGAAAATGAAAAGGAGCACGATGAAACTCTGAAGAGAGTGTTGAAAAGAGCTACAGAAAAAAACGTTAAAGTTAATGTAAATAAAATATAGTGGAAGCAAGATGAGGTTGTTTTTCTAGGGCACATGATATCCAGAAACGGCATTACATGCGGCAAAAGTAGAGTAAAGGGTATTGAAAATTTGGGAGCTCCGAAAAGTAAACAGGAAGTGCCAGAATTGATGAGGTTCATAAATTACATGCGGGAGTATATTCCTAATCTCTCTGAGCTAAGGAACCCATTGAGAGAGTTAGCGAAAAAGTCCATTGTTTTTGAATGGTTGCCAGTATACGATGTATGCTTGGACAGAATAAAAAAGATGATTTTAAATGCTCCAATTTTTAAACCATTTGATGCGAAAGAGCAAATAACCTTACAAACGGATGCATCTACAAACGGTATAGGTTGTACGTTGTTACAACATAAGCGATCTGCTTCGCTTCGCACGAATTTGAAACTGCAAAGATACGATCTCACTTTTAATTATTTACCTGTTAAATTTTTATATATAGCTGACTGGCTATCTCGTAGTTATGCGAATAAAATCGAATACGAGGATAAAATCGAATGGATAGGAGAAATGGTACACTCCATAAATATTTCGGATGAAAGGAAGGAACAATTTCGAAAAGAAACTGCGAAGGATTGCCTACTACAAAAGGTGATCGAATGTTGCAAAAATGGATGGCCTAAAGATAAAACGAAAGTTGACGAACAAATTAAATTTTTATGGAAGTTTCACGAAGTTTTATTTGTAGAAGATGATATTGTTTATCGAGAAGATCGTATTTTTGTTCCACACAAATTATGTGGAATGGTACTGGAACAGCTACTTAAATCCCATTTAGGTAACGGAAAAACCAAAAATAGGGCTAAACAGCTTCTGTACTGGCCCAGCATGAACCAAGACATAGAATGTATGATAAGTAAATGCAGCGTATGTCAAAAATATGGATCGAATAATATAAAAGAACCATTAATAAACCCTGACGTACCGAGAGGGCCATATGAGAAAATAGCCATAGACGTGATGGAAGTATCAGGGAGTAATTACTTAGTTATCGGTGATTACCAGTGCTCGGATTGTGATGACCTAAAAAACAATGAAAAATTACCCAAAAAAAATGACAAAAAGACCCAAAAAAACCTAAAAATTACCCAAAAAATTAAAAAAAAATGCCCTTAAATTTATAAAGTATTATAATAAATTTAATAAAAATTATTATTTTTTTAATTTTTTTTAATTTTATTTAATTTTTGTCTTTGTTTGCGTTGCAGTAAATTACTTAATACATTTTTAAATTATCGAATAGGAAAGGCCTTCGATCGTCACTTAAAATATTTTTAAACATTGAGAAACTTCTCTCTACGTGGACACTCACAAGAGGAGCATATTTAAAACATGTTATGCCGTAAGAATTAATCTCATTGAGGTCTACATTTTCGAAGTTTTCACCACCTAAAACATCAGAAATAGAACACATAATTTTGTAGCCCTTATTTTTGGTCAGCACACTATTAAATTTTTCAAAAACATTCTTGCCAATATCACCGCGAACGCCACTTAATTGGTTTTTGATATTTTCAATGACGGATATTCTACCTTCTAATGAGAATCCTTTTGTCTGCATCTTTTGCAATGCAGAAGCAAGGCATTCAAAATTTGCTTTTTTAAAAGCTAATTGTAACCTTATGCTTTCATCCGCATACAGTTTTTAAGTTTCTTTAATTGATTCGGCATCTTGGCTGGGAAATGATTCTACAACTATTTTTATTTTTTCAAAATGCTCACAATAATATGTGGATGCATTTAACCATGTACCCCATAGCGTTAAAATTGTTTCTGGTGGTAGGGGTATATCAGGGGCCAAAGCTCTAATACTTTCTCTGCTTAATGGCGCTTTAATGAACATTTTCTTAGTTTTTGCTATCAGTGCATCAACCAACGGGAAGTTAGATCTCACTTTTTCCGCAATCCTGTGCCAATGTGCCATGTGCCAAACAAGTGACATGTACTAATTTTGGGTAAAAACTCCTGATAGATTTGGCTGCCTTGATCATATACGGAGCTCCATCCGTTAGAAAAAGCAGCACATCCTCATATTTTATACCTGCGCTGCAAGTCAAATAATGAATAATTAATAAAATTTATGTACAAACCATCAGGCCAAAGTAAAGACATGGATGTATTAAATAGTTTGCATATACTGGTGTAATTGACTTTTTCCAGTACTTCAGACGTGAGCAAAAAAACATTGGCTGGTTCCTCTGATTGCATAGTACCAACAATAACATTGGGGATATTCCTACTCTCGGCATCACAGGTTTCATCGATGGAAACGAAAACTTTTTTTCCAATCACACTTTTTCTTATTTGGCACAAAACGTCATCATAGCAACGCGGAATATATGTAGGTTCTTCGTAGGGTTGACTCGTCTGGAATACTGCGCTGCGTGTACTTCTCCATAAAGCTTTTAAATATCGTGTTGTTTAATTTATTCAATGGAATGTTAGCAGAAGCAAATGCCTCACAAAGCTCCTTAGAAAATTCAGAAAAGCTGGCATTCCTACTAGATGCACTGTCGATGAGCAAAGATTGCCTTGTCTTATTTTTTTCCTCTAACTTTGTCTCGCCCAATATGTTGTTGTACGGTAAATTTTTTATCAGCAGCTACTTTGGTTTCGCATATCTTACAACAAAGAATTTGGCCATCGGTTGAAAATATATTTGCACCGAATTTTTCAACTAAATTTTTTAAATGCGATGTTTTACTAGGTTTAACTTTTGGCATTTTTATAATATAAATTTACACACGAAAATAAATTGATTGATTCAAGGAATAGCGGTAAATGGAGTACGCTCAACATCAAGATCATTTTATCGCAAGTGTGACTGAATAAGAAAAATTTCAATGAACATTATTACACACGCTTGGATTGCAATATGCAAAAGCAGGAGAGCATGTCATACTAACAAAACAGATGGATGTTCAAACAGCATAGCTATGTACTTGCATATAAAATTGCCACATTGAAATATTGAAAATTGTATTAAATCTGACATAAATGACATAAAAAATGACTAAATTTAGCAAAAATGATATAAAACCAAAAATTTACAAAAAATTAAAAAAAAATTACAAAAAAATTACCTAAAAATTTTTATATTTGGAATGTAGGGAGTACGTACGGCATTTTCCTTTCATCAGACATTGTCTACGTAGCCGCAGAAAAAAGATGGCATATCATCAAAATCCGAACCCTGGTGATTACGATTCAAAATATTTAGAAATTATTCCTATAATAAGAAAAACTGCAAAGGCAATATCGGAAAAACTCATTATTACATTTGCAACACATGGATACCCATTAGAAATAATAGCAGACAATGTTCCTTTCGGGTCGTTTGAATTCAAGCAATGGACTAAAGAAATAGATGTGAAAATTACTACAACAAGCTCTTTGTACCCAAAGTCAAATGGATTTGCTGAACGCATGATGCAGTTTGGTAAATAGTTAATTTTAAAATGCAGTGCTGAAAAAAGCAATATGTGGCAGGCACTCTTAGAATATCGAAATACACCAACCAAGAGTTCAAAATTTTCTCCAACACAGTTACTCATGTGTAAACAAACGAGACCTTTAGTTTCCGGTAGTCACACATTTTTTGATAACGCTCATATATCCAATCAAGTTAGACCAATTTTACATAACAACAACGTAATTAATAAAACATTTCATGATCGAAATACAAGGAAGAGACTTGAATTTAAAAAGGAGGAAAATATATGGGTTAAAGAAGGGGACGTTTGGACTGCAGCACAAGTGGTAGACCAAACCTTAACCCCACGTTCGTATATAATTTCAAAAAATGGGAAATCATTCCGAAGAAATTCGTATTTTTTAAGAAAACATTTGTAACTATGAAATAATGAGATAAACACTTATTATTAAGTATAAAAGAATAATTAAAAAAAAAAAAATGGTGGAGATGTAGAGAGTTTGTGAACACCCTGTTCATAAGTATGTACGCACAGTGGTAAGGAGGCTCTCCTTCACTCAATAAATGTCGTTGGAGTGACTAGCACGTGTTTCATTTCTACATCACACTACAAATATATTGTAATCTTTTTCTTATCTGTAATTTTTCCTATGAAGTTTCACTCCTGCCGCGCTCGGAGACAGCACGCACAGTTTTTTTTTTTTTCAAAATGACAGTTTCCTATATGTCACTAGAAAGTAATTTATTAAGGATCATTACGTATTATCATTCGTTTTAAAAATTAAAATCATACCTTGAAACAGTAAAGCTTCAAGGTAAACGCTGGTCATATGTAGATTTTCGATTATGTCGGTGATAAGCCTCAACCAACAATAACTGAGAAATATTTAATCGGATTTGAACTACTATGCAGAGCGAAAATACCATCTAAAATGTCCAATAACTCCAAACAAAATTTAGCGGATTTCTCTATGGTTTTTTCCAACAAGAAGACCTCCTCGTTATGACTGGATTTGTCCTTTAAATAAAATCAATATGATATTCTACAAAACCAAGATGAAAACTTTCCAGTGTTATTAAAAAGGTGACCTGTAAAATTATGATGAATCCTAACAGCCCGGCGAGCTTATCAATTCGAAATGATTGCCACATAAGTTTCTCATATAGATTATTTTCTGAAAATAAATATCACGCCCTTTTTTTAAAATATTTTTATAACTTTTATTTTCATGGTTCATTGAATTTTTACAATTCTGAAACGTCGGTTTTCAAATATGATTTGGTAATTAAAACCTTATGGCCTTTATTGCACAACTAGCATGTTTAACATAAATACAAAAGAAAGAAAACGAGAGAAAAAGAGAGTCTTACTATCGAGTAAAGATATTTATTTTTTTAAATAACTATAATTTTTATTCATTGAAAACTTCGGGAGCAATAAATAAAGCAAGAAAAAATAGCAGCTATCACTTCTACCACTTTCAAAAATTGTTGTTTTCTCATCTCACCTGGCCAAAAGCTCTATAAATTATACAAAAAATTTCCGTTTTGAAATATACAAAAATCTAAAGAATAATATTGCTAATATGAAAATAAAAACAACGTAAAGTAAACAAAATCTACAGACACTGTTACCAATTAAAATTCTTCACTAAAATTAAAAAATTCAATAAGATGCTAATAAAAATGGAACGACCTCCTTACTAATTTACTTTATATCATTTTTACCATGAAAACACAAAAATTTCTTCGTACGTTGCATATCTTTAAACAAAATTCCTTGTTTTCCGCCGATTACGTTTTCAATAAATTGGAGGAGAAATTCAAATCAATATTAAGAATATTTACTAGTGAAAATTCTTCGCACTCCGTGGCCAACAAACAATTTGAGGAGGCAATATTTTTAATTATAGTTGAACTTTTTAGCTTTGTGCACTTTTCCAGTTTTTTATTGGATAAAATTATATAGAATTATAATTGATTTACTTAATTTTTTCCCCTTCAACCAAATTCAAATATTTATATTAACAGAAATTGTTGAACGCCAACAATCTATGGAAAAGTATAAATGAAATATGAACTTTTATGCTTGTATTAAAATTTATCTAGGCCTAGTCATGCGTAGCATTTACAGCATTTCCGCAGATTTTTATCGCACATGTCTCAGGCTTTTTTATGTAGTTAGCTACTAGTTACTTATTAATATAAGTATATATGTATATACATAAATTCTTGAACATAGGAATATGCCAAGTGTATGCAACCATTTTTACATCTTTTCCCCTTTTATATTTACCTAACTTTCGCACATTTATTTTCATGCTATTTTATTTCTGCAAGAACTCTACGCAATGATGTAACAAATTTTCGCGGAACAATATTTTTTTTTTTTTTTTGTAAAAACCAATTGCTTGAAATGCTTGGTAGAGTTACTGCCACAAATACATATGTAAATCTCGTTGCGCTTATTTTGTTTTATGTACATGTACTTATATATATATATAGGAAGTCAAATAAATATGTACTTAGGTGAATTTGCATTTTTATTTACATACCAACTTCTAACGAAAGTTATTTATGCATGTCGTGTTACAGCGATAATAGGAATGCATAGAAACAACAACAACAGCAAGAACATGCAAAATAATGTGGCCTTAGTAAGCAGAAAGAAAGGCGATTTCCAGTTGGGGGCATTGGCATTACCCACACCACCAATTGCCGACCCCCAACCGACAAGCCTCTCCGCTAACCACTCGTTTCCATAGGCATTCTGAATCGCCGTTGCATAATAATTTATTCTTGCACTCTCTGTTTAGACTACGGCCATGCCAACGTTGTGGGTGTAGCGACACGCCGAATGCACCAGCTAAGAAAATAGACAGTCAGCGCCTGCAAAGCGACTTATTTTGCAAATAGGGAACGTAGCAGAAAGTAATGGTTCAAACGGCAAAAGCAGAATATCTGCGAGCTCTGCAAAGGGTCAATGACTTTGAGCAACTATGCGGCGCGTGATATTTGTTTAACAAGCGACAAGAAACCAACAACGACACTAAGAGCAACAATAGCACTCCGTGTCAATTGCTATGCTACCACCTTCTATAAACAGAAAATAACTTAAAATAAAATAAAAGCATTATATAAGCAGAAAACATAGCAGAAATTTATTCTAAGCGAACTTCGCAAACTAATGTTGAATTTCCTTCCAAGCATATGCATCTTAATATATAAATTTGCGCCGCTACATAGGATTTATATATTCATTGCTGTACATAGTTGGCTTAGTGCGAATGATCTTTCATTTACGAGCAACTGTTGAGTTTTATCATTCTTTTATATTTTCATTTATTTATTTAGAGTTTTTAAGTATGCGAATTTAAGCCAAATTGTTTTCCTAAACTGATTTGTTATCAATTTAGAACTATGGGATTTGAAAAGCTATGTACTTTCAAAGTTTACTACAACTCCATCTAAGCTTTATTTTTGGTTCTGTGGCACATGATGTAAGATTATACGAAAGACTTAAGCAACGAACTTGTGTCATATTAACCCCACTGTACCACTAAACAGTGGTCGAGCGTCGGAACTCGTGGAACATCAGCTGTGGTGAGAAGACCAAGTTGGCTTTAATTCGTAACTTAAATAATGAAGGAAAGCATACGTGAATGGTGCATATTTACAGGCACTCGTTCGGTACATTATTTCCCGCTGAATTCTTAGATCAAGACAATAATTTTCTAGAGCAATTTATCTTTTTACCTAACCAATGGCTTACTCACTTTTGAAAATAATCAAAATGTGAAATTTGCGAGAAACTGATAGGCTGAAAACTATTCTTGCCAGAACCGTGCTATATAAAGTACAAGCCCTTATTTGGCTTACGTTTTTACTTCATTGGCAAATTAACCCTCCAATAGACACATGGTCAAAAGGTTGTACCCCCTTTCCTCATAAAAGTTTCGATTACTTCATCAATTTCATCAGTTCATCACATCTGTATTGAATTTGCTTTATAGTTGATGTTGGGTGGAACAAATTTTTTTTATACGACTTCGAAAATAAATAGAATGTATTAATCAGTTCATATATATAGACTTATGGTCAGAAATATTTATTTAGATTGTATCGGAATATACGAATATAGGGATAGCAGGACTTGACAGTTAATACGAAGACAGAAACATCTTATTCAAACATTTGTTTATCGATTTGATTAACAGTTCTTTCGAAGTTTGTTGAATATCATGATTAAGTTTTTGAGCATGCAGTTTAAAATCCTCCAATCTTCAATTATTTGGAACTTAGAACTTTCAAATAAGTGTTTGAATTAATGGACTATCAAAAGAATTCTAATTCAACTATTCACTCAATTTCTGAAAAAATACGGGCCCCTTCGAGAACTCCGGGCCCGTGGTGAATCACCGCCTAACCGCCTCCCCCATATATTTTATTAGAAATTATATTTATAGACGAAAATGAATACGGTTAAGAAAATTATATGCGCTTAAGTAAAATGTGAAAGTATCATTCACGTTCGTTTTCCAAAGAAATCTCCCACAACTCACGCATGCCCGGCTGGAAGATTTATTCTTATTTCGGGATAGATATTACAACTCTAGTCATCATAACAGCTCTCTTCTCCACTTGATTGTTTGTCAACCCATCTAAGAAATACTTTTGGAGCATTGGTATTCCTCTCGCATATTTTTTTAAAGTTCTGAAATATTTTTATTCAAATTCAGTTTTTTAGCAGCATAAGTATAAAAAATTGATATCTACCTCTAGCCTCTATATATCAAAATAAGTGTACAACTTAATGCTCAATCAATGCTGGCAAGCGCAGTTACTTCGAACGAGTGTGTCTCAATGTTTTATAGCAAAATGATATTAAAAAATTAAATATTACAATATTTTACAAGTCAAGTAATAGTTGAAACCAAAAATATTCCTCGTAAAATAATATCATACAATCGGCTCAGATACTTTGGCACCTTTTTAAAATCTTTAGAAAAAAATTATAAAATATATCGACTTTCGAATCTTGAATTGAAATCATTCTGGTTAAAGTTAATAGCCGAGAAACTATTACACGGTATTTTATTTATTTATTTATTATAATTAGTTACAAAATTAAAACCTTATAACTAAACTGAGGAGCGCTAGCTACCAGGGCTTTCGGTATTATTTATACTTTTCGGACTATTTGAAGTCCTACATTCTAAATGTATTCTATTAGTACCAAAACCAGAACAACAATGAAACCAGTGAGGCGTAGTTGCCAGATTTAGGTGATTACATCTAGTCGGAATTTGCAGTAACATTCTTGGGTTTTTTGTATTCCCATTAACGAGGCGTTATTTAGTTCAATTAAAACCTCGCCGCAAGATTTTTAGTTAAAGCCATAATCACGAAATTAAAATAAAACCTTTTCTCACGTTTGAACTGAAAACAACTGAAGATACTTAAACCGAATTTTACACAATCCGACAGGAAATGTTCTAAAAATAATCTCCTTTTAAATAAATTACTTAATTTATCCATCTAATGCAATATTTTCAACTTTTTTTATCGGTTGAAATAGTAGATACATTTAAGTGTGAAGAAAATAATTTCGCTTTGTAAATGGATCAAAAACTGTTTTCATTAAAAATACTAGGTTTCCAGAATTTGAAATGAAGTAGAACATTCAAATAAATGGGTTCGGAATCAGGAGCACATTTTGCATAGATACCAGCTGAATTTTCAACCAACAAATAAATATGTATGTGTTTAGTAATCTTAGGAGATTTTAAGTGATACGTTTTACGAAATAAGATGATTTTCAAGTAAATTCCAGAACTGAATTCCTCATTGGTTTTACTTCGTTTACTAACCATTTCAATTCATACATTATTAGTAAAATGTCAAAAGTGTCTATATTTATTTCCTTACTTTGCATTGCATTCATTTTTGACAGAATGGAATGTTGCACCATAATGCCATGTCAATACATGCACTATATCTATATATATATATAAATATATATTTATCTATGCAGAAAGTAAGTGTAAATAAAATTGCAATGACGTCAGCACAAATCATGACAGAGCACGAACCTATTTAAAGTCGTCTAACTAGTTGAGCTAGGTGAACGCTTAATTAGATCGGGCACATATTCACACACCTTTTTATGCAACAGAGTCGGCTTAACAGTTAGGGGAGATATACAGACTTTCTGCACACCGAGCTACGAGTGGGCCCCGAAACACTTACACTTACTCGCAAGTTTCACGAAATATTTTTACGTGCTGAGGTGAAAATTATTATACTATTATTGAAACGTTTTTATTGATTGAACTTCCTTCTATCGGTATCACCATAAGTACAACACCATTTGCCTATGGAAATTGGAAATTTACCATTACCATTTATCACAATTTTTTTTCTACAATTTAGAAGGCATCTGTATATCTCCTTACACAGGTTCTTCGACTATATGATATCTTGAATCCTAGTCCGCGCATAATTATCGCTTCTGAAGATAACTCCCAAGAATTATAAATATAAATAAAGATCTAAAATTTTCAATGTTTTCTCCAAATTCCTAGTATATTCCTTATTAAAGGAAAGTCGCACAGAAAATGTTAAATAATAATAAATTAAGAAAGCGGGTAACTTCATTTTACGTTACCGTTTACGATTTGTCGCATTTGCTCTTGTAAATTGTAACATTTGTAAATTCTTAAATTTTGGAAAATACCAAAAAACAGATAGTTATTTGATAGAATTTGAAATTAAAAATTTGCTTCCCGATCAATCTCGGGAAATCGAAGGTCAAAGTTTCGGAAATCTTCTAAAAAGCTTACAGTTTTTAATGCTAAGGACTTTGATGTTTCTGAAGTAAAACTTCTTTAGCGGCAAGTCGTGCCGGTACTAATTCAGGATCCTCTGAAGTCATGTTCTGTACTGTTTCGGCACTATTTTCGGACTAGCTATTTCGGTATAATTTCAGGACATTTGCGTAGATCGGGACTGGTTCCCCACTACAGCAACTACTATTAATCGTAGTAGTGGTTTTGATGATATTACATTTTCTACTACTACTACTAACTATCGGTACAACACATAATATTACTACTACTTTCTCTACTACTATTTACTACTACTGTTTTACTAATTACTACTACTATTTAAAAAAATGCTACTACTATTTATTACTACTATTTTTACTATTTTTACTAATGTTATTACAGATGACTACTACTATTTTTAAGAATTTCTACTACTATTTTAACTAACGCTCCTATTAATTACTACTTCCATTTTTACTGATGCTACTACTAATTACTACTATTTACTACTATTTTTACTATTGCCGCTATTAAGTACTACTAACCAATATTACTATTGCTACTACTACCACAACTATTACTATGACTACTACTTACTACAACTTCTACTACCACTACTACTCCCATAATTCACTATCTATCTGTTTGTAGAATCGACACCAAAGTATTTCTCCTTCGATTGCTTTACCTTAAACTTACTAGGTGGCGCTGTCGTAGAAAACTTGTTATTTTTGACGGGTTTCAGTTGAAAAGTGTAATGCTCACAGCCTCTAAGGCGGATAAATAAATTTTTGAGGTCTGTTTCGTCATTAGTTTTATAGTAAACGATTTTACAAAGATATGTATTTTCATTAGTTTTGCTAGGAAAAAGATCACTGTCATGAGAAATGGAGCTTGTGTTAAAAGCTCTATAATAAAAAGATCTATTTTCGCGGAAATAATTTTCTTATTTAAAAAAATAATATTTTTTTTACGAAATACATTTTTTATTTATCCTTAAAACAAAATAATTGTGCCCAAAACTGCTCGTCACTGCTATCATCGTCACTTTTAGTCTGAATTCCCTCATATGGAGTACCACAAGAAAAATTTTACATTGAAATAGGCATCATAAAATGGAATAATGAATGAAAAGCCATAGAAAATAGCAAAAATTAAAAATCAATGAAGAAATTATCCTCAACTCCGACAACTATAAGTTTTAAGAAGAATTGTAGAAAAAAAAAAGTTATTTAATAAACTTTTACTTAATTTTTCCTGTCTACAGGATATCCGCAAAATCACAAATTTTGGATAGTTATTGAAAGTCAAACAGAACTCATTTCCGGATTGTGTTACGGGAGTCGCAAAATCTCATTTACTTGTGGTGTCATCAAATTCAGATGGATAAATCTCAGTTTTGTATGGCACTGTTTTAGACAGGAATATTTTTATGATGTTTAAACCAGTAACCTTACCAAGAAGCTTAATTAAAAAATCGCCTGCTTTGGTATTCTGGAAAGTAGTAGATTGCATGGTAATCTCATTAACATCTCGAATGATGAACGTTTTATCTAAGTTTTGAAAAGTATTTCGCCCGTTGTCTCCGAAACAACCTTAAGACAGCGCTGTTATGCGCATCCAACTGGATATATATATGTGGATGCATGTATGTATGTATATGTACTACATTTACTGCATTTGCACCTTAATACTTAACACTTAGCAAAGTTATTCATATGCATATTTGTGGTCAGTGGCTGCTAGCTATCTGGCTATAGCTAGCTTCTGAATATATAACAAAATTCTCTGACTCTGACTCTACTACCAGCTGGTAAAGAAAAAACACAATTACATACTTACATTTTTTATGAATAAGTATATTAAGTTTGTCTATTTGTTCGAACCAAATTAGCAACCACAACTATGCGCTAAAATAAAAGTGTATGGCTAGCTCAGCAGCAACAACAATTTCAACAGCAATGTTTAACTTAGAATAACAACGATTAACCGCAACAAGACAAGATGCCAGTAATTATCTTGCAACTCAGTCTAAGGCGCAGTCGGCCACTTAGCTACTTATTCGAATGTTGTTCCTGTAATTGTTGTAATTGTTGTTGACTGTTGGCTGCGAGCCGTAGGTATTAGCAGCACAGCTCCGTTGCGCAGTGGTAAACGCGATTAACTGTTTATTTTTATTTTAGACAAAAAAGGAAAATTAAGTGATTTACAAAGAAACAAAAAAAAAAACAAAAAATAAAATAAATGATATCGTAATACAGACACTCGTAAGCACAAGCCAGTTAATACATAATAACAAGGGCGTATGCAGGGGGGCCGTGTCAAAAGACCACACCTGGCACTTCGATTTAAATTATGATATAAATTATGAAACATATACTTCAGTATTACATTTTTTTATTTAGACAAATTAGGCAAAATGCCATTCGTAGTTAATGGCAATAATTTAGGAGATTTAACGAACAATGCGACAGTTGCTCCTAATTGAGAAAAAGTATGGTCCAAGCAGTGAAGTCATGCTTCAAAAATTTAAATTCGCAATTTTGAGTATTAAATAGCCCTAGCAGTACTTTGTACAACAAGCTCCATCGAGAGAACGTTCAGTACTCTAAGGAGTAGGGACACGACATCGGACGCAAAGTATCGATGTGGTACTCACTCAAAGTATCGCTCTAAAAGAATACCAAAGTTCAAATATTCGATACCAAAAAAAAAACATGGATACTAAATAAAAAATGAAGTTCTATCACAATTTTTTATAAAAAGTAATTTTTTTGTTGGTTAGAAAGTGTTCGCACAAGTTCCAATTAGGCTTGACATGCCGAATGTGAGAACTTCAATTTTTAAATACCGGTACTATTTCCGGTATTATCGTTTATTATACCAATGTGGGGCTTGGGACTAGAGCACAGTTGAGGACAGAAAACGTATTTTATCTAAAATTGGAAATAGATTAGTTTGCTTCGTCACCCTGATGTGAACCTTCCATTTTTTCATATTTATTTTTCATTCCGTTTGATTATCATTCGGAAAAATGTCAGATCAGATTACTAAAAAATATCTTCTAAAGATTTCCTAGAGATAGTCGTCCTATAGATATAGATAGATTCATTTCACTTATGTTTTGTTATCAACTTAATATAGTAGAAAATCTATAACTTTACTATCTTGATGCCTGAAAGAGTTTAATCCCCCTGCTTGAAGTTCTGCTTACGCCCTTGCACAACAAATACATACGGGATATTTTAGGTCAGCCCAGTTGGCATAGAAAAATGTAATATTTCGAGAGGATTTTGGTCACTAAAAATATTCGCTCAAGTTACGTGTGACAAAAAAACTAACCTAATGCTTTTATATTGGCCTCTGACTCCATGGTTCACCACTAGATGGCGCTTGTCATTCAATTCACTGAGTTTCTTTCTTTACTTTCCCGGCGGATTGAAGCAATGAAACTAAGCAAAAACTAGCAGAAATTAGCTAATACTACTAATTACTTATATTTTGCAAAACTTGTTCAAAATATAAACAAAATTTTATGAAAATTGGTAAAAATATTGGAAAGGAGGAAATAACTTTCGGCTGGGTAAATATACCAACTGAAACGAGTAACTCTCTTTCCTTCTTAGGCCTTTTAAATTTCTCTCTGCTCTTACTTTTTGGATAAAGAAAGGCTCAACTTACAAAATAGTTATTGATAATTAGAAATGGAGACACATGCCCACTACTAAATATTTTCAATGAACAGTGTTTTCGCGTAGTTAATATTTAACCAGCGCCATCTGTCATTCGTTACTTGTAATAAAACAGTACAATTATTTACCAATACAAAGCAGGTGACTTTTTGTATTCTTTTGTCACTTGATATTGGATATACATAAATACATACAGAGTAATGACAAATAATAGTCCTACTATGAAATGTTTGTATGTATGTACGAATTTTTAAAATGATGACCGAAAATGGTTATCTTGAACAAATTAAATATGTCCATGCCATTAAATAAAATAAACATAATTCGAATATATCAACCAATACGTCTCATACACTAAACGAAGCAAATTTTTTAGAACAATTTCTCGCCAGGTTCACTTTCTCGTGAGCTTTTCGTGTATCGTAAAGCTCTTACGACTCGTAAGCTTCTAAATATTCAAATCGATAAGGCACCTGTATTCGTTGTACTAATTTTACACTACATATCGTCTCGATAAATACTCAAAGTTTCTCGCGAAAAGGGCGATACCTGAGATTATACCGAGAACTCGGTTTCTCAATTTATCGAAAATTCAAAATCAAGAGAAAGTGTGATCCGAAGTAGAAAGCTCTAAAATTTTTATTTAACAAAAAAAAAACAGAAGCAATATAATTTTAGCGCTTTTCGAGTATTTAGAAAATAGATCATGTTTTCAACAATATATGGCCTCGATTTTTGGGAAGTTTCAAATGAGTTTAGAAGCGAGGACTCCGAACGGAAGATGATTTTTGTCAGAAATGCAGGAGGAGGTTTGCCATTCCCAGCCGAGGGGCGATCGCTATTTTGCAAACCTACGTCAAAATAAAAAAAAAACCAACCAATAAAAATTCGTCTTTTATTAAATATTTTATTTTATTTTATCTATTATGGGCACTAAAGTTATATTAAGCTTGATATAAACTGAGAAAGTGTATATACTGTTCGAAGAAAATACTTCAGACAAGAAAGAAAAATCAGTTTTTTCGGTGCTGGTTTAAACTCAGCTTGAACTCAGATTACTTAAACTCGGTTTAAATTTAAACTTGTTTTTAACTACAGAGCAGTTTCTCAGTGAGAGTTTAAGGTCGGTTTAAATATGGAAATTTTGTAGGGTATCACTATTTTTTTCTATGTTTAGATCAGTGTCAATTAATAATTAAAATTTGACACTTTAAGCCATGAGATAGAAAACAACGAAATCAGCTGTTCTGGTAAGGTCATCTTATCTTGGAATGAGTGCTGTAGTCAAACGTTGCTTTCGTGTAGGTGTGAATTGCCGATTATGGATGTGTGATTGATATGAATGGAGTCGACCTCGCGAGCTGATTAGTTAAAATCAGTTAAACCCTTCCAGATTAACGATTTAAACTAAGTTTAAACTAGGTTTGAAGTTAATTGAAGAACGGCCGATTGAGTTTATACTTAGACTAAACGGCAAACTCGCACTGGAAGACTGGCTTATAGTATTTAATAAAATATCAGAATTCGCGAAGTAAATTTCAAAATTAAAGAAATCTTTATTGCGCGACCCAGTCTAATGTATATGTGGGCATACATATATAGTAAATACATTCGAAGTGGTTAATTTTCTTGCCATGCGGCAAACAGTAACTGTACAAGATTAGTTGCCAACATCAACTCCGCGCTGGTCAGTGACAATACAAAAACAACATAATTTGCAACAACAGTAGCAACCAAATATATCAATTACGTTTTTAATTCTTGCAACAAATTTTAAAACAAATGTTTACATATAATGATTTTGCTGGCACTCACCTACTAATGTCTATTTTTTTTTTGTTTTTCATTTATTTCTTTTCAGGTATGTAATTTGACAACTGGCACTTGCCCTAGAGGAACATTGACATTGAAGGTTACTGGTGTCAAATTTGGTAACTAAATATTTTGCAAACTTAAACAAAAACATATTTTTTGTCAACAAGTATTGTGTTGCAGACATTTTTTTACATGTGTACATAAATAAACAAACAGCTGTAAATTTGATATAATTTAAACATCCCAATTTTAAACAAATGAACCCAAGTGTAGTGTATCAAATGCTAATTGACCTCCAACTTACTTCTACTACAATACTTGAATGATGCAGTATTTAACCGGGGTTTTTTTTTTCATATCATAACTTAAAAAACTCACTTAGTTCAGTATTCCAGTATTTGTGAATGAATATTTTGGTATGTGTTTCTATAATGAATTTTCAAGCCAAAAAAAACCTGAATATTTTTTTGTAGAAAGTAGTGATAAGAAAACTAACTATCTGACTTTCCAATACTTTGTAATAAAAAATTTGTCATGCGTTCTAAGCAATCAAAATGGAGCGCCATTTTTTTTTGCACGTAATAGAGCAAGAAACGGATAGTAAATATTTCTGCTGATTTTTGCGGTCATACCTTGATCCAGACTTTAGATTTATGGGACTACTGCCGAGTTGAAAAATCATTTTAAACGCAAAAATTGCTTTTGAGTGCTATAAATCAAACAAAGCGCTGTCTAAGAAGAATTATGTGTTTTCGCACTTTATGTGTAGCATTCTACCAAATCGCAGGTTCTCCTCATTACTTTCAAAACTAAGATATTTTTCTCCGATTGATACACAGCCAGCTAAACGTTCTGAAGTGAAAGTGGCAGATAAACACAACTGACGTGAACGATGCGACAGTTCTAGCAAAGAGCGTATAAACAAGAACAGAAAAATAAAACTTATTTGAAACGTTTATAAAAAGCCAGTCTACCTACAATGGTTTTTAGTTTTTTTCCTACAAAAATATGAAATGTCAGTATGGGTAGAAATCTACCCACATCGTGTGAAAACATATTTAGATTTTAAGGTCATATTTTTTCATTCTATAAATTCTGAAGCCATTAAAAGTGCACTACAGTGAAAGAGTAATAAAGAATTGGATTTAATTTTCCTGTAGCTCTATAGTTCCCACAGTAACCCTAATGCGACTTAAGACTGAGTATTCCGCAGAAATGTTGGGTATATCTTTGAGAGAGTTACTGCGTGAGAGTGTTGTGTTCTTCGCTAGTCGACCAACTTGTTCCCAGAGAAATTGGAGAGTGTTCCTCAAATTTTGTTTAAGATAAATTATAAATTTATAACTGATTGAGCACGTGTGCGTGGTTTGTCCCGGCCGGGATATTTGGCATCAAAACATTGTAGAACAAGATTTTTTTAATAGCAATCAGTTCAGTCAACAGACAAATTTCTGCTATGAAAAAGCTTCCCACAAAAATGGGCTGCCTTTTAAAATCGACGTGAATTTTTAGGAGGGTTGTAGAGCGCAGTGTTCAGGATTTCTGTTAGCTTCCCTTATGGAGGATAGATTAATCTTGAATGCTTTTCTAATACGCTTTTTGGAAATACGTAATTCTATTTACGCCCGCTAATGTTTAACCCCGAGACTAACAGAATAGCAAATTTGCACAATTGACAGATTTGAGTTAAGGCGTTAGGTTTTTGCTCTGCAAAAGAGAGTACAGAGGCAAAATATTATGTTTTTTTTATTTAAATAAAAACTCATTCAAAATAGATAAAAAGATTTTCAAGACTAATTTAAAATAGTTATGGATTTTAACTGCTTAAAACAATTAAACCTCTGAATTTCCATTCACCAAGTAATTTTTATCTCCACTCAAATAGTAAATATTTACTCAGAATAATAGAATATCTCGTCATTTCTCTTCACACAAATAGCGAATATTTATTCAGAATATCTGCTAACGTGGAAAACTTGTTACATAACGATTTCAGCCGAAAAAGTAATTCATAAATAGTAGGGGAAAAATTGTAACAGAACTATGCCACTCCCACAAAAATCCCAAAAAATTCAAGTGTAAGTGAATACTTTTTAAATTTGTTGTACAGGCAGGTTTTTGAGATAACAGTAATTCAAAATAATGATTGACCTGCCAAATTAGAGATTTTATAGGATTTTTGCAATATTTTTTTTAATCTAAGGAGTTTTTTTATAAGAAGGTTAATTGCGAGTGCTGTAACTTTCCTTACTTAAAGGTTCTTTAAAACATTGTACGAAAATTAAAGTAGTCATATTAATGGATATACCAAATGTCATTAGGTACGTTCGTCTGTCCTTTCGTTCATCTTATCGCTCACACGATAACTTCAGAAAAAAGTTCGATGTATGTGGAATTAGCTAGTTTTAGTCCAATCGTTAAAGTCGTTGAAAGCGTATTTTAATTTTCTTTCAAAGAAGCCACTGCAACGCGCTTATCACAGCTTACTATAAGAAGTGAAACGTCGACGCGCGCTATACCCAAATAATCGCGTACAATTCCGCTTATTTGCATCTACCTTCCTTTTCACTTCTGTCTTTCTCACCCCAGTTCAGGACGTAACGCGCTGTCAAAATTGAATATTCCATTTTCCCTACGCTAGCGCCGCCTAATTGTGGAATGTTCCGTGCAAATTGTATGGGCATGAGAAATTTTGGCAGTTTGTTGACGTTTGACGCGCCAATTTAGGTATGCCACTTAGCAATAGAGTTTTTTGAATGAAGTGATGACCAAAAAAACACAAAACTGCCGTTATTTCAAGTCATTTGTAAAGCAATGCAATTGAGCTGAGAATCTGAATTGTTTGCCAAATAATCTTATTGGGCTTCAGGCATATACCAGCTTGAAATTTTTTCAACTATTGATCTGGCAGACAAGTAGTAGGATAGTATTTTTTCGCTAACAGCAGTAAATAGGTTATCAATATACAGCTAGACATATTGGAGCAAAAAGAAGATTTAGTATAAAAATTTTAAGCATTTTTTACGTTTCGTCATTTAAAATTAGAGATACATTGCAAGTGTACGGTAAATATTTAAGTGTTTTCAATATAAAAGGTTCTTTTTTATGAGCCAGTAATCACAAAAATCCTGTGAGGTTTATTAAAAAACACTATGTTTCATTCACATATTGCGCCCCATATTGGGGAATCACTCAATCAATAACTGGCGCTAAAACCGCCTAACCGCCAACTGGAGACACCAAGTGAAGCCAAATCCTCCTCCACCTGGTCTTTCCAACGTAGAAGAGGCCACCTCTACCACCACCAGCTGGTACCGCTTTGAATGCTTTCAGGGCTGGATCATTTTCGTCCATTGGCAAACGTAGCCGCTGTATTTTAATTCGCTCATCGTTCCATCGGCTGTGGTATTCAGCGTCGCAAAGACGTAAAGGTCCATACATCAAAGAATCTTTCTGTTGAATACTCCAACGGCCAATTCATCCGATGTAGATATCGTCCATGCTTCTCCGACATACATCACGGGCATTATGAGATGATTAGAGGTTGCGGGCTTCATTCATCGAGAGAGGGCTCTACTGGTGATTTGAATGCTCAACCCAAAGTAGAAGTTATAGTGTAGAGAGTATATCTGTTTAAAAAATCTATTACAGTGTCGACGTGGTCCTTACCTCTATTATTATCTGGAAAGCTTTCACATCTTGAGGGTCAAGCTCTCTAATATTCTTTTCTCAATCACAATTAATTTAACCCAAAAGTATATTTCATAACTTTCTGCAGTTGATGCATAATAAAAATGCTTGCATATAATTATAAATTTAAAAAAATTCATATATAATTAGAAAATTATAAAAAAACAAATATTTGGTCTATACTTGGGAATGCAGATTTTGCACTTTTTTATTTTGGAGGAACTGCTTCAAGTGCAATATAAATATAATTTTCAAGATGCACAAGTCCTTAGCACATTTTTTTCGATTCGATCTCTGAGCACACGGTCAGGTGTATTATGATTGATATCCCTCATCTCCGTCGTAGGTCGTGTCTAATTTTTGTGCTCTTTTAATAGAATTAATTTTTTCCATGAGCATAGTTATTGCTGTTTCAAGTTTGTTCGGTACCTTGCTTGTTTCGATATTTTGAACTTCAAAAAATTAGCTCTATAATTTGCGCAACTACTCGTTGAATGGTAGATAATTTTTATGAGAAGCCTACCCATAGGAGGGACAAGGGCCTTTTTCAAGAACATCTGCATAGTTTGGGACGTCAACTTCGACTTCGGGAATAGCGAAGGACGAGTAGCACGGGACAGGTTCGCCGCTAAAACTACTACTTTTACTACTTTAACTTCTACTACTTCAACAACAACTACTAATTACTACTACTACTACTACTACTACTACTACTACTACTATTACTAGCTACTATCACTACCCGTACACTTATACTACCACAACCATAACTACAACTTCTACTACTACTGCTAATTACTCCCACTATGTTTACTATTTACTACTACTATTTTGACTTTTGCCGTTACTAATTGCAGCTACTACATTTATTAATGCTACTTGGTACTAATTACCACTACTTTTTTACTAATGCGCGTGTTAATTACTACTACAATTTATACCGATGTTACTACTAATTACTACTACTATTTTTACTACTACTACTACTCCTATATTTAATTCTATATCTGTCCATGGAAGGGGGAAAAAAGTTTTTATTTCTGGCTCGCGGTTCTACGTGCACGCGTGTTTTATAGTTAACAATTTATTAGCTCAAAACCTGAAAAAAGAATACTATAATTTGTGCAAAGCGAGCGCAATGCATTTTCGATTTGTCTATATTGAAAAAGACTCAGCACAGCTGTTTTACTAAATATATTCATTATCAAAAAGGCCGCTGACCTTTTTTCATGATTTTCAATTTCATTTTCGTCAGACCAGCAGTTCATTTGTTATTATTGGTTTCATTGTTTGTTACGCTATATTCGATTGTTTCGTTATAACCGCAATACTGTTATTGCTTTCTTACTATCCAGCTATTAGTATTTTCAAGCGACCACCCCAAATACACACATACATACATATAGACATACATAGTTTCTGCTTTTACTATTTGCGGTTGTTTAAAAAAATTTTAGTTATAATAACAAAGTTTTCCTTTTTGTAAGTGTGTGCATTGTTGCATGATTGATTGTCTAAACGAGCAAAGGTAAGACAATCAGTTTTAATGAAATCGATTTCACAGCTCAAAGCATTAATGAAAAGTCCAATTCACAAACAAAACGCACAAATGAAAACCTGCGGCTTTTTGTACTAATTTCAAAAAAAATATATATATGTATATATAAGGTGGAGTGAAAATGCCATAATAAAGCAAATGCATACAAAAATGGGATGAAGAATCGTTCAAGTGCAACATTACAAAAATAGTAATTATAGTTGGAAATCGAAAAAATTAACAAAGTGAAGGCATGGGTTAGATTCACTGGTTTTTACTTTCATCACAAATTCCTAAAGGTATGTGGTTATTGTTGTAACTGTAATTGCGTTGCACTTGCAGTAAATTTGCGTCTATAATAAATTTAATGATTTCTATTACTTGTATGACCACTAGCTAACCAGTTTTAGTTGAGTTCGAAGCCCTTTCCTTAATTGGTAATTTGTTTTTTTAGTAACAATCTCCGTGTTTTTTTTTATAAAAAATTGTCTCACGTTTCGAAGCGACCAGAAATTTATCTAGATTTGTAGGATGAAATGTAATAGAAGTTCGGCAAAATTTAACGTCAACACTCAAAATATTGACTTCACTGGCATGTATATTTATGTAATCGTTTCAGATATAAGTATGTACATACATACTTCAAAGTCTTACAAGAAGCGATTGGTCGATCAAGTAAAAAGGACTAATTGATTAACCGATTAATTGATACACAAAAGGTCTATATCTTAGCCGATACAACAACACAAGTCCAGAGCATTCCAATTTTTGCGAGTTTGATAATTTTTTTCTATTAAATTTCGAGTCTTTAAAGAAATTATTTATTACTTAAGAAAAATTGATTTTTTTGTACTAACTTTTTCAATAGAGTTTCGTAACTTAAGCCGTTCAATATTCAACACTTGATTGTTCAGATTCTATGCTATGCTAGAGGGTAGTTTACTTAGTTTTCTAAAATGATTCATTCCTTTCTATATCAGACTTTTCGTTGTTCAATCTTAATAACTCTTTGGAAACCGTAAAAAAAACTTGCTTGAAAACTTTTTGCCTCGTTTAATTTTTTAAATTTAGTATATTTTGTACACCAAATAAATACTTTAATTAAAAATTTTCATATTATTAGTGGAGCAGTCAGAAGCTTAGGAACTTCAAAATTATTAAATATTAATATGGAAACATAAGTAACATTTCATTCGGATCCATTCGGCTTTATTATGCTGTATTGGTATGCATAGGGTTCAGCTGACTTAGCTCAACTAAGTCAGTATTTTAATTTTAGGCATAAAACCAAAATTTGAAATACCTACATTAATCTACATATATGAAAAAAAAGCCCCCAAAATACGTAAAAAACGCCATCTTGCTTTTTGCACTACATGTACTACAATGTCTATGTATTTCCATAATCAATAAATAAATTTGTCTGATTTTGAAATGAGTGAAACTATGCTATTATAGCATTCCACTGTTTTGTTATTTACATAAAAATCAGAAGAATGCAAATTTGCTTGAAAACTTACAGTTAACTGATCTTTGCCCCGATACTTAAAAATTTAAACTCTGTCTACTCTATACCGGGTTTTAGACTAATTTAATTTAAAAAAAAAAGTGAATTAATTTTAAAGTAGTACTACAGTTTTAAGATTTTGGAATTTTGAGCCCCATTGGGTGCGTCAATCTATGCGATAAAGGCATTCTATAACTGGATTTCTCAGAAATCGATATTTCGCTAGTGCATTGCGAAGTACAAAGTATGTTATAGTGTTTTCACTAGGAGCTTAACATTTATAAGAAAAATAGTTAGAAAAGTTAAGAAATAATTATCAGAGCAAAATATAAAAATTTTAGTTTATCGATAACTGAAACTATAAAAGCCTTCTGATAATAATTATGAGTGAAATACAATAAGTTTCTTAAGTCAGCGAAAATTATTACCTTAAGACCTATTTTATAAAAGTCTAATTGTCTTAAGTATCAATTACTTTGAGATTGAATTTATCATCTTTGTGTAATAAGTATGAGTGAGATAAAATTTGTTTAATCTTAAGACTTATTTATACTAAAAAAGTGTTTGTATAAAAATAAGGGAAATGCAAAATCATTTCAGGACCATTTCGGAACTATCTCAGGAAAACTTCGGTATCATTTTGGCACTTGTTTGACATTATTTGAAAATCAATTCCGCAATGGTCCTAAAATGGTTTCGAAATAGTACTGAAATAATCTTTCAAGAATTAAAAAATTTGTTCTTACTTAAAATTATCATGCAAATACTTCTATAATATAAGTCACGAGATAAAAGTATCTTGAAGACTTGGCAAAGTGTGTCATACTTATAATTATTAAGGAAATACTTTTAGTTATCGACTTAGAAAATTTGTATCATGCCATAATAATTATAATAAAATTCTTAAGAAAATTATTATATTCCCATCACAAGTAGGTAACACAAATTTTGATATGAGGCTAAAAACACTTTTTATATAAAAAAAAAGTTTACATATATATCGTGTGATTCATTTAAGTTGCCTACTGTTGATAATCTGCAGAATGTGGGTTTTGGCTTGTTTGCCATTTTGACTTTTAATTTTGGCGCTATATACCGCCTATTATTGGTTTCATTGCCATTTTGGCACAGTTCAGGTGACACGCATTTAAAATTCTCATGTTTTAGCTATATACGCAAGTAGTAAATATTTTCATTTAACGTTTGTTCTTTATTTGGTTCTACAACTCAATTGCGTTCGAGTGTAGTTTGAAGAGTGCGGCAAACTTAAAATTCCACTCATGTCGGCATTTTTGACCCAGTTGTATAAAATTTGTAGAATATTTTATTTTTATTTTTTTTTTCTTCTCGCATTGTTTTCGTATTGCACAAAATTTTCGCAGCACTTTGTTGTGACAATTTATGTTGAGTTACTTTAATTGCTGGTAAGGGGCTCGGAGACTTACTAAATATATGTAAATTTATAAGCAATCAAAAGAAGTCACAATATTTATAAATAAATGAAAATTACTATGTAGATTTTACATAATCTGCAAAACACTGGCAACGTCTTACTTCTCTCTCACACAAACAAACATTATAAGTCACTGTCATTTACCACACGACCTTTAGTTTACCAAATAAATCACATAATTCCAAATGTTAAATGCCAAAACCATATCTTTAATTTACCACTCCACAGCTCTACAGAGTTTCTGCTGCATCTAAATTAATGTGATGTACCGAAGCTATAAATTAAAATGGCAACGATAGTGACTTTAGTGCAGCGATGATTCAATGCTTGTGGGTAGATTACATGAAAGCTTACAGTGACTGTACTGAGAAGCTAGAAGAGAAGAAGAAAATAAAATTAACTATGTGACAGGTTCTGCTATATGTAGTACCGGTATAATCATGTACATATGTATGTTCAAAGCCGGCGACTTTAATAGTAAACAAATTCATACCAGAAAAGTATTTACATTTTCATCTAGAACTAATTAATGGCATATCTAAAAATTTGTTAGTAGTATTGTTCCACTGGAAATGCGAAAGGTAAGTTACTTGAAATACTTCAGTTTGCAGATGAAGAAACAAATGGGTAAAAAATAATACTAGTTAACTGCTTAGTGAATTTCCTCGCCACAGTGGAAAACTTTATTTATGGTCATAGCAAAACATTGGCTCACCGGAAATTGTATACGTTTAAACCGAAAAGGGAATTGTTCGGTATAACCAATATTCGAGGTATAAAAACACGCTCACCCGCGCCACCGCCCATCACAATTTCCGCTTCTCAGGCGTTATGTTGGAAAGAGGTAACTTTAAGGTTCGTTCCATTAAACCGATTAAAATAAAATGTTTTTATAATAATAAATAAACCTTACATTGTTTTGTTTACATCCATTTCAAATTTGATATATACTGAAGTTCATCTGTCAAAATAGCTTTTCACCACGAATGGCGAATGATAGAGCTTTTTTCTGAGACTTTTGTACTAGAATAGCAAAAGTATTTCGAACTACATATCTTGTCAAATGCCTTAAAATCTTCTTACGAAAGACTTTTAACTATCTTAGCCAGAATAGCTCTGTAAGGCTCATTCTACCTTCTTTGCCCTCAATATAACTAAATATATTTATTCGAGCAAAGAACATAGAACTATAAGAAGGGGCAACCCGTTGTTTTTGATTTTCTCGTTGATCAACAGGGTAGCGCCTACTCTTTCGGCCAAATGCGTAAATTATTGAAGGAAAATAGAAAGGGCTATCCTGTTGGTCAACGAGAAAAGCAAAAGTAACACAATGTCTCTTCTTATAGTTCTACGTTCTTTGATCTGAGTTGGCTCTTTTCCTTTTGTGGTATCAAAATAGCTCTCCTGCAAAGCCAAGAGATTCATGGAAGGGGTTTTTTTGTTTTGATCATCATAAACGAAAGAAATAAGTTCTCATAGTGAATGCTGTACGACACAAATTGTCAGTCAGAATAATAGAACCTCTTCTTCGAGATATGTACCATTTCCAATGTTTAATAATACATCGGAAAAAAATTTACCATTTCTGTTAATTTTAATTCTACTCATGAAATCCAACTTTAAAAAAGTGTGCCATTGATATGAAATTTTTAATGCCTAAATCTATTCCCGTTGGCCGATTTTTTCCATCACGTCTAGATTTTGTGTTATACTTTTTTCCGAAAATATCTGAAATTGACGCCCTTCTGAATTTGTTTTTTTGCGTAAACATTAATGTACTTACTTATTCAGTTTCAGCGAGAAGTAAGCGAAAGTAGAATACAGCTGTAAGTGATTTTTATGATAGTATGTATGCGCTTCTCTTTCGATTGCTTACATCATATATCACAAATTTTGGTAAGTTTTGCCCGTAGATAATAAATGTTTTATGTAATTAATTGAAATATTTTATGTGTAGTTATAGTATTTTTCTAAGAGCAGAGTCAATAAATATTTGATAGAAACTTTAAAATTGTTCCTATAGATTACCGTGAACATGTTACCATGCAGTCTGCTTTTTGCGGCATTTCTGGTGAATTTACTCTAAAGACACAACGAAATATAAAAACAGATCTGGCCAAGAAAGCTTATCAGATTTATTTATGTAGGGATAATTAAACACAAAGCCTTTTAAAAAAAATTTTGATAATAAAGTGAATACGCCTCTATTCAATCAAAGTACAATAGCCACTGCCCTGTTCGTTGTTTTTCTAGTCAGCGTCTCATCTCCTTCGTCAAGTCAGATGTATTTTCGTCTAGTCAGCAGGGCTTAATTTCTTAATAATCAATAAGTTTTTCGACTTCGTGTTACCCGTCCATAAGTCAAGCCCACATTTGTTACGCTGTATCAGTTGGTCAAGAACGTTGAGAGGTTGACTTGAAGCTATCGGCCTTATCGGCTTAATTAATAAAATATACTTTTAATGTCATAATCTCAAATTTCTCTTAATGTACCGAAACACATAGTCATACACAAAACATAAAAAAAATTAAATATGCATGTATACAAGTTTATTCCTGCCGATATTCTTTTGAATTGCGGATTTTTCCTAAACAGACAACTGACATTAATTTTTATTTCAAGTGAAAAATCGCAAGAACAAAAAGTAATAAAATGTAAAAGGTTCTAATCCATTTCTATAGTTTGTTTTCAAATAAAATATTTCCCAGAATATTTTAATCAAATGTACCATATTTTACGCTTTAGTGAGGTTTCTGGCTAGCCATTAGTTAAAGCCCCATGAAAAGCCATTCTGTAGTTTCGAGGATTACTGCGTTCAAACAGGCAAACAGCCATACCCAAATTCTAATAATGGTTCAGATATATTTCATTACATATCATTTTTTAAAAGAAATTTTCAATGTACACACACGACTTATTTACAGTTTTATTACAGTTTGGATAACATACATAAATGGTGTACGACTAACGTAGGATAAAACTGACTTACGATTCCAGCTTTAGCTGACAATTTACCTTCAACACTACCCTCTGCTGATGCTGTAATTAATCTACCGTCTCTTCTTTATGGCAATGTAAACAGGGCTCACTTCTCTCGTGTACCTTTTAGCCATACTCTTGTTCCATGGAATAAAAAGTTCAAAATAGGAAAAGATATATATGCACGCTGCTAGAGAAAAAATTGCTAATGAAAACGTTGTTCAAACAGCTAGCCTGGTAAGAGTTCTAAAGGATTTATAAACCGCAAAGTTGGATGCACTAAAAAGGTTTGATAGTTCCCTTACGGAAATGTGAAGCCATTGCATTCAAATACAACTTGATTTTGATATGCTACTGTATTCTTTGGCAGCTTCAAGTTGTTGTTGTTGTTGTTGTAACAGAATAAAACATTCCCCATAAAATTATGGAGAATGCTGCTTAAATGACAATGCTTGGCCGGTATCGTAGAATCAACTGTCATGGGAACGGACAGCTTCAAGTCGCCGGACGCAGTCGGTTTTTTTTTATCTATTGTACTCAAAGCGTGTATTGTAATATCTGTAGAGAATAGCTGAGCCGCAGAGGGCGCTTCCATCACAACCTCTGTCTTTGCTTCAACATGCCCATCAGGCACGGAAATCGTGGGCGACTGTTCTACAATATCTGGTTGCTGGAATAAGCAAATTGATCACGAAGAAAACATAAACCTAGGGAATTTTAGGTAGGTATTGGGATACTTTTGATAATGTCAGCTTATGTAACTCGGCGCTAGAGAATGGATTTGATTTTATGTCTGTAAGTTGGGTTCGTTTAATGTTAGAGCGGCCACCGTAGCCGAGTGTGTAGCGTGTGCGAGCTTCATTCGGTGGGTCCCCGGTTCGAATCCTGGCCGGGGCAAGTAACATCAACAATTATAGAAAAGTTTTTTCTAACAGTAGTCGCCTCTCGGCTGGCAATGGCAAACCTCCGAGTGAATTTCTGCCATGACAAAAACTTCTTTAAACAACTTCACCGTTTGTAAAACTGTAGGTCCCTCAATTTGCGTTACAACATCAAGAAGCACATCACAAATTGTAGGAGAATTTCGGCCAAAATCGCTAATGCGGTTATAGTACCAATTAATTAAGTAAGTAAGAAGTTAATGTGCCATAGAGTTATCCTTTCTCTGCTCTTTGCGTCAAAAGCATTAGTTATAATCGTTATCGTGCTTGATATGTATGTAAGTCTTTTGGTATAAAAATGTTGTGAGTGAATTTTATGTGAAACGTTGCGCTGTGATAAAACATATTTTTTCTGACGTAAGAATAACCTTACGTTTATGGTGATTGCGATTGAAGAAGTTATTTATTAAATAAATACAAGTATTTTTGAGCTAAATATGGCATAGAAATATAAAAATAACATATCCGATAAGCACAATTAACGAAAGGGGCGGAGCTATGGTGATTCTTCCTCGATCGAAGATTTTCGTTTTCAAGGTGGTAAACTTAAGTTTGTTGAAAAAGCCTAAAGGGCAGTGTGCTTTCTCTTTTCATGGTTGTGATTCTCTTTTTATCGGCGAAAACGTGAGGTCTGCCACCACGAAGTACGTTCTGGGAATAAAATTTCATTGAAAAATGAAAGGCTTTACGATCTCCAACGTTTAATAACAGTAACTAGCTGAATTGTTGAAAAATTTCGTTTACTAAATTCACGGCAAAATATCGTGTGAGTGAGTGTTGGTGATAAATGTTTTCTTTAAAAATTATAATAATACCTCCCACGGTCACACATTTTACACAACTACACGGAAGAGCCTTAAATACAGTGTTGCGTTCATATTCAGCTCACCAAAACCATGTTCATAACAAAACAATTATAAAATGTTAGGTTTTCCAAATACCATCGTTACAATTTTTTATTTTAGCAATCGCAGCTAAAAATACCCAAAGATAGTTTATTTCTGTAATTTGTGTACACACCGCATATGCTTACATTTTTCTACAAATTTTTTACAACGAGAGGTAACGAAAACTTTGCGCCACTCTTTGCGAAATCGGGGTTCATAAGAATGTGCTCCAAACATTTTAAAAATACAGATTTTGTAGAAGATATTTCTTAAGTAAAAAAAAAAACTAGTATGTTTTCGGACTCTTATGTTTAGATGTCGGTTACTTTTTTAATTTATTTTCTTGTTTGAAAACTATGGAACCTGAAACTGTTTTTAAAAAAGTGAAGCGACAACTTAAAACTCTTTTGAGAAATCTGAGATGGTTTTCTAAATTAGATGTCTTTATAGAAATATAAGGGAAAATGATGGAAGACGAAAACGCAAAAATGAAAAACAGTAACGTTTTTGATTTTGGACGCCGTCTGGCACACTTAACCTTCGCTCACTCCAACAATTTTCATAAAATTCAAATATTTTGTTAATAAATAACTAATATAAAGGTTCGCCACATATTAGATGAATGTTTGGATCAATAACAATGTATATGTTATCCCCCAAGATAAAAGAAGAAAAATGCCCAGAGTGAAAAGAGAAATCGATGACATAAGGTCTAACTGTCCGTCCGTCCATGCAATGAATAACTTTGTTTCGAAAACTATGGAAATCAAACCAAAATACCACTCCCACCTCCCATATAACGGGAATTAACAATAATCAAATTATTCGCTATTTAATAAAGTCATTTAGCAAATTTATTGAGAGAAGCATTATACATTTAGGAAAATGGGCGTGATAAGTAAAAGTCGTTTAAGTTTTCAAAATGAAGGGTACAAGTACCTACTATTAATTTGAAGTAATGAACATGTGCCGGTTATATAAAATTCACTTTCCCTCGAACTAAAGATATGTGATTTTTTTAAAAAACTCCTACTCGGCTAAAACCGTTAAATTTTGTAAGCTATTTACTTATCAATCATAAAAAGTTCACTGCTAATTTCTTTGCTATATAAAAACCATACAAATGGTGATCCAGGTATACAGTTTTATTTTAGAACTATTTATTTTGTTGTATTTTATTTTATATGACGAAAAAATACTAATTTGAAATTTAATATTTTTACGGAATCATCAATCAGAATAATAAAATAAATATAAATTGTTTACATCCTTGAAAGGTATAGAGACTTCGAAGATTTCTTTACTTCTTTATATAATTTTTTTTTTTAAATTGCATTTAATACAATCTACAATTTAAATAATTTTCCATACTGTTTTTAAGTACTGAGGCAGACTTCCGAAACGCAACTATAAATTCCCTACTCCCCAAATACAACTCTAGATTGAGTAGCATCAGAATTTAGCTGCCACTATTTATAGAGCCTCGTATGCTTGAATCATGAGTTCGCATATTATGTAAGTATATTTCAAACCCTACTTTTAATATCATAAAATGTAATTTCCTTCTCCTTTGTCTTACCTCTAAAAATTTCGTGTTAACTCCGCAACAACAATAATACTCGTTATATTACTTCAACAAAATCTTGTAACCCTTAGACCTTTGTAATTTATGTATGAAACTAGCCTGCCCATAACAGCAACAACATCCATCCGGCGACGTTGTTGCCATATTGACATACTATAAATCAATAATTTGAGTGGTGGCAGATTTTTTGTTTGTTTGTTTTTTTTTGTTTTGTTTTTGCCATCATGCCATCGTTAGTGGCGCGGTGAGTTTCTCCAATGGCAGCTGCAGTCCCATGCATTGCTGAAGAATTTTTCTCAACTTCCAAACTTCTTAGCGCTTTCAGAAGTGCCCCGTTGCATGCGACATCAAAGTGTGGCAAAGAAGCCGAGTAAGCCCAGTGCTAATGGTAGCACTGCACTTATTGCCTGCCTGCCTGCCTGCCTGCTTGCCACTCCGCCATTGTTATCGCTTGTATTGCTGCATTTGTTGTGTACATTGTAATTTCTGTGCTGTTGCTACGCCGTACAATAATTGCAAACACGTGTTAAGCAAAAGTCGCTGCCACCCGCTATAATGCAGCCACCGCCGACACCGCCATCGTCGCCAACAATACAAAAGCCACTGATTCACCGCCATCGCTGTCACCATCAGCATTTTGGTTGTTGTTGCAACTTTGGCGTTGGTGGTAATGGTGGTGATGGTGGTCTTGGCGCTGGTAGCCAACGACCGAATTGCCCTCATTGTTCAGTGTTGCAGCATTTGATTACTTGCTGCACTTATTGTAATTGTTGTAGCTGCTAATCTTTATTATATTATATTCGAGAGTGGTTGTTATTGTTGTTCTTTTTCACATTTTCCACGCTATACAATTTTCCAATTGAGTGCCGCAATGGACTCCCCGCAGTTCGTGTGCATGTCAACCCGCATTTGTACACATGCGCTGCCCTCTTCCTGCCACCCACCTCCCCCTCCCAAAAGCGAAATAAGTTACAAGACCAACAGCTGAATTTTTCAACTATTTTTTTAAAATTAATTTTTCCCGTTTGCATTTTTTTTTTGTTTGCTTTGCTTTCATTATTGTGCTTTTAGATGAATGTTGAAGTTAATGTAACAGAGTGCATTGGCAATTAAGCTAGTGGTAGCCTAGTAGGGTGGTCGAATATTCGATTTTATTTTTTTTTTTCAAATAGTGGATTTCGGCTTACTCGTAAACGGGGCTGTTAAATTTCCTATACGATTAGTAGTTATTAATTTTTCCCCCTTTAGTTTTAGTGAATAGTTTTTTTGTCTGAAGCCGAATCGGATATTTTGAAGGTCTCTAAAATAATAAAAAATACTGCTTGGAAAAAAAATCTACCGAAGCATTTGGTACATCAGTCTATTGTAAAATAGTCTACTAAATGCAATATAATTGCCTTGTACTATGAAAAAAAAACGAATTTCGATAAATATAAAATATTCAGTTTTTTGGCCTTAAAAAGAAACCAAGACTGCAAAATATTAAATATCTTTGATTTAATATACTGATTTTTAAATCTTTTTTATTTCTTTTGAAGCCAATTAAATAGCCCTTCGTTTGAAAAAAACATGTATGCCAAATGAAATGAGAATGCTTGAAAACAACAAAAGTATAATCGAAATTGAATTTTGATCCACCATAAATCTGTCACTTGTAAGTCGATTTTAATACATTTTCTTTTTGTGAGAAGGCTAGTTGGCTATTACCAAAATGAAAAACTTCAAACTTGATCTACTAAAGGCAAATATATTCACAAGTTAGAAGCCTAACCTTCTCTTAAAGCTCAAAAAACTGCGAATTCCAGAGTACGCGATTATCATAACTGTATTTCAAAAGTAAGCAGTGATTTTTTTTTTTAAATTCTATATTATGTTTAATAAAAAGGTATATTACTTCAATCTTACATGAAACGTGCGATTTATTTAGTGGTATTAAGGAACGGAATATAAAATAGTTGTGCTCCCAAATTGTTGGTCATGGAATTTTGAAACGTACCTAGGCCGAATGTAATGTAACAGATTCCGTTTAGTGGTATAAACGTGGTGTCCTGTACTTTGTAGTTTACTTAATAATAGTTAAAATTGCGTAATTAACTGCTCCATTGGCTTTCTCGTCAATTTATTCGTTGTCCTGTTGATTTCGTCCCGTGCATTGTCCGCGTGAGTTCAGTCGTCCAGTGTGATCGTCAGATTTGATTTAGTTTCATCCAGTGACAGATTTTGTGTACAGGGTTGCATTCAACTATTTACGCGGTCTCAAGAAAGGTAGAATACAAGGATAGCAGGAACCGCTAGTCCTCTCTTTGTCAATTTCACTACAGCCACTCATTCGCTGTTGAAATAAAGGCAATGTGCTTATATTTTACAACAGCAACAACTAGCAAATACTTTCAGTCATCCTGTCGCTTGTTCGCTTCTTTCTCTTCTTTGTTTTAAATTTTTTTCTTTGCTCTCTTGTTCTCTAGCTATTATTTCGTCACTATTAGTTGCTCTCAGCGTGGAAGGCGCAATCTTGTATTCTATCATTCTTGACCCGGTCACACAAATAATGTGACCGCACTCGATAGGAGAGCGGACAGATATTTTTGACATCAGCATTTATCGAATTTGACAGCAATACTAAAGGATAAAAACATGTCCAATTTCTTTTAGTATTACTTATTGCTTCAAATAACATCACTATCATGTAAATCCAAAGTGGCCAAAAAAATAACTTCTGTTATTTATTAATACCAAATTGCGTATATATCCCCAAACTATCTCATTCAACATAAGCCACTTGGACATATGTATTTTCAAAATATTTTGAAATTCGTTACAAGAAAAAAACAGTAAATCGACTGATTTTGCGAATACTTTTACTGTGACAAGAATTTGAATCAGGCATATATATTGGATATTTCAAAAGGCTTGGTTTGATTTACAATAAAAAAGGGAATGAAAAATTTTCAGAAAACCGGTTTGGAAAACCCGGCTCAATCACCCTATAGGCTAGCCTTGGCGCGTTTTTTCCTCTGCACGTATGCTGAGTGCAAATGAAGGCTTGGGAGCGCGCACACGCCATGGTTGCAGCCAATTTAATGTAGCCATTTAATTACTTCATAATGTGCTGCTTGCCACATAAACGATGGTTAATATGCCCGCCGTGTGTATTTGTTTGGCGTGACACAAACGAAAGACTTGAGCAACAAACTTTAGTAGTCAGACAAAAGATAAACAAATTTTTTGTGTATGAAAAATACATTCATAGATATATTTATAATAATAACCATGGACAGTGGGCACATTTTAATTCACTTAGTTAAACAATTAAATATAAATTTCAAATATATTTGAATTATAAAGAAATCTTCAAAAGTTATAGCTTAAAATGGTGTGTTGATGAATAACTGATGTCAAATTTAAATTCGAAAAGTGTTAAGGTATTGAGTGACATCATGGGGTGGATCTATCAGAACTGGATGAACAAGGCCAACAGCAACCGGAGGAACTTAAAATTGTGCAGTGTATACAAGAGCTTGCGGCCTGATTTCAATTCCAAACGGTTTTATACTTTTATTAAAATGAATCGGACGGACATCTCCAGGCTAACCTCTGTTTTCATCGGTCACCGGTTACTGGATGCTGGGTACGCATGCTCACCGAATGGGATTGGAACACAATGCCCACTGCCTCAGGTGTAGCTCACCAGGTGCAAAAAAAAACGGGGTCATCTCTCCTGCAGCTGTTCAGGTCTTTGCAGAACTAGAATGAGCTTTCTGGGTAAATCCCGTTTTGCAAGCCTGGAAGAGTTGTGTAACGTAGTTTCAAAGGATTTGCTGAGGTTTTTAACTCTTCAGGCTAGACCTAAGGCGATGCAGGGGCTCTTATTTTTTTCTTTTCCCTTTCATTTTAATTCTCTATTGGTTCGAAGGCGAGCATAAGCATATGGTATCACTACGCCGCTCTTACTGCTAACTGTAAAATCTTTACTCACCACTGCAACCAACAAACCGAGAGTGTGGTTCCGCCTTCTTCATGTACGACTGCAATACTTTCATTTGTTAAAGCGATAAACGAGTAGCAGCTCAGATTTTCGTGAGTCTGAGTGCCAGAAGCTCAAAGCGGGATTAGGTATTACAAAATTTGGCACGTATTTACTTGTAGTCAGAATAAAATCGGCTTTAAAGTTGGAAGCAGCTTTGTGACATCATCTTTTTAATTTTGATTCGAGGTTTTTGGAATTTAGAGCTGGTTAGGTCTGATCAGATTCATTGGTCCTCTACGGAGTTGTGACGCTCACCAGGGATCAAAATATTTCATAAGCCAACCATTAGAGTGATTTCTCAGAAAGAGAGGTTTCGCCGGCGGCAATTGTGATAATTGGTATACCTAATCTGACCTTCCCCGGTAGGATCGAGGCATTCGTACCATTCATCGGCAATTCGTTCCCTTTGCTGTTATCCTCAATATCCAAAAGTCCACGTACCTATATGAGTTAAACTATATAATTCTGGGTCATCGGGTGGAGAGATTACCAGCGTTCTGTGAGAGACCTAGTGTTGTCTGCGGCTGAGTTTAGAGCTACTTCACTGTCGTCGAAGCTGAAGACCATAAGTCATTTGACTAGGTGCCGAGAGCCATTCTGGAAAGAAAGAACCTCCGCTTGGTATACACGACTTGGCGGTAAGGATTTCCAAATATTGTTTAAGTCATGGGGAGAAGGCTCCTCCTCTGCTCTTCCATTTGAGTTATGAGCCATCAATTTACCTGTTTATAGCTTTACTTATGTGGTGATTGATGTCTGGTGTTTTAATTCTCTCGAGTTGGTATTACAATTTTATAGTTTTTGAAGAAGATTTTTGACAGTATTCCTAGCAGTATTGACCAGTCCTAGCAAGTATTAGCAGAAGCATTCACTCCTAAAATTCTTAGTGATCTGAAGTACCTTAAGTCCAAGAGTTTGCCTCTTTAAGCTTTAAGGTTGCGATAAAAGCTATATCTCGCGCAACTACATTAAGCTGAGACAGATGCAGAATCCGATTAAAAAATTCAGTGGGTTAGGAATATAAAGCTCCACTTAGTCATAGCTCCGCAATTATTTGTAAATTGTGCTGTGCAAACCAGGGGCGTTTAGACACAGAAACAATAATACAAATTATTTACAAAAGAAGATAACTTAAGACTATACATATTTTATCTTAAACAAAGTATTCTGAGGGCTACGACTCAATCTTAAAACTAACTTAAAACTATTTTATAAAGAAATTTTACAAACTATAATAAATAAATAAAACTTATGCTTTTACTAGCCCCTGTGTGAACCAGGTGTTGGTTTTACATAAAAGTTTGAGCAGAAGGCTTCTGGATGATTAACATCATTTATTATAATAATTTTACGTTCAAATATTTCAATTCTTTTCATCAAAGAAGGCGAAAAATGAAACCAAATCGGCAAAGCGTACATTAAGACTGGACGGAGAGCGACTTTATAAATCAAAATTTTAGTGATTGTGCTTAAACTTATATTTTTCATTATCATTGACAGTGCATAAAAACGGTTATTACACTTTTTTATCATGTCGTTAGCATGAAAATTGAATTGATATAAATTAGTGAATGTTACTCCAAGATATTTCATATGATTCTGAAAACGAATATTATGACCATTAAGATTTGTAACCAGGTCTCTACTCTCCTTACCTGACGCATTTCTGATGCAGATATGTACAGTTTTGGCCTCTTTAATCCTAACCCCCCAATATTTATAGAAATTATTAATTTTTCCCAGATGATTCTCTACCATTCGCACCGCCACGGTAGGGAATCTGTTATGAGCCTAAACTAAAGAATCATCAGCGTACAGAATACTTACTGAATTATTGTGACTATGTAGAAAATCAAACATAAAAATATTGTAAAGCAAGGGAGCTAGAATAGAGCCCTGGGGAACACCACAATTGCAAACTCCAAGATCCGAGGAACAATCATTAATAAGCACAACAAATTTTCTATCTGACAAAAAACTTGAAATAATTTTAATAATACCATGATTCAAACCAATCTGAACTAACTTAAAAAGAAGCCCTCTATGATAAACACGATCGAACGCTTTTTCGATATCTAATGATACTGCTCAGTACAAAGTTTATTTCTTAAATTTACCAATATATCATTGGAAAATTTAAAAAGTGCATATTGCGTGGAATGTGCTTTTTGGAAACCAAACTGATAAGACAGAACGATTTCTTTTCGGGTGCAAATCATAAATTTTGGAATGAATTATTTTTTCAAGTAGCTTACCAATGTTAGATAGTAAGGAAATAGGTCTAAATTCTTTTGCCTCAACAGAATTACGAGTTTTTTTAATGGTATTATCTTAGAAACTTTCCATTTTAACGGAAAATATACATTATTTAAGCAGTTATTGAATATAATAAGTAGAAATTCGATAGCATTTTCTGGCAGTTACTTAATTAGACAATTCGAAATGCCATCTGGTCCTGCAGCTGGCTTTGAATTCAATGAAATAATTGTGTCTTTTAAAAGATATTTATTTATCAAAAGCTTATAAGTATTTGTTGGAGGATCAAGTGATGTAAGACCGGGAGAGAAATCAATAATATTACCAGCAAGAACGTGATCATGCACATGCAGGGTTCTTTCCACACGACCAACTCAAGCTTAATTAGGACTATATCCAAATAAATATTTTCGTTATAAGATTTGAACACTAGAGCCTTTGCCTTATCTTCATAAATCTCCACATTATTCACCAACAACTTATCACAAAACACATTCGGTTTCATCTTAATTGGTGTAATTGTTTCAAGGAATTTATTGAACTTCTCAGCTCGCGCCTTACTAATCCAATCCTGCAGAAGCACTTTAATATAATAAATTTGAGATGAAATTAATTTGTATTCCAGAGAAGTTCAATGTCCAGATGAATGATAAATTTGTTAAAATTTTTTTTGCCACATATGCTTAATAGCAATTAATTTCTTAATTTGATTATTATAAAATGGAGAAAATTCTATATGCTTTGTAACGCAGGAATTTTTCATCTTGACAATGCGTAAACGTTCAGCACACTTTTCCATATATTTATCTAATTCAATATTAGTAAGATTAATATCTGCTGGAGGAAGTCCTTCAGCAAGATCCTGATTAAAATCATTTGCAAAAGATATCCAATCTGTTTTAACAGTAAACTTCGCACAATTAAATAAAAGATCAACATTTGGAATTGCTATATGAAGAATTGCTATGAACCTAGGAAAATTTTAAAGTTTATAATATTGAAATCTATTATATGTGAAGACAAAAGAAAATGATCCAGATACGATTGACCTCCAGCGTAAGAAGGTTTCCTACCGCAAAGTCTAACTAAATTTTGATCCGAGGTTTGTAACCAATCAGAGTCTGACCAATCAACACATTTTGCATTAAAATCACCTCCTAGAATTGACGCAAAAAAATTTGAACTGAAATTCGCAAGGTCATTCAAATCTTGTTGTAGATTATTAACTGACATATTGGAAGGCATATAAACATTACCAATTAACAAATTTGTTTTCCTTGAATTGATAATAACCTGAACTTTAATAAATAAGGAAGAAAATTGAAGATAAGAACTATGAATTCTACTATGTGTTATGTTTCTTCTAATTGCAATTAGTAATTGTAAATTAGTAAATCGTCTCTATATATAGAAAAATGTCTTAAAGAAACGGAAATATCTGAGTAAAGATGAGTTTCCTGAATAAGAGCAATATCAATATTTTCACTGTCCAGAAGGTATTGCAATTCGAGAACTCTCAATATATTAATTAAAGAGCCAACGTTAAAAGTTACAATTTTTAATTGCTTAAAAGCCATATTTTATTCTTACCTCAGATAGTAACTGACAGCATTGATCTCTGAGATCGTCTTTAGATAAAGAATTACAGTTATTCAAGAATTTTTGTATCTTATCTTAAATAGTATCTATAACAGGTTCAAGTATTCGTTTAGCAACAGCAAGAAAGTCTTCTATTAATTTCGGTTTACGTATATTCGGTAATTGACTATAGCGATTATTACTATCTACATTGTAAAATTGGCTACCAAATGATTTACCTTTAGATACAAAAGAATGATTATTTAAGGCCGAATATACATTATTATTCGCTTTTAAACTTATATTATTTGACAAATTATTACTCTTATTTTTAAATTCTGAATAACGTTTAAAAGCTGGACATCCCCTCCAATTAGCCGGATGACCCAAATTATTGCAATCCGCACTAAAGGCTTGAGAATCATCATCTTTTTGGATCAGACAGGCTCCTGCTTCATGATTTTCATTACATTTCATGCAACGAAAAGCTCCATTGCAGTTTTTAGCGGCATGACCCCACTGCTGCGTTAACCTTGGACTTTTCCCACGTAACCATTTGATATGCTATAGTTTTAATTTTAGCAATATCTTTCAGTTCAAAGCCTTTATTCAAAGTAACTAAGAAAAGACCTGTATCAACGGCTTTTTTCTTTGAATAATTCGTTACAAATTTATTTACAGATGCCACTGTTGAAGGGCAGATTTCGTCAAATTCTTGCTTAATTTCTTCAGCAGACATATTATAATGTAACCCTCGTAAAATTACGCTTGCTACTTTTAATTGTTTTGGGGTCATTGAATAAGAATCAACTTTTTTTTCTCTAAGTTGCGCCATCATTTGTAAATAGATATCCAAATCCTTTATAAGAAGTTTACTTTTATATTTGAATTTATTGATAACCTTAATTTCCACTTGGTAATATTTCAACTTGAGTTGATCAATTAAATTCTTCACATCTATATTATAAAGAAAGATAGGTGGACAATATTCGGCGACGAACTATTTATTCTCTTTGTTGAATTTCGATGTTTAGGTGTAACAAAATTATCTGAAGAGCTTAGATCATATGAGGCATTAGTCAAATGCGATGACGATACCAAATTGCCTCTATGTGCAGGTAACAATTGTTCAATAGATGCAACACTTGGAAGCGCTGGAAATTGGTTTTGCTGATTATTACTGTTGTTGGTAACATATAAAAAATTATTATTGGGCAAGTGTTCAGTAGCGGGTAATGGGTAGGCTCCATCCGCCTCATTACCCTCCATGCCGGCCGCACTATTAAAGCACCCACAAGTGAAATTATACTTTAATTTATTGATTATAACTATTTGTATAATATATTCAAATTCACAGAATACTTATAACACAAATATATTAGAAATGAGCACAATCTAAATGAGTCACAATGCTAACAATAGCACACGATAGACCGCGAACTTAATACAACCTATCTCGTTGACGAACTCAGAATACTCTGATCATCAACTGTTTTGTTATAAGTTCTGTTGTTATTTTGGATTCACTATCGAATACTCAACTGCACTTTTGAAAAGCTATCTGGCTACTGGCTGATTTGAACTTGCTAAAACGGTTGTTTCGAAATCGCAGATCAAATTATTTTGGCTATACCGCAATTTACAGCAATTTGTTAATGATATTTTCTCCTTCTCTGTAAATATATGTACTATATACATTTCTGGGTAAAATGTTGTAATGCAGCTTTACTTATCCAATAGTCTCCAAAATTTTGAAAATTTCGTTTTTAAAGCTATTATAAAAACGTTCGTATTGCTTATTTGTAGAGGGAATTATATATTAATTACTACTAATTACTACCGCTATTTTTGACTAATTTCTAACACTATTCTTACTAATGCGACTACTTATTACTACCACTATTTTTACTAATTTCTTCTACTAGATACTACTAGTTTCTGCCACTATTTTTATTTTTATTTATTTTTTCAAGTGCTAATACTATTCCATCACTACGTTTTCCGATCTTTAACATTTTTCTTACTAATGCTACTAATTACTACCACTTTTATTAACTAACCTACTACTAATTTCTAACGCGATTTTTTCTAATTTCTAACATTATTCCTACTAGTGCTAAACTAACTACAACCACTGTTTTTACTAATTTCTGCTATTAGTTTTACTAATCTACTACTAACTACTACCACTATTTTACTCATTTCTACAACTCGTTATACTAATGCTGCTACCAATTTTTACTACTATTTTTTATTAAAATCAACAATTTTTTTTACTAATTCTATTAACAAACACTACTTGAATTGTTTACTACTAACTACTGCTACTACTTTCTACCATACTCCTACTAATTACTTCTACTACTTCTACAACTAACTACTACTACTGATTGCTAACGACGCTACCACTACTACTTCCATATTCAACTCTCTGTCTCTTTATAGAATCGGCACAGTAGAGTAGTAAAACACTTCTGGCACGCGCACTTAGGTGTACGCGTGTTTTTTTTTACTTTCTCACGAAGCTCAATACTTTCATTTAAAGGGCCTTCGCTATAGAATTAGTACAAAAAAACTACAGTTTAATAAAAATAATACATATTCAATGCTTTCAACATTTGATGGGTTATAATTAGGAAATGCACTATAAGTCCCAAAGTTACTGATTAGCCTGCATTACTCTTAACTTTTTACAAAAACTATGCTAGAGAAACTATACTTTTTGCTTTTTTATTTATGAGAAATTTACAGTGAGATTTCTCACGAAACCCTCTCCTGCAAATTTCCTTTAGGTTACCAGATCACTGCAGCGTCTTCCAGGCTGAGGTCTCAGCTATCAGGGAGGCGGTAGAGAAGATTGGGACCGGGATTACAGGAAGAGACATCTTCATTCTTAGTGACAGCCAGGCTGCAATCAGAGCTCTGAGCTCTTTCACTTTTAACTCTAACATCGCGCTGGACTGCCGCCTATCTCTGCAGGAGATGGCCAAGCAGAACAGACTGTACCTCATTTGGGTCCCTGGTCACCGGGACATAGAGGGAAACTGCATGGCAGACGAACTTGCAAGACAAGGTACGACCAAGCAGATTCTTCAAGATAAAGAACGCATTGGTATGCCGTTTGCCACTTGCAAACTGCTACTCAGAGATTGTACATATAAGCAAGCTGACAATAGATGGAGGCAAAATACGACCTGTCGAACCTCAAGGCAGATGTGGCCTAAATGGGACCGGAAACGGTCGCGCAGCGTTCTCTCTCTAAGTAGGGAAAACATTTCCAACGTCATCGGGGCTCTAACAGGGCACTGTCTGATAGGGAAACATGCTGAAAGGTTGGGAGTACCCTTCCGAAGATGCTGTAGGAGCTGCAAGAACGACGAGGAGGAGGAATCGATCTTGCATTTACTGTGTAAGTGTCCTGCACTGTGTAGAAGCAGAATGCGATATCTGGGATCACCGTTTTTTGATGACCTTAGTGAGGTTTCAATTGCCGAGGTAAATTGTCTGTTGAAGTTCATCAGCGAGGCAAAATGGTTTGGTGAGGGGTAATTTTTCCTTTTGGATGGTACAAATTTTTCCTTGTGGTAACACAATGGGCCCTCCTAATATTGGCCTAAGTGAGCCGCTGTAGGCGGCTGCCACTCCAACCTACCTACCTACAGTGAGAATAAATTACTCCCATCATTATTGAATTATTTTCCGCATGCCAAACTGTTTCCCGTATGCTTATAACAAATGATAGTAACCCCAATTCTATAGCAATTATATTATAAGTACCAGCACATTTGTTACACTAGTGTATGAGATAATAACAAGGCATTCTACATATATGTGACCCGGCTTATGTATTGGTATGTATATTTGCATGTTGAATATTTTATTTGTCAACATAATTGGAGTATCTCGATTTGCAAGCCAATTGCAGAGTACTAAGCGGTGACTATCTTTAGAATGAATGCGCCCATGTCCAACACGCATAAAATGCTAATTTCCTGCACAAACACAACCTATGTCCGTCCCCCCCTACTTCAAGCAGGAAACAATTCTTTGTGTGTTTGTGTTGTGTGTAATTTTCCGCAAGAATTCACGAAAAAATTGTTCGCATCCATTTTAGGTGAGCGCGGTCTCGCTTGATAAAGAAATTACCATCGCTATTACCATTACAATTATCATTAAATTTTCCATTTCTATTACCATGGTTTCTAGTGAGGACACATTTGTAGGTTGGAAAGTATAATGTAAAACACTTTTCGGAGTAAGTGCATCGCATGCTAAATTGCGTTTGGAGGAGCTTCTTCTCTCCTCTCAGCCACTCTGGTTTGATTTTATTTCTTCCTCTTCTTCTTCTGTGTTCTGTTGCCAGTTTTTTTTTATGTTTAAAGCAATGGAGCAGGGTATTCTAATGGCTATAATTGCATGCAAAGTGACTAATAGACAAATACAACAAATTGTCGCAAATTTCATGGCATTACTATGAAGAAAATAACAACAGTAACAACAACACATAATCTATGCTCGTACGAAACAGAGATTCAAAATTTGAATATATGTACATATGTATACAAATGTGAGTCAGATAATTGCTTAGAAAATGGCAAGGGAAACAATGCTACACATGCCACAAACGGTTTACTACTAAGCGCCCACTGCTCTGCCACATCGTGCTTGGAGGGCGGCGGCAAGCGCGCTTCTTTGCTTCTTTGGCATAGCAAAGTGCCTGTTAGAAGACGAAATGCGGAAAATGGTCGAACAAGCGGAGTATTTTCTTCGCAGAAAAATTGCACAGTTTGCAACTAACGGTATACTTAAACTGTTATGAACTTGGCTAAAATGGCGTCAACTCCAACAGATACTGTTGTGCAGTCGTAGACTAATTGAAAATTGCATTGAGAAGCGAAAAGCTACAGTAGCGGTAAAATGTAAAATGTGTAGTGAAACTTTAGTAAAAAAAAAAACAAATGCAAATGCCAAGTTAAGGCGACGGCGGAAACAGCAGTTTAAGCGACAGCAAAAAGAGGGAATGTCTGGTTTTATGCAGCTGCGCACCCAAGGAGGGGTTTGGGGCTAAGCTATGCTGTTTTTGCAAGCTCATAAGAAATTGTCTGAGTGTTATTGGAAAACTATGTTAATTCTTAGCATCCTGAAACTAGTTTTACAATACACCCTCGAAAAACTTAATATTTATGATCTCCACAAAACAAAAAAAAGCAAAACAAAAATTGCGTCGTACCAGGCGGATTGGCAAATATAAAGTACCTCACACACTGGTGCGAATTTTTCGTGAAGTCAGTGATATTTCAAACAAAAGCGAATAGTAAAAAATTATCCAACGAGGGATAATATAAAAATATCAGAAATGCAAAGTAAATAAATTGAAAGCAAGTGGCAAGTTTTCGGTCCAAAGGAAAAAATACGTGGCCGATCATTTTGAAGAAGAAACAACATTTCAAGTTTCATGAAGAAAACCACCAACCGAATGGACCGGTTATCTTGAAATGGAAAGTCTCATAGTTTTTTGCAACTTTTTTCATATTTTTGTTTTACGAAATATACGACCAGTAATGACTTAAACACAAATCGTATTGTTAACGCAATTTGACGATTAGCAGTTCACATTGAAGTTGTTTACAAACAATAGCAATTTATTAATAAAAGTGCTCCAAAATGGTGCTTATTTAACTCAGTTCGTGTTTTTCGTATAATGACATAGAAATATATAGAGGTTCATGCAACTTGTTAGCTTATATAACAGAGCATTTCAATTTTAAGACTTTCTTATTCGTAATCCAAATGGTATATTTTTGAAACTAAATTATGCCCCCAAACACTTTTTTAGATATGGTAAGCTAAACTAAAAAATATGATATATTTTTTTTATCTTTTTGACTAGAAGTAAATTTGGAAAGAAATTTTTGGTATACAATTATTGCAATATGAAGTCAAAACTAAAGGCAGTTTTCAAAGTCTTTGGTATGAAAGCCCATCGCTCGTTGTATTTATGTTGTATATATATATCGAAAGTCAACTCCTATAATCGAAGGAATTTTAGAAAAACTCACTGAAAATAAGCGCCGAAAACATAGTTTTTCTATTTTTTTTTGTTCAAATGTGAATTGGTTTTAAAGTAGGTTCTTTTAAAAAAAATATGTGGCTTGTTATTTGTCCAGCGAATCGAAGGTAGCAAATTCCGGAAAGAAACTGGATGAGGGGACGTGGTGATCTCCGAAATAGCAGTTATAATTTATACCATTCTGACTGTTGTTGACTTTTCCACCAAATTTTTTCTTTTTGACAGCTGTTTCTGATTTCTACTCAGTTGGGTTTGCCATTTCATAATAAATAGACTTACTCTGGAACAACGTTTGCAAATCGTGTAAATTTATTACCAAGTAATGGTTCGATTCGCGCCTAGCAGACTCGGCATTTCGAGCAAGCATGGTTCGGTTTTGCACCACGTTTACTCAAATGGATAATGTGCATCATCAGAGACGTCGTATGGTGCACACCGAAGACGCTATTGCTGCTGTGGAGCAGAGCATCGAAGAAGACCCCAATGAGCCCATCCGCCATCGCGCACAACAATTGGAGCTATGCCCATCCACTTTATGGAAGATTCTGCGGAAGGATCTTGGTTTGCGGGCTTACAAAATCCAACTCGTGCAAGAATTGAAGCCCAGCGACCATCAAGCGCATTGCAAGTATGGGGAATGGACTCAAAACGAGATGACCACCCATGAAGCTCACTTTTGATTTGCCCCATTTGGAGTGATGATGATGACTTACATCCTCCAAAAGTCAGTGGTTCGTGTGCTCTATGGGCAGAGCGAATAATTGGTTCATATTTATTCAAAAGTCAAGCCGGCCACAATGCTATAGTCAATGGGGAATGCTTTAGAGCCATGATTAGTGACCGTGCCTGAATTGCAGGATGTTCATGTGGACGACCTTTGGTTCAAACAAGACGACGCTAGACATAAGCTCGCCTTGGAAGAGAAAATACGGCGCGTTATTGCTGACAGCCGCGGCGGCCTAAAAAAACACTCCTTTTCTATTACTGCTGATTTAAATAAAAAAGTTACATATGTATATCAGTTAATATAAAAGATAATTTTAGCAAATCTGATCAACAATATTGGGTTGGAGAATGCAAGGTACCGCCCATTTTATAGCGAATCTGTATATATTTCAACTATCTGACCAAACGTCACGCTCCTCTCATATTACAGAAATTTCATACATATATTTTACTAAATTACATATGTATGTATATGAGAGAAATACCAGAAGAACAAAATGCTAAGTCAAAATAATATTAATTTCGATTGGTTTTTATATGTTTTTTTTTTGAATAAATGAAAGCCCAGTTTTCACAAACTATGCTATTATGACTGGTTTTGTTAAAATAAATAAAAGTAGGAAATCAAAACATGCCCGAACTTAAATTCTTGATTTTTTTTTTATTTCCGATTTACAGAAATCATTTCCTGAAGAGATAGTTATTTATTTATTGGTTTGGGGACCAAGAATGGGTCGAAAACAAAACCCTCCACGGAGAAACTGTTGGATACGCGCCTGCATCTACTTATGTTCATATGTAAAGTATAATAACGGCATATACATATGTACATAGATAGTTAAATATTATAGTTGTTGCAAGTGAGTGCAAAGAAGAAGAAATTTGGTTCCCAGCTTTCGTTAGCGCTCAAGGGTACAAGTAAATACAATAGCCTTGTGTTGGCCGTCTTAATGATTATGCTGTTGACGGCGATGGTGATGGTGATGGTGGCGTCGGTGGCAGCATGCAACAAATGCTGTTAGCAACAAGATGAGTTGGCTGGTTATGGTGGGTATGATGGGGAGGGTGAGGATGGTGGATGGCAATGCTAATTTGTTGAACACTAAGGTACGTACGTAGCTAATGATGAGTATGGCGTTGTCCGAACTGAATACATCAGCTTCTTTCTGGGCTTTTAACCGCTAGCAGAACATTTCAATTTCACCGATTTCTCACGGCAATATAAGTAGTAGCTTATTACTACTACTACTTACAGTTTTTTAATGGTTTGTTATTTTGAATTTGTAGCATGTAAGCCTCTGATGCGGCCGCTTTGCAAGCTAAGAAAGTTAGAAAATTGCCATAGTTTTATTTTCAGCAAATCAATTTAAATAAGTTATGGACGAATATATAAATGTGTGTATGTACATACATGCATTTACATAATAGAAAACTAACAATTCTTCAGCAGACACCTGTTTGCAGCGCTTAAATATTAATGGCAATTTATTCGGATTGGGCCTGTGTCCAGGCAATCCTTTGCATCTTTAAAGATGCAATTTCGATGGGTAAATAAATGCGGGTACTTATTTTAAAAATAAATGTACCATATTAAAAAATGCAATTAGCTTATATTTACCATGAGATTCCGCTCTGCATGCCAAGCTGATGCACAAAGCATGAAACTACTTTATCAACTCTACATTGGCTTCGTTTCCGTAATGATGTTTTACTAATGAATTTTGCGTATCAAAAAGAAACCGTTATCCGTTGTGCTAGTAAAATGACTACTCTCGTTTGCATAAATGAATGATTTTTCGTCAAAAATATCAATAAAAAAGATAAAGCAAGTAGAGCCAAATAGAAATAGCACTAACTTTAAGCGCAAAAAACAGATCGGTGCGATCCGCAACGTACATTAAATCCCACGTTCAATACAAAATTCTACATAAAATAAATCATATACGGGATAATTTTGTGATTTGTATTGCCATATACAGTGTCCGACAAAATTAAAGCACGAAACTCTCCAAAATTATTAAAACCAATTTTTTTTATATAATTTACAAGAGCGTACATTTGTTGCTGTGTTAAAAAAAGCACATACAATAAAGCAATATATTAAACTGAAATATTGATTCAAACATGAAAGTGGTTTCAAATATAGTGCGGCAAAACTAAAGCACAATATCAAAAGTAGGTTTTCTTCCTTTCAGAATCAGAGCCGTTAGAATAGTAAATCTGATTTGATACACATAAACCCACTCTGTTTCCAAAAAAACAACTGGAAATAGCCTGCAAGATTTTGACTTTGTGTGTATGTGGAGCATGAAAAAAAAATTTGACAGGTTAAATAAAACAAATATTTTCCGAACGTGTTCTGTTTTGTATAAAAATAAGAAATAAATACAAATTTACGAAATCTAAGGCTTCGATATTTCTCCAATTACTTTCATGCACTTTACTTGAACAAAATATAACAATCGCATAGTTTTTGTTGTAGCTTTGCCAACCTGGAATGCCAAAATCAGCTGATTTCGTTTATTACGAAACTCAAAAAAGAGGAGGTAGCCAGCATGAGGTTGACTTTGTGCGTATTTAGAGTTTGTAAAAAAAAGTTTGCCAGTTTGGATAGAACAAATATTTTCCAAGCAAGTTACTTTTTATACATAGATAAATAAGAAATAAATACAAACTATGGCCTTGGCCAAAAGTATAAGCCACTCCATAATTTAGTAAATTTTTCATTTTAAAAAGTGAAATAGTATAGTTATATTTAGTAAATTAAAGAAAATAAGGGAAGTAGTAAAAAAATAATTATATTTGGCAAGTCAACCCTTTGGTTTCTGGGTAATCCTTTAAGATATGTTGCATATGATTTGAACATTCGGCTGGACTTATGGTACTCCACTCCTGAATCAAATCATGATTTATGCTCGGTGTGGTTTAGATCTGGCATTAATCTAAATTTAGAGTCGCCAAAAATGCACCTTAATGAAAGCTAAAATTTGGCCGACCTCATCAGGAGCCACACAACGCCAGATCGTAATATTCTCTATGTTATCTGTGTGTAACTCCCCACCGATTCATCGCTTCACGTACGTCACACCAGCTCTGTAGGAAAGGAAAAATTCTTTTCAGAAGTATGAAATTATTTCTTTGAAATTTGACTAGAGTTATTGATACTTTAAAAATACGTTAGACGGCACATCTCATCATTGAACTACAAAGTAACAAACTAATTTTCCTTGTTAAATGTAAGTACCTACCAATTTTTGTTTTGTTTCCTCTGAAAGCTACGGCATCGTTCCAACTTTGCAACCTACCAAACCAGCTTCCACCAACCTTCTTTTAACAGTTTCTGTTCATTAGTTAACTGTTTTCTTTCAATTTGCGCACCGCGAACATCCCATAAGTTGGCCAATCTCAACCTCAGACTTGCCTTCCTTATTTAAAATCTGGATTCTCACTCTTTTCCTGTAACAAGTCGCACTTTTTTGTCATTTAGATATACTATGTACAAAAGTGTTTAAGTAAATGAACTTTATAATTCAACACAAATGGTTCCCATTAATTGAATACCAAATTAAAATTTCATTTACTCATTTACTCCTGCATTAATGAGTAAATGCAAATTAAGGTTATTAATGCACATTAAGCTCTCATATGTCTTGGCTATAAGACTGCCAAAATATTTCAAGTACTTTCTAGATTATTCGTCACAAGTGTATCTAAATTATTCTTCTAATTTAAGTTTAAATACCTACACTAGCGATACATTTATGAAAAACAATGGTCACTTTGTTCGATTTATTTCCAAGTATTTACATTTTATTGGGGTGCCTAATATTTTTGACTAAGGTTGTACATTGAAAAAAACAGATTTCATATGGCAAGCATCAACTTGAAGTCACTGAAAAAGAGTACGTACATATTTATGTATAATAATAACCGCAAAACACTTCCCTGAGGACCCCTGTTTCAATTGACTGCAACTCAGAATGTCAAATATAAGGGTAGAATTTCTCAAAACTGCTTTGGGAGTATAGTTTTTCATTTGGACATCAACACCATATGTCTTTACGCTTTTACGCTAATTAAGTTAAAAAAAAGTAAATTAATTTCAAGATAATAGCACAGTATTTACCTTGGGTCCGCCAATATGGTTCCAACGAGCGGCAACGATAAATGGTCGTTAACTCTTTCGCACCTGAGTTTAATTTCGCAAATAATTCTATATGGAATATTGTAATTAAAATATGTTCTATAAAATTATATAAAAATTCGCCTATAATATTTTTTCTTGGTTATAAGCTATAAAATACTTTCGAAATAGCAAAAATTTATTCACTTTACAGATATATAGGTACTTCATTATATTATATAAAAAATTCAGGAACATTTTGTAAGAAACGAAAAAAACAAATCCTTTATTAGAAATACATATTTAATTCAATTTCGCGTATGTCATTTTTTAAATCAATTTTTAAATTTTGCCAAGCACAGATTTACATAACATTTTTGGCATCGACCTCTTGGCCGACTTCTGCGAGTATGCGACATAGCAATCTTCAAATATAGGGTAATGATCATAGCGAGCAAACCATATAATATCTGGGGCATCATTTGGACGATATTTTATTGCATAAAAACCTCCAGAGACTTGAAATCTTTCAACATGTACTGACTTTGACTTTGCTCTTGATCTTGGCAGTCCCATAAGATTTAATTCCCCTCCATATCCCATCCATAAACGAGTTGCAGTTTTGAATTATTGCAGGTATTTGACTATAGATGGTCCATGTCCAAAGCCACAATCTTCGAATGTTACAACCTCTTGAAACCCGTCAAAATCCATTACGGTGTCACAAAAAGTAACGCCTACCAGATTTTTTAAGCCGACAGGTCGTGCTTTTGATGTAATCACTTATCGCGCAGCTCGTTATATCAGTCGTTAACTCAATACAGCGCCTTCTTACCGTCTCTATTATCGACTTAACTTTCCACATGTCAGGTCGAAGCGGGAGAAATTTTCCGCGGGAAATGGACTTAAATATGCCAGGTGTCTTTCATTACTTTGACCAGTACATCTTCATGATGGACTCCTGGAACCTAATTCCTAAGGTATTCTAACGGCATTTTCACAGATTTCTGATTTTGACAACCATACGTCATCGGAAGCTCGGTGAATGTTAGTGAATGTTGCTTTTTCCCATATATGTATATCGTACTAACCGAGGATGATGTGGTAGCTAGATCCACAAAATTTTAGTTTTCTGAAGTTAGCTCATCATTTGAAGATTCAATAAAGTTACCGATACCGGTGCTTTCATCACTATCCTGTGCCTGGGTGTTTACATTGAAAAGATGCCAATTTTCGTCGGCATCACCATTATTTTCACTGGCCGCAATTTTAATATCAACCAACCAGATATTTGTTTATTCAAGAAAGTTTTGTAGAGTAGATAGCCCAAAATATTTGCAATATTCGAAAACTAGCCCTCTAAAGCAGGCTCTCAAATAAATTACGATTTTAAAAATAAAAATTTCGTTTTACTTGCAGTCAAACAGGGTCTAAAAATTATTTGTTTTTTAAACTTTTAGTCCGTATAGAACAGTTTTTATGCTCTTTAAAATAAATGTCACATAATGAAAATCAGCTCACTATTTGCTTTTTTTTATTATCACTTTTAAGAATATAAATATTAGTCATTTAAATCACTCTGTATTCGTTTAAATCAAAATGTTTTTAGAAATACTGATTTTTATTCCCTCTGAGTACAACTCTAAACTGAACGAAGCGTGGATTGACCATTTTGAATTTTATCAATCCGTTTCATTCAGTTTCAAAACCTAGAATTGAAAGGTCACGAATAAGTAAGTTATTGAATCGAAAATTGTTAAAAGTATTCAATTTACAAAGCTGTACTTGTATCTTAATTTCAGATATTAAAACAATACATAATTTACACTTTACTTTCCAAAAAAGTGGTTTTTGTTCTTAATATACGTGCCTATTCAACAATGTCGTTCAGCTGCTTATATTAATACAGTGGTGTGCGACATTTTCTTTTAATATTTATTCACAAACGGATCGGACCCGGCCGACTGCCAGTTTGGATTTACATTTACATGCCAAGTAATCGATATAATTTGCGAAGTAAGGGAAAAATGTCTGACTCAGAGGATAGAGACTCCGCAAGCGAGGAGGCTCTTGATAACACCATAATTCCTCACAGCGAGGAATTAGCTGAGCTGCGCGAACAGTTAAGGAATCTACAAGCATCGTTAGAAGCTTCGAGGAGAGAGAATTCCACACTGAGGAAATCCATCGAATCCCGAGCAGCGGTTGACTTTCATAGAAGCCACAACGGCGTTGATTTTGCCAACGCACAAAACACCAACGTCAATTCTGCCGACGTACAGATTGCTACCAACGTTACCCGTGCCGGCGTACTGCCATTTAACGTTGCCTCTGCCAACGTTCCTATGTATGCCGCTGCCACCAGCTCAAATTCTGCCGACGTCAAGTCTGCCGACGTACTCGTATCCCGCAGTAATTCAACATCAATAGGGGTAAGTTCTGCTCACAATTTTATTAGCGCTCAAGCCAATTTGGCAATTACCGGCGTACAACCTCATTACGTGCCCACTACGGACATGTATACTAACCTCGCCACCTGTGCCGATTCATACCGTGCACCATTGCCGATCTCAAATATTGTGCACAACTCGCGAAACCCCTACCTGAACGGTTTGAATTACCTTGATCAGAATACACCCATTTCTCAAAATCAATCGGTACCAAATACCATTCAGCACACTCAATCCAGCATGCGAAAATTAATTGATTTGCCCGAATTTCATGGTTCTCCGGAGGAGTGGCCGATGTTTTCAGTCGCCTATCGAGAGACGACAGCGACATATAATTATACCAATTTGGAGAATTTATTGCGTTTACAAAAAGCTTTAAAAAGTTCCGCTCGACAGCATGTACAATCATTGCTAATTCACCCGGCAAGTGTTGATGCCGTTTTAAAAACATTAGAGTTTATGTATGGACGTCCAGAAATTCTCATTCGTAGTCAAAAAGCTAAGGCACGAGCATTCCCAGCTATTTCTGGAGGAAGGCTAAGCGAAATCGTTAACCTTTACACAATGGTATCCAATTTGACAGCCTTTTTAGAAAGCGCTGGTGCACAGCCGCATTTGACGAACCCAACGTTGATTGACGAACTGGTAAGCAAATTGCCTCCCAACAAAAGAGAAGAGTGGGTACGTCATACATTCAGTATTCAGCAACCGTATCCTAGTGTGCGTGACTTCTGCTCATGGTTACGTCAGATTGCTACATATGTTTCTGTGGCTAACGAAATGGGAAATGTAAAACATTCAATTGTCAATGAACCGATAGCGCAAAGGCCACGAACTTCGAAACCAGTGCTGACCATAAATGAAAATAAATCTCAATGCATTATGTGCCAAGAAAGCCATAATATATATTTGTGCTCCAAATTCAAAGAATTAAGTCATTCTCAAAGGTGGGCTACAGTAAAGAAACATGAGTTATGTTTTAGTTGTCTTAACGCTGGTCACAGTAGCAAAAACTGCGCAAAACGCCGTGAATGCGGTATTTCTTCTTGTCGTAAATTTCATAATCGCCTTCTACACAATTCGAACATAAAAGTTTTCGAAAAATGCAACACTACGCCTAGCGACACAGCTGTTGCAGCTGTCAGTCCATTTCAAACTGTTCGATCAGCTGAAGAGTGCGGAACAGCAGAAAACAAAACACAAACACAAACACTTGATCGCCGCACATTGTTGAAATATTTGCCAATAAAACTGAGCGGACCGAAAGCAACTATCGAAGTTATTGCTTTTATAGATGAGGGAGCTAAAATTTCTCTTTTGGAAGAAAGCACGGCGAATTTCCTTGGCCTGAAAGGAGTATCCAGCTTGTTATCTTTACGGTGGATTGGTGATAAAACCACCAGCGAAATGTCACGTGAAGTGCGATTAGATATTGCAGGAGCTTTTGAGGGGGCGGAATGGTTTGATATGAAAGGCGTTCGCACAACAAGCAAACTATTGTTGCCGCCGCAGTCGTTGAAACTTGGAAGCATAACAAACAAATACGGAGAATTGGAAGATATTTCAATTAGAGACTACGCGAATGCTACACCGCAACTGCTTATAGGTGTATCTCATACAAATTTGGTACGACCAATTAGCATGCTAAATTTTGATGAGGGGTTTACTCTACATGAAACGAAATTAGGTTGGGTATTATTTGGTTCCAACGAACACCATTGTAATGAAGCTACAGTGGGTCATGTTACCATAGAAGAGGAAATTTTGTGTGATCTTCAAAAACAAATGTCCGATTATTTTGAGTTAGAAAATTTTAAACCAGCTTCTTTGCCCCGTGTAAAGTCTGCAGCTGATGTCAGAGCCGAGAATATTTTACATGAAACCACTAGGCTAGTGGGTGCTAAATACGAAACTGGGCTCCTTTGGAGGAACGATGATTTACTTCTCGCTGAAAGTTACACTATGGCACTAAAGCGGCTCGAATTAATGGAAAGAAAAATGGCGAATGATTCTGGACTTTCAGATTGGTACAAACGTAAGATTGATGAGTATGTGAACAAGTCATACGCGAGGAGGTTATCGCTCAGTGAAGCTTCAATAAATAATGCACGTACGTGGTATTTACCACATTTTGTTGTAAATAGAAATGGTAAAAAAAGACTTGTTTTTGACGCTGCTGCTAAAATAAATGGTATATCGTTGAACTCAGTTTTGATGAAGGGGCCTGATGAATATCAGCCGAAATCATTACTCTCTATTTTATTTAAATTTCGTCAAGGTAAGGTAGGGGTGTGCGGGGACATTAAAGAAATGTTTCACCGGGTTGACATAAGAAGAGAAGATCGCTGTGCACAGAGGTTCCTGTGGAGGAATGGTGACACAAGAAAACCACCGAACGTGTACATAATGAAAGCCATGATTTTTGGTTCAATTTGTTCTCCGTGCTCGGCACAGTACGTGAAAAATACGAATGCAGAAATGTTTCGAAGCAGGTTTCCGCGAGCAGTAGAGAGTATCGTTAACTGCCACTATGTAGATGATTACGTTGACTCTTTTGATTCGGTCGACGAGGCTGTAGAAATAACAAGACAAATAATAGAAATTCACAAAGCTGCTAACTTTGAACTTAGAGGGTTCGTATCGAATTCCGTACGCGTAATCCGTACATACACTTGTAGATGAATCGCAGTCATCGTCTGAATCTAAGGCAAAGAATATGTTTCACGGGGAATCAACTTCGGAGAAAATTCTAGGCATGTACTGGGATGCAAAGAATGACCAATTTTTCTTTCAATTAAAATTCTCAAAGGTTTCAAATGCCGTTCTGACAGGCAATCGACGACCGACGAAATCGGAAGTCTTAAGTCTGATGATGTCGATTTTTGATCCATTCGGGTTTTTATGCAATATTGTATTGGCGTCAAAGGTTATGATGCAGAAGTTATGGCGCCTTAATACTGGGTGGCATGAACCGGTGCCCGATAAAATATATAATGACACTTGGTATAGTGAGTTGAGCAAACTGAAAGAGTTCAAAGCGAAAAGATGTTATCACCCTCAGTTTACTAACCCTAAATCGCAGGTCGACCTACATGTATTTGTCGATGCGAGTGAACTTGCGTTCGCTGCAGTTGCATATTGGCGGGTATGTTATAAAAATGAAGTAGAGGTCATATTCGCTTCTGGAAAGTCGAGGTGCAGCCCTATCAAGTCACTGTCTATACCGAGGTTGGAATTGCAGTCAGCTGTATTAGGAGTGCGACTAAAGGAGTCAGTTGTAACAAGCCATGAAATCGTGCCGAAAAATGTTGTGTTTTGGTCGGATTCTAAAACAGTTTTTCAATGGCTGCGATCTGATGTTAGGCGCTACAAACAATTTGTATCGAATCGAATTTCTGAAATCCTGCAGTCAACAGATCCTGGTCAATGGAGATGGATACCTGGTAAAATTAATCCAGCGGATGAGGGCACACGACTGCAAACGTTTTCTGTTGGCAGTAAGTGGTTGAATGGCCCACAATTTTTAAAGTTGAGTAAAGACGAGTGGCCGAAAATGCCAGGCACTATAACAGTGCGCGATACACAAGAAGAAATACGTACAAAAGAATTGTTCACGGTTCACAATGAAGACAATATACTTCCGTTTTCTAGATTTTCAATTATTACCGCTTTTTAAAGGTCATGTGTTGGGTTAGGCTTGCGATTAAAAGGTTTCGTTCGCATAAAAGAGTCAATATATCGTTGAAAATAGACACTAACCAAATTAAACAAACAGAAATATTGATTTGCCGCATCGTTCAAAATGATGAGTATAGAGATGAAATCGACTTGTTAAGAAATAACATGTCCCTGAATAAATCGAGCGCCTTGTGGAAGCTTACTCCTATTTTAGATGAAGATGGTATTCTGCGCTTAGGCGGACGCTTAGACAATGCAAATAGCTTGCCAATATGCATGAAGAGGCCAATTATCCTTCCAAAGGATCACGATATCACGCGATTAATTGTCCGACATCATCACGAGATTTTTTACCACCAGAATCAAGAAGCGGTGGTAAGTTCTATACGTTATAAGTTTTGGATACCAAATCTTCGTCGTCTAGTACAATCGGTGAAAAGGAAATGCCAGCTATGCAAAAATCTGAGTGCAGTTCCACAACCACCGCTAATGGGTTAGTTGCCAGTTGACCGCGCCACGCCATACATCCGACCATTCACGTATACGGGTTTGGATTATTTTGGACCAGTTTGGGTGTCTATTGGACGACGTCGGGAAAAGCGATGGGTAGCGGTATTTACATGTTTGACCGTAAGGGCGATTCATTTGGAGCTCGCGAGAGATATGTCTACCGAAGCAGTAATACTTTGTTTGAGGAATTTCGTTAATCGACGAGGCGTTCCTGTACGAATGAGAAGCGACAGAGGTACGAATTTCATTGGTGCGAGCAAGGAGCAATGGCTACTTATTGAGCAGAATTTGGAGCAAGAATGTATTCGTCGCAATATAGAATGGGTGTTTAATACGCCGTTGAATCCATCGGCGGGTGGTGCGTGGGAGCGCATGGTGCAGGCAGTTAAGAAAGTTTTATTTTTTACCTTGAAGGAAAAGGCACCGCAGATAGAAACGTTACAGAGTTTGTTAATCGAAGCGGAGAATTTGATCAATTCAAGGCCGCTGACACACGTGCCAATTGAAAGTGCAGATGCAGATCCTTTAACTCCGAACCACTTTCTGCTGGGTTGTCCTAATTTTTTGCAGACTCCAGCAGTGACAGAACAGGGGTGCCTTAAGAAGCAGTGGCATATTCTGCAGCAACTCAAGCAGACATTTTGGAAGAGGTGGGTCTTAGAGTATCTGCCTACGTTGACTCGTCGGACGAAATGGTTTGAGAAGGTCAAGCCGATACGCATTGGCGATGTAGTAATTGTGTGCGATGACAACGAGAGCAGAGGACAGTGGAAGCGCGGACGAGTAATAGAGGTTTTCAGCGCGCCAGATGGTCAAGTACGTTCAGCTTTGGTTAAAACGGCGCAAGGAAATTTCCGTCGACCAGCATCTAAACTAGCAGTCCTCGATGTTTGTGGTGATTCTCCGACCCTTGCTTCAAATCACGGGGGGCGGGATGTTGCGGCTAAATGAATCTTACTTTTAAGAATATAAATATTAGTCATTTAAATCACTCTGTATTCGTTTAAATCAAAATGTTTTTAGAAATACTGATTTTTATTCCCTCTGAGTACAACTCTAAACTGAACGAAGCGTGGATTGACCATTTTGAATTTTATCAATCCGTTTCATTCAGTTTCAAAACCTAGAATTGAAAGGTCACGAATAAGTAAGTTATTGAATCGAAAATTGTTAAAAGTATTCAATTTACAAAGCTGTACTTGTATCTTAATTTCAGATATTAAAACAATACATAATTTACACTTTACTTTCCAAAAAAGTGGTTTTTGTTCTTAATATACGTGCCTATTCAACAATGTCGTTCAGCTGCTTATATTAATACAGTGGTGTGCGACAATCACTTACAAAACTTTGAAAAAAAAAACACGGTTTCAAGATACCCCGTTTCAGCTAGCTGGCAACCTTGCGAATATAAAGAAGTTGAGAGTCAGAGCCAACGAGGAGAGAAGAGAGTCGTAATTGAACCGCCGTGAAGTGCAGAGGTAGTGGTGTAGTTATGAAAATGTAAAATATTAAATTTTGTGAACTTTATTAAACTTATAATAAATATTTTTGTTACATTGACTACTTAAAATTAAGAGGCCTCCTGTCACCCGTTTAAAATTTGCGGTCAAAAGCTTGACTGGCTCGGCGCCAGCCACTTACGAGAATAATCTCTTCTACAATTTCGAGAATTAACTGTTGGAACTTTGGCACGATACTCTAAACGATATATGTACCTATCTATTAAAACAAACAAAAAACGACCTCCTGAATTCTAAAAAAACTACTTTGATGGGATTTTCCAGAAAGTGTTGACTTAGCATAGCTTTGAGCGTAAAATTAATCTGCACCCCATGTCTGAGCAACATAATTGTGGTATTTGTTTTTCACTACACTTAATTAAATTTCATCTTTGGCCTATATTATTGTGAAAAAAATAGAGTCACACTAAAAATTTTAATTTATTATAATTTTATTTATAATAAATATAACGCATTCAAACTGAAGCCCGCAATCAGTTTTTTATTCTTCAAATGTTTACTTTTCTCTTCAGTTCTAAGAAAACCGAGTACTCACACTCACTGCTTTTTGGTTAATACGAGAAAAATAAATTCTTACTATAACTAATAACAATTAAAGGTAAATCTCATATATCACACCATTATTGCAAATCGTGTAACAACTTTGCATATTGTGTCTCAAAAAGCGCCTCATATGACCATTAATCAGCAATTGAAGTAAGAAATATAGCAAACAACTGTCTCTATGACTAAACACTTTCCTGAAAGCATAGGAACAATAGAAGAAACTTATAAAAAAAAAATATTTGCAAACAAATAAATGTACGCGGCCACAGTTGATTTCGATTGTAAGGTACCCGTAAACCCGGATATGACCATTAGGTTCATTAACATATTATCAGCGTAAAATATTCAATGTACGATATGTAAATAAGCGAAACGAAATTTGTGTGTAGTACAATCATGCAGATTACCCCACATTGCGATAACAGTACGTCTAAAAAATGGCAATAGTTAAAAATTAGCTAACGCGACTGGCGCATCGAATGAGCAGCTCATGAATTCTGCTCTACGCGGTGACGCTTAGCAGTACAGCTAAAAGTTCAGTCATTCAGTCATTCAGCCATTCAGTCATGCAGACAAGAATTTATACAAATGATTAATGTTGGCGCGTCAGAGCCGCCCTTTGGTGCCATCCATTCAAGCGATCTACGCCGAAAGCGAACATAGCTGGTAAAACTATCTGCGCAATTCATTTGATTTGAAAATCAGATTGAAGCTCTAAACTGTGACGCTGTGTGAGCGGGGGTGGTGAAGTTGTAGGTTTAAATGCCGCACCCCCACCGAGTGTGTGTGTGTGTGTGGGATCAATGCGTCGCATGAATAATTTAAAATGCGTATACGCTGTACTCGAATACTGAAGAAGAGCTGTAACGTTGGTGGATTTTTTTACTTAAACCATAGAAACCCTGTCGGAAAAAAGCAGACAATATAAAAAATTTACTACTTTAAAAAGTACTTGGGATCAATTGCTTTGAAAGCAGCTTTGTATATATTTGGCTACAAACATGCAGAGTTAATGTCGATCGATATGAATCTGTTTTTTGAATTTTGATTTTAGAAAAATTTGTTTAGAATATTAGCGATTTTTTTAAGTTTTTTATTGAAGCTATTTTTTAAACATAAAATTAAGAAACGAAAATAAATCGGAAAAATTATGTAAAAACCTAGAAACCAAAATTTAAGAAAAGTCTCATTTTGACCAGCTACAACTCAGCATGTTTTTAATCTATGCCTATAAGTTGCACCTCGCTAGAAGCGTACTGATTGTCTTTCGAATATGATACGCAAAGATTACACTTACCGTCATTTCAAAACCCCTAACCCTATCCCTTCCAAAAATTTACAAGATTTGTGTTGAAGTTCAAAAGGTACATTCTAACCTTCCCTATAGCAGACATAACATAACTACGGTTTATGAACTGGAGGCCGAAGCTAAGCAGCTCAATAATGTCCTTGCTTTTGAAGAGAGCTGCCCAATGAGGGGCAAGTAACCCCAAAAGGGGCGATCCTTGGTGGAACAACGGTCTGGAAAAACTCAGGCAGAACGCTAGGAAGCTTATCGATAGGATGAGGCAAACAGGCGACTGGACTGCCTACAAGTCTGACCTAACGGGCTATAATCGAGTTCTTGGGAGGTTCAAAGGGGCCACTTGGCGTGAACACTGAAGGCACATACCCTCACTGTCAGATATATATCGCCTATAGCAAACAAGGGCGATATACGGGACCATTCGCGACGACACCTACACTGAATCCCTGGAAGAAACAAGCAGGCTTCTATTAGAAATTCACTTCCCGGGATGTATTCACAAAGGCCCTTATCCTTTAAATGTAGCGCACTGTGAAAAATAAGGGGCCTAGCGAGAAGAATTGTCAGCAAGGAAAAGTTGTCGTAGTTATTGTCAACGTTTAGTGCACATAAACCTCCAGGTCCGGTTGGCATTCACCCCTGCCTTCTGCAACAGGGTCTCTCCCCGATATCTGGTACACTTTTAAGAGCACAAAGGGCTAACTTTCTGCTTGTTCACATTTTACTAACATCGGCTAAGATTGAAGTGATTTTCGTACACCTACATCCCTACAAGGCATTGTTGAGCAGTTTAGGCAAAAATTCTAACACACTTAGGCCCACTTGCAGAAAATCCAGAGTTAGATTTATAAATAAAAAGATAATTAACTCAGAGTTGCATTTTTAATTTTATAGCACAGACATTATCTTATATCAAATGAATCCAGTAACCCAAGCTATGAACTTTTTTGGCTTTTCTTTGTCTTTGATGATTTTTTTTAAATTAAAATCACTTAAATATATAACCTGCTTTCTCGCCAGTCGGCCTTACAATTTTTTTATAAGTCTCTAATACAAGCGCATTTTCAAAATAATTTTTTTTTTGTAATTTATTTACGCAGAGCAAATATGAAATTGATGTTAGTAGAAAAAACATAAAATATCACACAACCACGGAAAGAGTACTCATTTTTTGCCCATGGCCTGAACAAAAATTAGCACTTTGCTAAGCACTTTTGTGATTTTGTCATAATAATGACTTCAGCACTTACATGATGTTCAGCTGTCTTCCAGGGCAATATATTCCTGTGCGTAAATGTGAATTTCCCAATCGATTATCAGCAACGTACGTACGCACATATGTGCCTAGGAAATCCACTACTACTAGCTCTGACAAGAACAAATGATGTCCAACTGTTATTGATGATGTGTTGATTAAGTTCTGACTGTTTTATGCACAACATTAGCAGTCACATAGAAGAAGCAAAAAACGCTTTTACTGGACAACAAATGAGTGCAATGTTTTTTTTTTCTTTTGTATCACACCAAATGCGTTGAATGCCTGAACATAGACACCTCAACTTGATTGAAGAGTTAAAAAATGCCTCATCCCACATACACACACACACACATACTCTTATCTACTACATATGTATGTATGTACATTGGTGCATGCTTTTTTTGTGCCACACGCGCTACATGAGGCAACATGTGATTCTAATGGCTGTAGCAGCGAGCTCTTCACAATGTAATTAGGTCATCGATTATGTAGGCACGATGCTTTTTATGTGCGAGTTTAGTTAACGTGATTCGTCTGAATGTAATGGAATAGAAATTTACATAAACCCGAAAGTGAATGTTATAAAATGGGTTCTGAAGAAATATCATTTATTGTAATGAATAATGGATTGAAATTTGACTATTTACATAATATGGCGAAACAATTCAACATATTTCTTTCTCTCAACATTTGAAATATGATATCAAGAAAGCGTGAATAAAAATGAATGAAAAATTTTGATGTTAGAAAAGTGCAATTATTTAAGAAAGATTTACAATCCTTAGAAAAAGTTAATGAGAGCTAAGCCGCGAAATATTCTCATAGAATTGATTTTCTTTTTTTATAAAGATATGCTTCAACAAAATATAAATCAATGCAATTCGTAATATACAAAATTAAAAAAAACAACACGCGTGCACCTAAATGGACGAGCCAGAAGTAAAACTTCTGTGCCGAGTCTTTAAGAAGATATAAAATTAAATATGGGGGTGCATTTTATGATACAACCCTCTTATTTGTTGTTTGTTTTAGCATTAGTAAAATTTGTACTAGAAATTAGTAAAAATAATAGCAGCATTACTAAAAATAGTAGTAGTAATTAAGTAGTAGCATTGGTAAAAACAGTTGTCGAAATTAGTAAAAAATAGTAGTAATGTGTCTTGTAGGATTAACCGAAAAAAAGTCGAATATGCTAAAAATAGCAGCAGTAATTAATAGCAGTATAAGTAAAAATAGTAGTAAAATTAGTAAAAGTAGAAGTAGCAGTCAGTAGTAGCATTAGCAAAAATAGTAGTAAAGATTAATAAAAATAGTAGTAGAAATTATTATAAAGAGTAGAAGTAACATTTAGCAGCATAAGTTAAAATAATAGTAGTAATAGTAGTTGCATTTGTAAAAATAGTAGCAGTAGTAGATGCAGTGATAGTGGTAGTAATAGTAGTAATAATTAGTAGGTGCAGTTATCAATAGTAGTAGAAGTTGTCTTGAAATGGTCCCGAAATATCTAGTCCAAAATAGTGCCAAAACCGTCCAATAGTTGTCCTTGCATGTAATTGGTTTTTAAGAAGCATCAATTCGATTTAAGAATAGTCAAATGGATGTTAGGAAGCGTTAAGAAAACATCAATTGGATATTAGAATTATCAGTAGGATTTTAAAAAACGTCAATTGGATATTAGAAACTGTGAATTGGATTCCAAAAGGCAATATAGCCTTAGTGACTTAATTATTGTATGAGACAACGCATCATGTCAAACAAACTTGGAAATTGGTAGCCACGAATACTCGGTTAGAAGATCTCAAATTTTGTGTTTCGGTCCATATATGTAGCCCAATGTGTCCAATGTTGAACCCAATTGGAAATATATGGACAAAAATAAAATTTTACGTTATATGTCATATAATCATACCTCAAACTCATGGCTCTGGAGTCTACGAGCAAAGGTCATTGCCAGAATATGGTCGGACGAATGCATGCGCGCCAATTGGAATTTTAGTGTGCTCTGTCCAATCCACAAGAAGGGTGATCCTGAAATATGCGCCAATAAAAATGCAAAACTAAAACGGCTATGCAAAATGGCGCATAGCAACACCTCCAGTTCAGAAAGAATTGGTAAAGAAGTATCCGAACCGTTTAATGCCAAACGAGTTTTCAGACATGGTAACTCCCTGTCATGCGACTTTTCTTGTAATATTTTGAAGAGGATAATACTAGCTGCAGAATTAAACCGGCAAGTCATCATCTTTTATTAGAGTGTGCACCTCCTGGCGTATGCCGATAATATCGCCATCGTTGGCATCAACATCCGCGCCGTTAGTTCTGCCTTTTCCAATTTTGATAAGGAAACAAAAGGAACGACTCTGGAGGTGAACGAAGGACAAATGTAGTACCTCCTGTCGACGAATAAACAGTCAGCGCATTCCCGTCTTGGCTATAGCGTCACTGCTGACAGTTACAATTAGAAAACTTTGTTCACCGACAGCAATGTGAGCCTCGAAATCCAACGAAGAATCTCTCTTGCCAACAGATGTTACTTTGAGCTGAGTAGGCCACTAGGCTCTATAAGTTCCTCATCATGCCCGTGCTAGAGTATGGCGCTGCAACATGGACGCTGTCAAGATCAAATGAGATTGCTTTTGGCGTGTTCGAGAAAAAAACTCGTCTTTGCGATGGCGATTACTGTAGACGATGGAACGATGAGTAGTATGAGTTTTATAACCGCAGTGCAGTGACATAGTCCAGCGAATTAAATTCAACGGCTACTCTGGCTAGGTCATGTTGGGCATATGGATGAAAATTCTCCACCCTTGGAAGTATTCTACGCGCTAGCCGGTGGTGGCAGCAGACGAAGAGGAAGGCCTCCTCTACGTTGGAAAGATCAGACGGAAAAGTCATGCTCACACTCTAGATATCTAGCTGGTGGCAGTTAGCAAAGCAGATGAGCGATTTGCGCGCAATGCCGAAATAGGAGAAGAAGAAGAAGAGAAGAGTATTTGCAAAATAACTTCCACCCTAAAGTAGTGTATTATGTATTAAAAGTGTACAATGGAAACCTTTAAGGTTGGATCACTATAACTTATAGCTCCCATACAATTGACTTTTCACAGAATAGGTGAACTCCTTCATTCATATGGCTGAAACTGTGAAATTTAATTAGCAATTTATAAGTATTTATCGATAATTTATAAGATATAACCGCATACCACTGATTGTTCATATATGAGGCTTTACTGTAAAACTTCTTTTGTAAAAAAAGTAAAATTAATTTCTTATATCCATTCACTTTAGTTACTTGTTTTTAAAAAAGTAAGCATCAGCAAATACATGAGGAACAGTGAGTTGTTTTAGTGAGTTAGAGTTTCACGTCTATTTATGTAGAGCAAAATTGCATTCCACTGTAACCAAAACTTTTTCACACTAAACATTTCTATGAAGTTTAGTCAGCTGGCATTTACAATATGCCTTCAGTCAAAGGCACCGACACTTTTGGCCCAACGAATTTATTCCGACTCACACACGTACATAAATAAACGTAGTATATGTCTTTGTTTAAAATGCACCACATACATAGCTGCGGCTGTAACTTGTCATATTTGCTGGTAATTGAAACCAATCAGAAATGCAAAATAAATATGAACGAAATAAAATCAAAAAAATTGAATTTATATTTTGCAAAAAAAATTTTAAATTGTGAACAAATACATGAATAAGTAATTCAAAAAAATAAGCCATGGATGAAATATGCGCAGGAAAAATTGAAAATTCAGCCGCAAAAAAAGGCGAAAAATTGCGCTGTCAGACACGCAAACTGAGTGCGCGCAGGCGTTAATTGTGGGTTGTGCCCCCAACGACGAAGAAACAAAAGAAACAAAAAAAAAACAATAAACATGCGCAGTAAATATATATCGTAATTTAGCAGTCAGTGATATCGAATATACAAAGTATATGCCTTAGCATGCCTCTACTGGGTGTGTGTGTGCAAAAATGGTGGCAATTTTTCGGCTTTCAGTAGGAAAAAAAAACTGTAACAATAAGTCATAGAAAAAATGCGGTTCAAAAGTTTGCCAGTTGATTGCTGCAGTCTTTCAGTTTTGTTTGTAAAGTGCCGACAAGACGAAATACATAGCAGAACTGAATGCCTGATAATTGCTAACTATAAACAACTGGTATGTGGCATGATTGCTTAGGTGTGTACGTATGTATGCAAATGTGTACGTATGTATGTAAATGTATATATATATACGCTTGTTTATAAATTTATATCGGTAATTAATTTGCATACAACTACCAGTAGTAGTACTCAAATTTCAACGTCGCTCAACGCCCAATAATTCAATATTTTTTTGAGTACTTGTAGGATTTTCGCTACTCAAACTAGAATATAGCGAATTCTATCGCGCTGAGCGAATAGCTACCAGTTGTCAACAGTTCTCGCATGCTGCGCAGCTACTAGATTTACGCGAAAAAGAATTCTCAAATACTATACCAAAGATTTATGATAACTCAAAATGTTCATATTTAGTTTTGCGTGACGCGTTGAAGTGGCTTTGCGGATTTTTAGTGTGTCCTTTTTTGCTTTCCGTACGAATATTGCATTCAACACGCTTGTCATAATGCGTTTGTCAACAGGTCAGCAAGCCATCTAGCCCAGCCCGGCGGTCAGTTACTCTGCCTAGGCATACAGCTCAGTGTGCCAAATTGGTCGATCGCTGGGTTGCTGGCTGTCAACAAATTAAGCAAAGCCTCACAGCAATAACCAGTTTATTAAGAAACTTTAGTAATATGAAGAAATAATTATTATTTTAATCATTCACAACTAATTTACGGCATACAATTTATTTGATAGATATTTATTTCAATTAGGCAACAAGTAGTAAGCCTTGGCGAGATTACAGATAGCTTTTTAACAGTTGCATGCCTATATGGTTGGTTTTAATTCTTATGACTGATTTGCGAGGGACCACTTAAACTACTTAATATTTGAGGCCAATAAATAGTAAAGCTTACAAAGTGTGGTAGGAACTATAAGAATTTGGTGCAATTTTGTGGCAATTTCTAAGTTTCCGTTTAATAATGGCCCAAAAATTTTTAGTAGATTAAAGTGTAAACTGCCACTGAAGAGTCGCTTCAAATAACGTGGTAACCGACAATTTTTTATATCTCATTTTTTTTAGCAAACTTCCCGTTTAAGAGTGTATTTGAAACTGGAATATGTCTAAAAAAAAAACAGTCTATGAGGCGACCCTTCAATTGATGATTCCACAGTATAAAGTGCTAAATACATAAACAGAAATAAATTAATTCAAAAAGGTCGTAATTTGACCTGAAATATCTCTAGAGATAAGAATCTAACTCTTCTCCTTTTTTTAAGGCTAAATAACATTAGTAAATGCAATCTTAACCCTAATTAGTTTGCATATTTTCTTAGTCAACATAATACAAGACCTCCTTTTCAACTGCTTAAATTAGTCGTCCTTCAATCTGTATACTCTGAGTAAGTAAACTTTCCGATCTGTCCATTACATTTTGATATACATACATATTAGTGTAAAATCCAACAACAATTAAAAACCACACATTCACGACGGACTGTCGTACTTGAAATGTGTTGGTAGGACATAAGGAAAAGTGGTAAAAAGCAACAGCAGCAAGCCGGTTGTGATCCATTGGCTACGTACATGCCCAGCAGGTCAAAGGTTGTGGGTTCGAGTGCCGGTGGAGTCACGAAAGAAATCTAATGAGGAGATGTGGTGATCTCCGAAATAGCTAACATTTCTACCACTCTTCCTGATTGTTGTTGTTTTTTTTTCAGTATACTGTTCCTTATACACTAGCCTTTAGCTCACAAATTAATATTATCGTTTAGGATAAAATCTTGAAAAAAACGTTAACAGTTTTGAAACTTACACTTTAAGAGTTGCTTATTTAAAAAAATGCATTATCGACTCCCTAGCATTAATGGCATTTATAACATTATTTTTACAAATAAATAAAAGAAATAATTTTATTGTATTTTACATGTTAAATAGTTATACGCATTGAACCATGGCGAATTCATATAAAGTGATGTTTATAGAGCAGCTGATTTGATAGTTTTTTCCATATTCCCGCTTAAAATGTCAAAATTAAATTTTATTTATATTCAGATCGTTCTCATTGGCTTGCGACTTAAATTTTTAGAATACTTTTTCAATCGAAGCCGGAAAAACAAAAACAAAATGCATGTACATTTTGCATTTGGGACTACCTTATATGAATTTGCTTTGAATTGAACGCAGTTGAAAAATTTCTGTTTTCTTGTGTGACAAAAGCATAGATATTCAATTTTTGTAGTATACATATCTTGGCGTCGATGTTTAGTTTTTTATACTCTTTGGTTTCTAAAGAGCCTGAACCATTAACTTCTTATCTCGTCGACTTAAATTGGAATCAAAAAATATAGATCCCACTAGAATTTCATCGAGGAACCCTGCTAATATTGGCGTATTTCTTTTGTTTTTAAGATTCAAATCCTTCATAGGGGCTTGAATTAAAATCTCTCAAGTTAACTAATATTTTATATAAAAGTTAATTACAATTACATTGCGAATTTGAAATGCACTACGCATCTTCTTTCAAGGGAAAATGTGCGCGAAAAATATAAATTTCAAATCAGTAAATGAGCTTAGCCATCTAACATTCTCGATAAACTGCGTCCGGCTGAAGAATTTTAATGTTATTATTTTTTGGAATTCCAATAATTTCGAAACGCACGATTTCAAAATTTTGTTCCAATCTTTCCCAATTTTACGGATCAGATCGAAAAATTAACTAGCGCACACGTTGAGAAGGAGGAACAAAACGTCCACGCGAGAGTTTAATTTTTAAAATTTTTGTACTAAATTTTCAAACGATGGTTTTTATTCATACTTGATGTTTAAAAGCCAATTTGAGGCTCTTGAAGCACTTTAATTTTTTTTTTTTTTTTTTTGTGGCCAGGCAAGTACGCAATTAGTGTCCAAAGCAAGCTTGGAAACTTTAGGTACTAGTCTTGAACTCAAACATTTTGTATTACTATAAACGCGGATGTTGTCAATTCTACCGCCTCAGCTGGTTCTGAATTTTTTCCTCTACTTTCCAAGTAAAAAACTAACCATGCGCTCAAAAAATTATTAGTGATTTAAAAAAAATAGATTTCTTAGTTTTTCTTTTTACCTCATAAAACATTTCCTGATAAGGAAACAGTACCCTTGAACATTAATAAATTCAAATACAAACACAAACGCTGAAATTTGGACACATTATGTATCCTAAAGAGCATTAGATAATGCAATAATTTACATAGGATTGATAATTGGTGCACACTTTTGAGATATAATTCAAAGTTTATGGCGCTAACTATGTGCTTACGAAAACATATAATCTATAATATCTTAATATATAAAAATCACGTGTCACGTTGTTTGATTTCGATGGACTCCTAAACTACTGAACCGATTTTAATGAAATTTTTAACACTGTGTGCAGTTTGGTCCAACTTGAAAGATAGGATAGTTTATAACTCTCCTTATAGTCGCATTATTTATTTATTGCAAATTATTTGTTTATTATTAGCAAAGAGCTATCCACCAGTTGGTGGCGCTAACAGCGGTATGAGTAAATGCGCTAAAGTAGATGGCGCTACAGTTATTGTGATTCCACCAGCTGGCGGTATTGAGTAAGTGCGGTATGTTACAGTAGATGGCGCTACATTTATTACATTAAATGAAAATGCGTTGTTTGAAGTTTATATTATTTGTGGTAAAGTTATACGAGTCTATGACTTCCAATATTCCAAATTTAAGAAAAAATCACATACAATCCGTGAAATAAATAAAGTTATGTATGTATGGTCAGACAAATAAGCAATGCTGCCACTCTTTTCCAGTAAATCTTCCTCGAATTTGGGAGATTTCAGAGGAATTTAGGAAATTGCAGAGCTGATTTCTGCATGTATTTCCTAAATTCAAAAAAAAAATTTCATTTAGTTGCATTTAGGTATAGAATTTTGTATGGCTAAATGTACATTTGGAGTTAAATTTAGAGCTATACTAGCTGACCCGGCGAACTTCGTCCCGCCCAATTTTTATTTGAAATAGTTAAAACGCTTTTTGAACTTAAATATTTTTGGCGAAGTTCGTTCTTTGTTTTGTTGTGTAGCGTGTAAACAAATAAAGAAGATGGCTCTCCAACACGCTAACATGCCACATACATACATACCTACATATGTATGTATGTACATATGAAACTGTAAAATTTTGAACTTAAACGATAAATCGGTTTGAATCATTCGAATTCTCAGAATGAACATTTCCTCACTTTTAGATTTGCTGTGTTGTAGTAAACTATTCACTACAGTGAAATTATTTTTTATGAATAAAGACGGAAACCTTATATGTATATCTGGTATAAAAATCCACGGGATTGAGATTTGAACTTGAGGTCAAAATTTTTAAAATTATATGTATGTAGATGAACATTTTCGTAGAGTTGATAATAAACACAAATTTTCATAAAATAGTTCATTTTTGATTTTATATTCAAGTTTTTAACAAATAAGTTAATTACAAAATTGTTACTTGATAACATGTAACATTTAATTTTATAATCTTAGGATAGATAATTCTTAATTTTTAATAGTAGTATTATTTTTTTGAATTATAAACATTTTAATTTAACTTAGCACTAATCGGTGCACAATATTTTTGGTTAACCTGTCTCGAGCTAAGACAAATAGATTTGATGGTTTTCCCACACGTGAGCATGCAACATATAATTGCCCATGGGAAAAACATGGATTATCCAAATCTAACCCACAAATGGACATTGTTTGGCCTTGAGACTTATTTATGGACATGGCAAAAGCTAAACGAATAGGAAACTGTAGTCTTCTGAATGGTATCGTAGATTCTGACGGTATCATTGGAATACGGGGCAACAGGACCACTTCTCCTTTAAACTTTCCAGTCAAAATGGTTGCTTCAAGAATATTCCCTGTTAACTTTTTGATGACCAAACGTGTACCGTTGCATAACCGAGGTGGATTCAAATTACGCAGAAGAATAATACTACTGCTACTATGCTAGATGGTGGGCGAACGGCACATTCAGCATTCAAGTTGCCATTACAAATTCATAGCAACCCAAACGCAATATGTAACATAAAAAAAATAGCGCAATAGCTGCAGTGTTGCAAAGAAGTTCAATCATTATTTTGGATGAGTGCACAATGGCTCACAAATATTCACTCGAGGCATTGCACCGAACTATGCAAGATTTGAACGGCAATGATAAACTTTTTGGAGGTGCTGTCATATTGCTATCTGGTGATTTCCGACAGACGTTGCCGGTCATACCTCGCTCTACTTTCGCCGATGAGATTAACGCATGTTTAAAACAATCATTTTTATGGAGAAATGTTAAAACACTTCGATTGACTATAAACATGCGCGTACATTTACTAAATGATCCATTAGCACATATATTTTCGGAACAATTGCTAGATATTGGGAACGGTACAATAGAACGGCAACCAAACACGCAATGCATTAAACTGCCAGACAATTTCTGCACTGTTGTTCACACAAAAATTGAATTAATTGAAAGTATTTTCCCGGATATACAAAATAATTATTTAGATCATAACTGGCTCAGTGGGCGGGCTATTTTGGCAGCCAAAAATGTTGATGTTGACGAAATTAACTTCCAGATACAACAGTTGTTGCCAGGCGATCTGATGTCTTTTAAATCAATCGATACTGTTGTTGATGAAAATGAAAGTGTAAATTTTCCAACTGAATTTTTAAACTCTCTAGATATACCCGGAATGCCACCACATATTCTTCGGTTGAAGATTGGTTCAATTATTATTCTTCTGCGTAATTTGAATCCACCTCGGTTATGCAACGGTACACGTTTGGTCATCAAAAAGTTAACAGGGAATATTCTAGAAGCAACCATTTTGACTGGAAAGTTTAAAGGAGAAGTGGTCCTGTTGCCCCGTATTCCAATGATACCGTCAGAATCTACGATACCATTCAGAAGACTACAGTTTCCTATTCGTTTAGCTTTTGCCATGTCCATAAATAAGTCTCAAGGCCAAACAATGTCCATTTGTGGGTTAGATTTGGATAATCCATGTTTTTCCCATGGGCAATTATATGTTGCATGCTCACGTGTGGGAAAACCATCAAATCTATTTGTCTTAGCTCGAGACAGGTTAACCAAAAATATTGTGCACCGATTAGTGCTAAGTTAAATTAAAATGTTTATAATTCAAAAAAATAATACTACTATTAAAAATTAAGAATTATCTATCCTAAGATTATAAAATTAAATGTTACATGTTATCAAGTAACAATTTTGTAATTAACTTATTTGTTAAAAACTTGAATATAAAATCAAAAATGAACTATTTTATGAAAATTTGTGTTTATTATCAACTCTACGAAAATGTTCATCTACATACATATAATTTTAAAAATTTTGACCTCAAGTTCAAATCTCAATCCCGTGGATTTTTATACCAGATATACATATAAGGTTTCCGTCTTTATTCATAAAAAATAATTTCACTGTAGTGAATAGTTTACTACAACACAGCAAATCTAAAAGTGAGGAAATGTTCATTCTGAGAATTCGAATGATTCAAACCGATTTATCGTTTAAGTTCAAAATTTTACAGTTTCATATGTACATACATACATATGTAGGTATGTATGTATGTGGCATGTTAGCGTGTTGGAGAGCCATCTTCTTTATTTGTTTACACGCTACACAACAAAACAAAGAACGAACTTCGCCAAAAATATTTAAGTTCAAAAAGCGTTTTAACTATTTCAAATAAAAATTGGGCGGGACGAAGTTCGCCGGGTCAGCTAGTCTTAATATATAAAAATCACGTGTCACGTTGTTTGATTTCGATGGACTCCTAAACTACTGAACCGATTTTAATGAAATTTTTAACACTGTGTGCAGTTTGGTCCAACTTGAAAGATAGGATAGTTTATAACTCTCCTTATAGTCGCATTATTTATTTATTGCAAATTATTTGTTTATTATTAGCAAAGAGCTATCCACCAGTTGGTGGCGCTAACAGCGGTATGAGTAAATGCGCTAAAGTAGATGGCGCTACAGTTATTGTGATTCCACCAGCTGGCGGTATTGAGTAAGTGCGGTATGTTACAGTAGATGGCGCTACATTTATTACATTAAATGAAAATGCGTTGTTTGAAGTTTATATTATTTGTGGTAAAGTTATACGAGTCTATGACTTCCAATATTCCAAATTTAAGAAAAAATCACATACAATCCGTGAAATAAATAAAGTTATGTATGTATGGTCAGACAAATAAGCAATGCTGCCACTCTTTTCCAGTAAATCTTCCTCGAATTTGGGAGATTTCAGAGGAATTTAGGAAATTGCAGAGCTGATTTCTGCATGTATTTCCTAAATTCAAAAAAAAAATTTCATTTAGTTGCATTTAGGTATAGAATTTTGTATGGCTAAATGTACATTTGGAGTTAAATTTAGAGCTATACTAGCTGACCCGGCGAACTTCGTCCCGCCCAATTTTTATTTGAAATAGTTAAAACGCTTTTTGAACTTAAATATTTTTGGCGAAGTTCGTTCTTTGTTTTGTTGTGTAGCGTGTAAACAAATAAAGAAGATGGCTCTCCAACACGCTAACATGCCACATACATACATACCTACATATGTATGTATGTACATATGAAACTGTAAAATTTTGAACTTAAACGATAAATCGGTTTGAATCATTCGAATTCTCAGAATGAACATTTCCTCACTTTTAGATTTGCTGTGTTGTAGTAAACTATTCACTACAGTGAAATTATTTTTTATGAATAAAGACGGAAACCTTATATGTATATCTGGTATAAAAATCCACGGGATTGAGATTTGAACTTGAGGTCAAAATTTTTAAAATTATATGTATGTAGATGAACATTTTCGTAGAGTTGATAATAAACACAAATTTTCATAAAATAGTTCATTTTTGATTTTATATTCAAGTTTTTAACAAATAAGTTAATTACAAAATTGTTACTTGATAACATGTAACATTTAATTTTATAATCTTAGGATAGATAATTCTTAATTTTTAATAGTAGTATTATTTTTTTGAATTATAAACATTTTAATTTAACTTAGCACTAATCGGTGCACAATATTTTTGGTTAACCTGTCTCGAGCTAAGACAAATAGATTTGATGGTTTTCCCACACGTGAGCATGCAACATATAATTGCCCATGGGAAAAACATGGATTATCCAAATCTAACCCACAAATGGACATTGTTTGGCCTTGAGACTTATTTATGGACATGGCAAAAGCTAAACGAATAGGAAACTGTAGTCTTCTGAATGGTATCGTAGATTCTGACGGTATCATTGGAATACGGGGCAACAGGACCACTTCTCCTTTAAACTTTCCAGTCAAAATGGTTGCTTCAAGAATATTCCCTGTTAACTTTTTGATGACCAAACGTGTACCGTTGCATAACCGAGGTGGATTCAAATTACGCAGAAGAATAATACTACTGCTACTATGCTAGATGGTGGGCGAACGGCACATTCAGCATTCAAGTTGCCATTACAAATTCATAGCAACCCAAACGCAATATGTAACATAAAAAAAATAGCGCAATAGCTGCAGTGTTGCAAAGAAGTTCAATCATTATTTTGGATGAGTGCACAATGGCTCACAAATATTCACTCGAGGCATTGCACCGAACTATGCAAGATTTGAACGGCAATGATAAACTTTTTGGAGGTGCTGTCATATTGCTATCTGGTGATTTCCGACAGACGTTGCCGGTCATACCTCGCTCTACTTTCGCCGATGAGATTAACGCATGTTTAAAACAATCATTTTTATGGAGAAATGTTAAAACACTTCGATTGACTATAAACATGCGCGTACATTTACTAAATGATCCATTAGCACATATATTTTCGGAACAATTGCTAGATATTGGGAACGGTACAATAGAACGGCAACCAAACACGCAATGCATTAAACTGCCAGACAATTTCTGCACTGTTGTTCACACAAAAATTGAATTAATTGAAAGTATTTTCCCGGATATACAAAATAATTATTTAGATCATAACTGGCTCAGTGGGCGGGCTATTTTGGCAGCCAAAAATGTTGATGTTGACGAAATTAACTTCCAGATACAACAGTTGTTGCCAGGCGATCTGATGTCTTTTAAATCAATCGATACTGTTGTTGATGAAAATGAAAGTGTAAATTTTCCAACTGAATTTTTAAACTCTCTAGATATACCCGGAATGCCACCACATATTCTTCGGTTGAAGATTGGTTCAATTATTATTCTTCTGCGTAATTTGAATCCACCTCGGTTATGCAACGGTACACGTTTGGTCATCAAAAAGTTAACAGGGAATATTCTAGAAGCAACCATTTTGACTGGAAAGTTTAAAGGAGAAGTGGTCCTGTTGCCCCGTATTCCAATGATACCGTCAGAATCTACGATACCATTCAGAAGACTACAGTTTCCTATTCGTTTAGCTTTTGCCATGTCCATAAATAAGTCTCAAGGCCAAACAATGTCCATTTGTGGGTTAGATTTGGATAATCCATGTTTTTCCCATGGGCAATTATATGTTGCATGCTCACGTGTGGGAAAACCATCAAATCTATTTGTCTTAGCTCGAGACAGGTTAACCAAAAATATTGTGCACCGATTAGTGCTAAGTTAAATTAAAATGTTTATAATTCAAAAAAATAATACTACTATTAAAAATTAAGAATTATCTATCCTAAGATTATAAAATTAAATGTTACATGTTATCAAGTAACAATTTTGTAATTAACTTATTTGTTAAAAACTTGAATATAAAATCAAAAATGAACTATTTTATGAAAATTTGTGTTTATTATCAACTCTACGAAAATGTTCATCTACATACATATAATTTTAAAAATTTTGACCTCAAGTTCAAATCTCAATCCCGTGGATTTTTATACCAGATATACATATAAGGTTTCCGTCTTTATTCATAAAAAATAATTTCACTGTAGTGAATAGTTTACTACAACACAGCAAATCTAAAAGTGAGGAAATGTTCATTCTGAGAATTCGAATGATTCAAACCGATTTATCGTTTAAGTTCAAAATTTTACAGTTTCATATGTACATACATACATATGTAGGTATGTATGTATGTGGCATGTTAGCGTGTTGGAGAGCCATCTTCTTTATTTGTTTACACGCTACACAACAAAACAAAGAACGAACTTCGCCAAAAATATTTAAGTTCAAAAAGCGTTTTAACTATTTCAAATAAAAATTGGGCGGGACGAAGTTCGCCGGGTCAGCTAGTATATATATATATATGTAAAAAAAAGTCTCGCTACCCATTAACAAAATATCTTCTGATTTCATGATCATATCCATCCTATTATTAAAAAAAATAAAAAGCGTATTTTATTTCCAAAACTTCTAAACTAAAGAACCTCGGATTTTTATATCAAAACAACCGTCCATAAATTGGATTGTTAAATTAAATATTTTTCCAAAAATTATTATCTTAGTAATTTAACTTCACTCTTTGCTAATTTTGAATCAAGCGTTTTGAAATTTAAAAATTCGCTATACGCTATATTTCCAGTAAAAAATTCTGTATACAAAATTAAACAACTTACATAACTTTGTACGAGTAGCTTTTCAAATTAATAAAAGTAATATAAAAATGTATTAAAATGTAGATGAACTGCATGCTCATTTTTGTGCCATCATTTACTTTTTCGCTGTATAAGAATATTTACTTTTGGTTTTTATTGAGTTAAAATTTACTACACATCTTGTTTTTACATAAATACAATAAATAGTAAAGCTTACAAAGTGTGGTAGGAACTATAAGATCTTGTTTTTACATTTTTACATTTTTTTTTGACATTTTAGTCCAAAAAAGTTCATATTTAGGTGTCACTTTGACCCTCGTTTCCTAAAAATTCCTAGAAGCTGTATTTGCAAGGACTTTCCAGAACGAAATGGTTCAGCCAAAAGTTCCGAAACAAAATGACTAAGGGTGCAAACACAAAAACCTGTACATTTTAATACACTAGCTTAAACTATTAAAAAGGAAGTATTATTACTGATGGTGTATGAATAAATGAAAACTCAAAAACTAAAAATAGAATACCTTTTGTGACAGAAATATTTTTTTTAACTAAAAAAAAACAAAAAACTTATTTAGTATATTATATTATTATATTATAGTAGCTCAATAATCAAATGCAAAATGTTGCTCATTTCAACGCAAACCAACTACCTCAATTTTTCAATTCCAAACTGCGATTGAATTTACTGCCGTTTTTTTTTAGTTCGCAATTTTCTTCATATATTGGCACCTCCACGCAATACTTGCTATAAATGAAGTAAACACAAAATTACATCTGACGCTTTTCGCTCTAATTTACTTACAATCAATCTTTCGAAATTTTTGCAATCCGAAATCATAACATTTCTCAATCTACATATGCGTACGTGTTTGTAATTAAAAGTTAATTGGTTTTATATATACGTCAGTATGTACATATATGTATATTTAGAATTTTAATAGCATTACATTGCTAAACAAAAGACTTAAGCAGCGAACTCAGAAGAGAATCACAGTAGCGAACATTTAATTAGTATACATTTCTTCGTTAGTGTAAATAAAAATAAAGCCCACATTAGTGTGGGATTTATTTAATACAAGCTTATCGACAGCGAATTGCAAAATATCTGTTTAGTTATATAATCTATATATGTATATATAAAAATTTAACTTGTTCTTTGTTACAATTTGGCTCAAAACCCGATGAAAGGAATTCAACCAAATTATGGTAGTGTATTCCCTAGACCTATGGAACGGCCATAGGCTATACTTTAATTCGTTAGGTTGATGCTGATGCAATCAAAAATAAATTTGTAAAAAATAAATGGCATGGGTGGCGCTATTCAATAAATCTCTATTTATTACAGGATTTTGATAAAATTAGCGACGTGAAATAAGAGTGCGATGAGAAAAACTTTTATGAAAAATCAAGGCACCAGGTATCACCAGAATATAAAATCCGTTATGATATTGGAGAAGTCTGAAGTTTTATGGTCCGACTTAGATGACCTTAAAAACGTAAATAAGTGGGTACAAAAAAATATGTATAAAATACCATTCCGTCTATTCTATAGTTGTTTATATAGTTATAGTACTTCTAGAAGCTCCATGTTTATGGTTTGACGTATTTCAAATACAATAAGCTTTTTACAATAAAAACAATGCCCCTTAACCATAGTCGTGATAAAGTTGACTCGAAAAATTTGCTAATTGTTTTGGAGTCCACTTCAAATTTACCGCAATTACCGAATGTTACTTTTGAATTCGTCGAATCCGCGTTTTTAGATTTAAAAAGTCGTCTGTAAGTATTTGTTAAATTATAAAGTTAAATTATAAAATCTGATACATATATACATTTTAAGATTTACATACCTATTCCTTTAAACAAACAATTTTCAATTTTGAACTGTCTAATTTAACTAAGTTTTCTCGTTTACATTTTGTAAAAAAAATATTTTTTTTTATTTACTATTATTATCTTTTTTTCAAAACTCAAAAATTTATTTCTTTAAAAAAGAGATTATCTTTAAAATATTTAGGATCCTTTAAGAATATACACAAGTATCTTATAACAAAGTTCAGCCCACAAAAATATTAGTTTAAAAAAAAATTTAATAAAATTGTTATTCATATTTTTACGTATTTCAAATATCCTATTTAAAACAACATGTTCTTTGTAGCTGTAATAGTTTTTCAGTCATTAAAGAAATAAATTGGAAAACCAGCAAAGTTTTACATTTTGCATAGCATGACCATTTTTATGTTTAGTTTTAATTTTTCCCAATCCTAGAACTTCGACAAAATTGTATCATCATAATTAAATTTTATAAAGCAAATCTATTGAAATTTGAGCTCGTACTTTAAGAAGTCGTAGTAGTTCTGTTACCGCCTAGGCCTGGTAGCACCCGGCATACCCCAGATTTAAATCTCGGTCGATGTACATACAGAACATCAATAACATGCCGCTTGTTGCAAATTGTGCTTGGTTAAATGTCGCGAGATGATTAATTGCAGATTGTGCTCTGCTAACAAAAACCTAGTGCATAAAATAGTTGTGAAATGATTATTATAAATAAGCTGGTAACTTAAGGGTGCTACAAAAATATTCAATGCATTATTTAAATTACTAGAAAATTAATTCATTTATTTTTTGGTATCAATATCAATAGATATATCTTAAAACAAACACTTTTCGCTTTCGAACTCTCTAATTTTGCTAAATTTGTTGTTTAAGTTTTGTATTTGTTGTTTTAAAAATGTTATTTTATTAAGAAATTACGAAAGATTATTTTTTTCCAAATTCTAATATTAATATCTAATGAAAGGTTCCTCCTTGAAATATTTAGAACCCATTAGGAACATAAACAGATATTTTATAACAAAGTTCAGCCCACAAAAATATAAGTTTTTGATTCACGTAATTATAAAAAATTTAAATTTGCAATTTATCAAAACAAAATGTTATTTATATTTTTTGTTGTCACAAATATCTCATTTGGAATGAGTTTAATATATGTCTTGTTGGTGTCTTGGTTTTCGAGATATTAAAAAAATAAACTTGAAAAACAGTAAAAATAGCGCAGGTTTCAATTTTGCACAGCTTTGGAAATACATTTTTTTTTAAATATTTTTCCGATCATAGAACTTCGTTTTGGATAAAATAAAACTTCTGACAATATTTCATCATAATATATAAATTTTAAAAAGTAAACTTTAATTTTACCCCGGTATACCCCAGATGAAAATCTGGATCAAAATACATCCTTAACTTCGAAAATTAGTTCTCACAAAAACTATCTACCATCAACAAAAAATGGATTGCTCCTCAATTTGTGGTTCAATAGAATTTTTTAAACCACAAATTTTTTTTTTTAAATCATTAAACAATTCAAGGGAGTTTTATTAATTTTTCTAATATCGGGTTTAGCATTAGGTATTTAAAAAACAAAATATGTTAACGCACAGCACTGCAAATCTGCATTTACGCCGATAAGTTTCTAAATTGAGTTGGATTTCGAAATAAAAATCGGCATTTTCCTAATTTTGCAAGTGTGCAAAATCTCCAAACGTTGCTGTTTTATTTTACACCACTGTACACGTCATATATATGAGAGTATTACTAAACTTATTTGATTGATGGTTAATTAATTGGCGATTGAACTAGTTTCAGATGCTGATTTGTTTTTCCTTTTTTTTTACTTAATGTTTTAAGTATTCGTGCATAATGTCTATGGGGTAATTGTTGCGGCGAGGCTGTGCAAGAAATGTCAGTGAAGCGGAAATTTTGCGCTGATATTTTGCAATGGCATAGCATTGAAAAGAAAAGCCATTTGGCGTAGTAGTAATTTATTTTAAATTAATTTTGAAGCTATGAAGGATTTTAAATAATTTAATTTTAGTAAATTAACTCATAGATGCGCTCTCCTATAATTAAATAATTATAACTCGAATATTATTTGTTTTTAAGCTATACTTGTTTACCTTAAGTTAGTGAAGAAACTACTTCCTCATGATCCCTCATTAAACCAATTAGCATATTTCCTTCTTTATTGTCTTGTTTTTAACTTTTGTACTTCCTATCTCTACATTCAGTAAAAGAATCGCCTATTTATTCCTTTGAGCATCCATTTTGACTAAAAATCAGTGCGCAACTATTCATTTAACCAACACCGACATCGAGCAAGGTTGTTTTTGGCGAGTTGGCAATTAATTTGTCATGTAATAACCTTCGGCGCACAAGTGATATATCTAGCACATATGTACAATTAAAATATCTGTTAGCCAGAAAGTGATTTCAAACACACCTCGCATGAAGCGACAAGCCAGTTTTGGCCAAAAACGCCTGCGTTTTAGAGAACCATTACGCAAAAAACCGTCATTTACTTATATGCACAAAGTTTTGAATACTGGGGGAAAACATTTGAATAAGCCATGCCAAGCGTTTAAAATAAATATCAAAAAAAAGAAAAACGACAGCCAGAAGGCAAGGTGGTGCACAATATGCTAAAAACGCCATCAGCATTTTGCGGATTTTTTTGGTGGTTTGTTGTTGTTTGAATACTGCTGCACAAATTAGGAAGACAACGGCACATGCAGACAAATGCGCGCCTAAGTTCGCCACAAGTGGCACTCAATTTTCATTTATATTTTCTGTTTTTAATAAATATTGTATGTATCTCGGGCGACTTAATGAATACCGGGATTACGGGATACCGAGAATCGTAAATGAATAGCAAGTAATTGTAACTAACTTAAATTCAAATTTCCATTTTAGTTTTAGTATAATCTTATTAGAAATATATATCGTGCATTTGTATTTTTCTATGTATATCAGCCTTATTAGAATAGCCGTGCTCGAAAAATGACAAAGGCCCAAGGAAATTGTGTTTCATCTCATCACAATTTCCGTATAAGTGGTTAAGGTTTCATTATCAAAAATGCAACTGACTTGTTGGCTTTGAATGCGTCTTACTTTTGGGTACGAATGTCTAACTGAAATTGTTGTAGTTGTAATTTTAAAGCTTCCCAAAAACGCTTGAATAAACAGAATTTTTCGAAAATTTGATATTTTGAATTAAAAATGCAAAACTTACTGATACATTGACTTTTGATTGTAAATATTTAATTTTCTGTCGCAGAAATTACTCAAAATTTTGGCTTATTTTTGGGTAAAATTTGTGACCTCAATGTATCATTTTCGGAATTTAAGTTATCTAACTGCACTTAGGGGGGAATATTGTGTCGATAACTGCAACCATGTTGGTTTGTTTTTATCTTGTTTTTCTCTTAATTTGGTTCATTGACAGAAAAGGCTGCGAAAAGTTATGGCACGGGTTGCTTTAAGACCGAATGGAAATTATTTGCGGCGGCCCAATTTCATTTTTGTATTGCGGCCTTATTTCTCGCGGTCTTATTTTCATTCCCCTCACGGGATCCGTGAATTAAGCAAAAACTTATTTTCTAGCATTATTTTTATGAGAACTCCTTTATGCATAGGCAACCTTTGGCATCACTTCAGAAAAATAACCCTGGTCTGTTCAGCACCGAGTACGCCTTTCAAAAATCTCATTTCATTTTTGTGATTGTGGCCTTTTTTCACGCAATCTTATTTCCATCCCCCTTAAATTGTTATCCGCAGCCATCTGATAATTTAAGTATTTAAATTTGTATAAGCAATTAATATAACCTATAACTGAGTTGATAGAAAATAAATTTCAACTCTCAAAGATATTTGCCAAGAATCGAACGTTTTAAGGCAATTGTTTCCAAAACAATTTATTTATTTAATGCTCGTACCTCTCATCAATAATTGAGGTTAAGTTTTTCTTTCTGTTTAGCATAAAGGTAATATGGGCAGATACATATGTAGATATTTTTCATGGTAACCGGCGCAAGAGCAGTAGGGCTATTGGTTTTAATATATCCAATTCCATATGTCGGTAAATATTTGTGCTATTTTATTTTGACTATTGAATGATAGATGGCGCTGATGAATTATGAACTCACTGCGAATGAAAAATATTAATGACTATTGCTAATTACAATTAATTATTAAAAGTTCATTATTCAAAAATCTAAGCAAAATTTAATTAAAAGAAATAAAAATACCACGAAAGATTGGTGAAATTTTTCAAAATACATATTTATACATATATATATATACTTATATGCAATTATAAATAAATTTGAATTAAAAAGATTATCAAATGATCCTAACCTATTTATTTGCTAACCCCTACTAGGTGTTCGTTTATTTACTTTGCGAATATTCTCAATCCGCTCCAATCTATCAGAAAAGTAAATAATTAAATTAATTTAATCAAAACAACGCTAATATTTCATATGAAAGTTTTCCATTTTTTAACTTCAATTCCAGTATTCTATGTTAGAATTTAGCTATTGGGGATTTAGTATAACGCGCAGGCCCGTTCCATGGCACTGTGTCGATACTTTTTTCAATATTTTCTGAAAATGGTTACTTTCGCTGAACTCTGTTTTTTTTTACCTTAGCATAATCACAAAACCCGAAATTCGCCTTGGTTTCACTTTTCACATTTTCCTCATTATAAATTTCGGCCGGAAATTTTTTGCATTCGAACATTGTTTTTCGCTTATCGGCAACACTAATTTCATTTTCAATGGATTTTTTCACTTGACTTCGAAAGGCCATCTAAAATATTAAAAATCTAGTTAATAGTTTTATTTATAAACTTACAATAAAATGCAACTGAATTAACTTTTATTCCAAGGCATTGACAGCGGTTTTGTAAGAAAGAATTGAAAGAATGTGGCAGAGTTTTGGAAGCAGCTGACATTCGAGCAAAATTGCGCGAGGCCAACTTCAACGTCTTTACCAAAACCATTTTGATTGTCACCATGCGAAAAAAAGGCAAAGAAGCGTTGAGTTTAACGATTGACGGAATACCAAATTTCTATCTTCAGCCTGGCAATACCGGCCCCGGCCTTATATGCCTAGCATCTAAAGGCAAAACATAGAGAATAAAACCACACATAGTACACTGGATGACACGGCAATTAAGACCTATTATCTTCTACAGGGTTAGCGTCTGGTGGCCAGCGCTAAGCAAAACCTTGTCTAGAGCCAAGAAGATAGAATACAGCGCACGGCTTCCATGCTTGCCACGGGAGTGCTGCCGTCTATCTACATGGTGAATTTCATGCCGAGACAGACCGACAGTCAAGCCGCTATTATATCTCTTAATTCTGACAACACTACGTCCAAAGGTGCCATAGAATGCAGAAGTTCTTTCAATTTTCTTGCGTTCTGTGACTGTGGACAATGGAACCCACCTGTCGGATTACCAGACAAGTTTGGCCAAAGGTTGACGCAAAGCGATCCGAAGCGCTGATTCACCTTAACCGATCTTCTCTCAGACTAATTTTTGGGTAATAACCGGACTGCCTGATGGGGACATACGGAAAGAGACAGGGATGCCTAAACAACGATTTCTGTCGAAGTTGCACAAACGAAGAGGAAATGGAGAGTATCGAGCACTATCACTGAAGCTGCCCCGCCCTGGCCAAGACTCGAAACCAGTTATTAAATAGGTACTTTCTTGACTGTTTGGGAGATCTGAGCTCGATAAGCTTTCCCGATTTTCTGTGCTTCGTAAGGCGCATTCGGTGGTTCATTTTCTTGGACTTGCATGGTTGCAGCTGCTCTAATCTGGATGCATTGGTTAGCACGTCCAATAAATGTGTTAACGCTTCTTTGTTTAGTCCTTAGAATCGTTTAAACCTGAAATTGTTTACAAAAATGAGCAAATAAATTGAATTACACTTGCAACGCTTCAGGGATGAGGTTGATTAGTTTTGCTAAAAATATAAAACAATTATCTTAAATTTTTTAATAAAAGTAGACAATCTTCTGTACCTGTGAATATCAAACAAAAAAAATCTGGTTTTTTATCAAATGGTTTTTACGCTTCTTTCGTACTTCCGTTGGTCTCATTTTGGTGTTTTTTTTTAATACAAGATTTGGAAAATCACGATTTTTTAAATTTTACAATAGTTGAACTGGTGAGTCCTATATCTGGAGGACATTTAAATTAAAATAATTTCAATGAATTAGTGCACCTCTTTGTAAAAACTATTTTGAAAGTGAAACATTTGTTCTTAGTGTATTCACGTATCTTCGTATATCTCTTTACAGAAATTAACAAAAGTTTACGAAAAATTAAACTTAAAAATTCATACATACGTAATATTCAAACTAATGTCCTCTAAAATAAGCCTAATATGCTTTAAATATAGTATATACAAAAATAATATCAAAAATTGTGCAATTCCGGGATTGCGGAGTCTCTAATGCGCATATATTTTACACTTGTGTTGCTCTAACCGATTATATTTGTACACACAAATAGATATATATAGAAATTTATGAGCATGCATGTATGTGCATATGTTTTTTTTATAGCTGCACATGTGTGTGTTCACCTTCAATTAATGCGACTTTGAACGCATTTTGTCGACCATAATTAATCTTCTTGCATGACGAGTAACATGCGACAAGAGTTGCACAGACGAACACACGGACAGACGAATGACAATATGGGAGCGTTCCAACAACTAAGTAATACATACACAGCCATACATACATATGCAACTACATACATATTACAAGCGTACATTCATTTCTTTGAATTACTGCACGCGTGCCTCATAAAACCAACTCCAACTCCAGCAATGAAATATAATAATTATATTTACTTAGCTAGTTACTAGTTCGTTTCGCATGGCTACTAGTACACCTGTGCTACAATTTTTTTTTTTTTATTTACATGTTCGACTATTATAAATTTGTCAAATTGCAACCCTTAATAACAATACTAATTTGGCGTTCACATCAGATAGCTAAATGTTTGGCCGAACTGCTCCTACAATTTTTTGTTGCGCGTCTTGTACACCAAATTGTGGGATCTACAGTTTTACGTCAACTTCGAACGTCAGATGATTTTTGAGAGAGCTTTTTTGACAGCAAAACAAACCCATACTGCGGTAGCTGTTTGGAGACTAAGAATTAAGTATCTGGGATCACATCTATTATTAATTCTCCAGCCGACATATTCAAAGTCGAGATTGCCCAGCTCCGCAGCCATTGCCGCTCCGTTTGTACTGTGGTTTCACAATGAAACCCAAAGGGTCTATGTGAGCTCCTAGGAGTAGACAATTTAACATAACCTAAACTATAATACGTCTACAAAATGGAAGTTACAAAATTAAAAATTTATATGTAACATAAATGCGAAACATTATCACCAAAAATGACCAAGGCTTCTTTACAATTCTTTATTTCACTACCAGATTAAGACAATTTCATCACGAACTATACTATTTTTTTATCAGTTTTCTCTATTACATAGATATTTGCATTGGCAGACTATGACCATTGGATAGCTGTCTAGCTTGCGATACCCAAGAAAAGAAAATAACTTCTCCTTTAATATTTAGGCTTTCGGAGTATATGGTGATACTAACAATTGCTACTGGACTGCTCTCTTTCCATTCGATTCATTTAAATTTTCCATTTGTTCGATTTTACCTTTTCCCCTCTAAGAGTTCGAGTTCTGAGATTCTACACCAACGTACTTTAATCTGTCCTAGCATTCATTCAAACCAAATACAACTGCATGTGTTTAGTTTACTCGGTTCTACATGTCCGGCTCATGGAAACTAAAGTCACATTTTTCTTTTGTGAAGGCCTACAGTGGTTGCAGGTGGGAAATTATGATTAGCCCTTCCTGTGATAAGCTGTCTGTCTAAGCTTACATCTCCCGTAATGCTTACGCATACAAGCCTTTGCGTCTTTCTATTCTATTTATTTGAGCTTCTGCGTTTATCCAATAATTTTTATCAGAAGAGAGACTGTAATTCCCCATTAATGTGGATATGTCAAATCTGACATTTTCATCGCAAAGTTTGACACATTTAGTGCACAAGGTACCCGGATGTTTTGTCATTCGAATGATGTTTGTGTTATTTACGGACACCTGAAATATTCATCTGGGTCAAAAAATGGAAATAAATCGTGAAAATTTTCGACGTACATTAACTTCGACTTTGGTTGAGACACCATGTTTCGCTAGTTTTCAGTTTTCAAATGTGGGTTACACTTCGTTACAGGACGAATTTCATTAAAAAACGGCCGTTGTACCAGAAAGCATCAATGCTGGGGATTAACAGTTATTGGAAGATCGTCATGTGGTATACCGTGAGAGCGAAGTATGCATATAAGGGGGTTAATTTTACTTGCATAAGTTTAGTATTTGATTTTCAAAAACATTTTTTTCTGTTGTTTATCGCATAAATAGACAAGCCCTGAAAACAAAAACTCATGTCGTTTTGTGCATCGAAATTTTCATGACATTCAATCGCGGTGCTTTAAAATTCGTCTATAAAATGGTGACTAACGACAAATCGTGAACCTACATATGCATATGATGCCAAAACTAAGACCGACTGTATCAGTTTTTCAAGATAAGCCAAATCCAACAAAACTCTTTTCACACGAAGCTTGCGAAGCAAATCGTCGCCCATTTTTTCAGAATAATTATACTTGTCCCCACTGCGGACCATTAGAGCAGCGTAAAACGGAATAGTAGACCAGCAGTTGTCTGCCAGAGTGGAAAAATTGTTTCGTAAATTGGTTTAAATGACTACAACAGTATAATGCTCTTTATGGAGAATATTAAAAAAACAACAGCAAAACTATTTTCGATCGATTATTTATCTATGTATATATCTCAGCAGGTAAGTAGAAGCACGGAAAACTTACTTTGCTCTCTTTTTTTTAGTGCAAGTTGATATCAATAATAATATAAACGCTTAAAACAAAGATTATCTGGATTGATTAACAACAACTATGGGAAGAAAATTGGAATATATTGGCGCTAGAGGAATATTTACAACCTCTGCGGAAACTCTTATTCATTTCAAATTGGCTTTTATTAATTTTGTTGTACTTTTTTTACACAATCGTGAGGAAATACCGCAATTTGATGAAAAAATTGCGACATCAAAATAAAGAAAATATTTCGTTGGTCCAATACATTCGGTCGTTTTCTTCTCCATGTGAGCAAATCCGGTTTCATTTTAGAGTCGGTTTTGCAGTGCTAGTTTAAGCTCAGATTACTTACACTCGGTTTAAATTTAAACTCAGTTTAAACTACAGAGCTGCTTTTAATGAGAGTTTAAGGCCGGCTTAAATTTGGCTATTTTGTGCAGCAAAACCGAACGCACGAATACAAAAATATTTTTATGCTTATATAGGTTGCGAAGAAGCATTGAATTGTACATGTTAGTGTTGCTTTGCTGATGTCTAACGTCGCTTTCGTATACGTGTGAATTGCCGATCGTGACTGTGTGAAAAATACGATTATAGTCGGTATCGCGAGCTGATTGGTTAAGCTCAGTCAGATTAGCGGGTTAAGCTAATTTTAAATTAGATTTAAAGTTGACTGAAAAATGACATAGTGTTTGGCCCTTAAAAGGTTTAGGTTCCGAACTTTTCTGTCTTGTCCACTTTGATATGTCACTGGGAAGAAGTTGTCACAGATCCGTTTAACCAAACCATCAGCGCATGTGACGAATTTTATTATTTTAGCCGCAAAGAATTCCAATATTCTAAACACCAAAAAAATAGCCCAAGCACTGAAAATATCAAAAAAAATATTTTTTATAAATATGTATATACAAAAGCCGCTACATATAAAAAAGTTTTCACTTAATAAATGGACTCCAGCCAATAAGCACTGAGTAAAACTTGAACTAGTTATTTTGTAATTGGTACAATGCCAGTCACCTTCGAACTAGTCACAACCTAATCAAATGTTCACTACGAGCTTATAATAAGCGCAGTTTGCTATTTGCTGAAAAGGCACTTTGCAGTCGCTAGTTTGCAGCAAATCTATTCAATATATATTTATATAAGTTTCGATATTTTTTTTTTCATCCTCTTGTTTTGATGTCTGTCTTAAACGTCGGCCACAAATCAATTTGGCAGTTGCTTTTCGCACACAACACCTTTCAAGTTGACTCGAAGAATTATGCACCGCTAATCGTATGTGTTGTAAAAAATAAAATAAAATATAGATGTGTGTTATAGCAATTTCTGAGTTAAATCTCTATAGTGGTAAAAATTATTTATGTGCTTTGGCGTAATTTATGAGCTGCAAGAAATGCCTAGGCTGGCCAATTGCAAGTCAACACTATGGCAATGGCCTTTGCATGCTGAGATGCCAATAGCAAATTGATAATTTATATACTATGGCAACGTATATGCAGTATTCTATGCATGCATGCATGTACTTGAAAGAATTGCGAAATCTGTTTAATTTAAAGAAGAAAATTTGCACTGGACAGTGTGTTATTTTTATAGATTTATGGCGTTATGAAATCAGCAGAGAACAATTTTCGTATTTTTGTATAAATTTTTGGTGTATTCGGGAAATAAATGTGTTAATACATATATGTATCATTTAGCTTGCGCTGGGTTACAGTTTCAATATTTTTGAATTCACCAAGAATTTTTTGTGGAACATTTCATCCCATTAGCTCACATCACAGTGGTTATTTTTCGTTCGCATTTAAATGAGGTTGTATGAGATTTAATAAAAACTTCGTTTAAGGTTTCAAATGTACTATCCAAATTAGTACTAGGTAGTTAAGTAAAATGGCAGGGAGCCATGTCACCCCAGGAAGCAATTATATGTACATATATAAACTCGACAAAACCTACGGAGTAATGGAGGAATGCCCAGCCGTAGTTGTTAATGAAGTCTATTATGTTGGAGGTGTTGATCCTAGAAAATAGAAAAGGCCTTTAGAATGCTTCTCAGTATGTTAGATGCAAGCGTGCTGGAGCCGGGCATTCGCACAAAAAATTACCGAACGCTTCCTTCCGGTATTCGTGTCTGCAGCTGCAGCAGTATTCCTTATGCGGAATACCCATTTTCCCGAATGCAATCTGTGGTAGCTTTCTGCATTCGTTGCGCCTCCCTGATATAGAAGTTACGTATATTTACGTATGTATGTATATTTTCCTACGGTTAGTTGTATACCCAACTCGATACTGGTTGTTACTTCATACTCTGCTGAGTCATACCCTGCTAACTGATCGACTTGCCTTCGAAGCCTTTATGCCCCGGAGCCCAGATGACAGTGACTTCTAGGTTGGTTAAAGAGGCAACCAGATGTGCAATCAGATGTTTACAAGCACCGAGCCAATATTTGGTGCTGGCTGCCGGAGAAAATGATTATCTTACCCATTGCGTTCCTGTCTTCAAGCGGTTGGAAGATAAATAAAAAGATTATTTGCTGCGTCAATTCTGAATCGGCCTACTACATATAAATGTCCACTTGAGAAACGGGATTTTTTTATTGACTCCTATCACTTCGAAGGATCATCCTTAAGCCTTCTTAATAGACATTGCAATAGTCGCTGAAACAGGGAATTGCAGGCAAGTGAGACTAAATGGCGTATCTGTCCTTATTGGTATCCTTTGTACAAAGTCATATTGGTTTTCTGACGACAATCATAGCTTCAATAGCACTTGGTGAAAGCTTGGTTTCTATAAGACGTAAGTGTATTATTGTGATTCTGTTTTTTGAGTATCAATCGATGGGTGACTGCAAATAGTTAAAAAAAAACTCAACCAGATGCGCAGCTTGCGCTTCTTTAACGACTCTATCAATAGATTCTGTTAGGCATAAATAAAGTTTAGATCATTATTATGTGCCGAAATTGATCTTTGTCGAAGACAACGTTAATTGGCACAGCTTTCTTCCATACTCGGAAACCCATTTGCATATAATTGCAAAAATTAGGAAGCAACTAAATAAAGTCTGGTGGTAAATTAATGGCCATTTTGCTGTTGCCTATTTCAAGGGCCTATTCAGCAAACACTTGTACTATATAATCTCATCACAAAGTGGGATGTTATGCCGAGATCGAAAAAGTGATTAATTTCGCAGTAATAACTATAATTTGACCAATTTGGTGTCATAACTCCTTTTTGAAAAAGTCTCGTTTCCTCAACAAGTGGAATTGATTTAAGGTATTCCTCCATCAATCTCCAAAACGCAATGAAAAAAATTTACCCTAATTAAGAGAGTACGAAACATTCGATTTGTGTGGGAGCAGCCCGTTTTTCCGTAGTGCCAATTTTTGGAGGATGGTTTCATATGTAGAAGTTCACGCAAGCGGTGAAAGTCTATGATTGACATTCATCTGGGAATGATCAGAACGATTTTTCTGCATATCGTACAACCTGTTCACGATTTTCTGGTGATTCACTTAAGGGTTCTCTGGGTAGTTCCCGAATATCTGTTTGAGAGTGATCTAAAGTCACAAGGCAAACCTGATGGGGTCACTCCGAAATACCCAATTCAAGAGCCCATCATGATCTCCATCGTCTGTTCACCAGTAGGTGCGGCTGCGCGCCGACGTCTCACTTGGAGCAAACGGCTCGCTTTATAAATGTATCCTTAAAACAAAAACAAAACGACCCACTATCTAGTTGTGCGCCACGTTAAAAAAATATGAACAATGAAAAGTTCTTGGTTGTCTCGGACGAGATCCGTCACTTTTGATTACTCTTGATTCTACTTTGCCTCGGAAAATTCAGTATTCATGATAAAACCTTCGCTAACGGACTGAGACTGGTCAACTTTGCGGGAGCTCGAAACATGGTAGTCTTTAGCACCAGGTTTCTCCACAAGAAAATACACCAAACCACATGGCTATTTCCAGAACGAAAAACGCGAAACCAAATCGATCGTATTGCGATAGATAGCAGGCATGTTTTCAGTGTATTAGAAGTACGTACTCTGAGGACCGAATATCGACTTCGATCATTATCTTTTTGCAACCAAGATGTGCATGCGCCTCTGCGTAGCAAAGAACATGCGTCTAAATACTCACGGAAAACTCGACGTCGGAGAGCTGCAATCGCAACAGACAGCTAAAAACTTCACACCTGCTCACTAAGAGTACTTCTCAGCAAACCGGAATTCGCGAGCACTAATAGCACATTTTTGTTCTCTTCGTAACGCCGCTGAAAATGCTCTTGGATTCTAGCGAGCTCGAAAGAACAACTGGTACGATAAGGAATGTCGCGCTTTCACAAAAAAGAAAACGCTGCCTACAGGACCACGTTACGATTGGGCACAACGCTATCTGTTTTGGAAAGTTAGCAAATGAAATGACACTGGCTACTACCACCAGCTCAGTCAGAATTGCAGTTTTATAGCAAACGAGGTTTCAGACAGGGTGACACCCTACCGTATAGCTTTTTTAGCATTGTGGTTGATAAGATAATTCAAGCTGCAGAATTAAACCGCTCGGGCACCATCTTCAATAAAAGTGTGCTAGTGCTAGCGTATGCCGATGACATCGCCATCAAAGGCATCAAACAACCGTGCGATTAGTGGAGGTGAGTGAGAGCACAACCAAGTACCCCTTGACATCAAATCAGCAGTCAGCGCATTTGTGGCTTGGCTCCCGCATTAAATTAGCCAAATCATCACAATTGATGTTTCTATTTGCAACAATATAAATAAAGTTTTTGGAGAAATGTTGTATGACAAAAACAACCCGCGGCGGTATTCTATGCTTATTTCCACGTTCCGCGAAACGAGCGTTTCAGAACAAGGAAGCATCATGTCAGATTTCAGGAAACAACTGTGTTTCATTAAATTCAATGGCGTATCCTTTATCCCAGATCGACTATTGTCATCTTAATATATTTTATGAGACTTGCTTTTTTATTTCACCTCCGCTATCCACTGGCGAATCTCTATAATTTACAATTAGCACAAGTTTGCATTTATTTTTAGCATCGAATTCTAGTTCGTGCCTGTAAGCAATTTGTGTATAACAAATGCATAGACTTCCTCAATCGACAAAAATAAAAACAAAACAAAAGCAATCAACGAAATACTCAAGTGAACAAAAATAAAATGATGCCACTAGAAAACTGCTTAGCCACAGAGTGGAAAATTCTTCACCATCGCAATGCGTAAGACGCACGCGAAACACAAAGACCAGATCAGACCAGACCAGACGAAGCCAATGCAGAACAACTGAGCAAATGTGGCATACGATCAAACTAGCCTGCATATGTGTGTGTGTGTATGTTTGTGAATGTTGATCATACTCGTTTATCGAAAGAGCAACAACTCAAAATGTGTCTATTTTGATTTCATATAGTATCTTTTAAGCAAAAGCTTAAGCTATATTTTATGTTAAGTTTCCAACAATAAAAACCGATTTCGTAATAAAATTAACGACGTACTGCGAACTTTTTTTTGCATTTCCTGAGAAATGAGAAATTTTAGTTAAAACACTTTTGCAAAATGTGTGCGATTGTTCCATCCTACCTAAATATGGGTGCCACCCCTCCCTCGAACATCCATACCCAAACTGAGTTATTTTATTTTTGCTTTCCAAAAAAATAACCTATGATTTATACAGCAAACTTCCTTTTACTGTTAAACGCAGGCGCATGCGCACTTGTCGCTGTCGTTGGCATCGATGTCGCAACCAGGTTTGGTTTCCTCTGTGTTGGCGTGCTGCCATTTGGGTAAATAAGCAAAATAACAGATGCACGCATAAAAACCAGGCATCGCTAGTACATCTCTGTACATATAAGCAACTCTGTGTATGCGACTGCAGATATTGTATAATTCAAGGTATAATTCAAGGCATGTTTGTTGTCACAACATTTGACAATCCCCCCAAGAGCAACCTGAAATGCAACAGACTTCTTCAGTGTCTCCTGTTTGGCAAGCAACTGTAATATCGTTGTGGTTCGTTATCAGCAATGTGTTCATATGTTCATGTCATGTTCTATGTCATGCAATTGTGGTGCATAACTGTAATTCGGAATTTTTGTTTTTTATTTATTTCCAACGACTAACCTCTAGTCTAGGCTCACCAAAGTGAATATACATGCATATATGTACCTACACTAACACATGTTCTTTTGATTGCCTAACCGTTTTTTATTGCTTAGTCATTTAATTTTTGTTTTATGTATGTTAGGAGTTTGGCATGTCCTGTGTTTATGTCACATTTGTTATGTCGATTTGGAAAGAGTCTCTTGAAGTCTGCGACAGTTGTATATGGAACAGGGATGTCATTAGCATGGAGCTATCCACGTATGTTTATACTTATACTATACATATATTTGCAAAACTGACTACATAATTGAAGGAAAAGATGAAAAACTGAGACCAATAATTAAATACTTCTTATGTCGGTATTCTGTAAGCAGTCTCTAGTCACTAATTGAGACTTTTCGGTGGTGAGACTGATTTTGTGACTATTCTGATATATTCAGTTAGCCGTCTCAAGTCTCTAGTCTCAAAATATAGTTACTAATTTATCAGCTGGTATCGAGTAGGTCACGAAATATAGAAATTTAGGAAAGTATTGAACGAACGCGAAAGGAAAATAGCACTCGATCTGCCCCTTAGTTGTACGCCATATTTCGCTTAAATCTTTAAAAAAATAACACTTAAATTTCTTAACGCATATTAAAAAAAGCGTTTTATTTACATTGGGTTATGCATATTTTTCTGTAATTTTGATCGAATGTAGTAGCTGCATTTATCGATTGTTGTTAGTTCTAATTTTTACACATATTTTAAATAATCGATTCATATAAAATCAGACCTGTTAAATTTCAAGTACAATTAGTAATCAATACAAATACTTTTTAAAGTACTTATAATGAATACGTAATTGTTTTCTAGCTGAATTGAAATTAGGACTCGAGTACAAGTACTTCTAATTGGAAAATATTTGGAAATACCATCAAGTAGTGAAAGTACTCGAAAGTACTCGAAAATACTCGCTAAAAGAATTGCAATCCCTTTCCAAGTACTTCAAACTAATTGAAAGTAATTGAAAGTACTTGGAAAGGGATTGCAATTCTTTTAGCGAGTATTTTCGAGTACTTTCGAGTACTTTCACTACTTGATGGTATTTCCAAATATTTTCCAATTACAAGTACTTGTACTCGAGTAGTAGTTTATACAAATGTAATGTACTTGAAAAGTATTGAGTACTTCTCTGGAAAGCCAAAGTTCTTAAATTGCTACTTAGTACGAGTAGTACTCATGACTTAACAGGTATGTGTAAAATGCAGTAATACGAATTTTGTACGATTAATTTCAATGTTTATTTTACGATAACCATATTGTTTTAATAATTTTTAAAGAGCAATATTGCTGTTGACAAAGAATTGAAAAAGTATATTGTGCACCATCGATTAATACATTTCCACTGCGGTTGTTTGTGCATTTCTAGCTGAACATGCATTAGCTGATTATCTCCACTGATTTTCATCACAGTATTTGGTGAAAATTTTTGAGACTGTTGCTTATTGAATACCGAAATCATCTCAAGTCACAAAAAATATGTTTAATTGGAAGCTTCAAACTTAATGACTTGAGATGAGACGGAGTTACAGAATGCCGGTATTAATGTCCTACCTAATGCTTTAATCGACCTACCTAATAACAAGCATCAATAGACACCATATTAGTTAAGGCAGCCCCAACTGTTCAGAAGTTCTGGTTTGTGATGGCTCCCAAAACTGTCCCAAAATAAGTTTGCGCTCATATGATGCCATCCTTGATATCCAACATAATCTCGACGATGCCTGGGATGGCTCTTAAATCACATTTTTATCATCATCATGGAATTTTATATAATCCCCAAAATAATCTCTTTATGGGCGATTCTACTATAGTCAATTCTCGACATTAAGTTTTGAATCACGGTATTTGCTACTGAAAAAAGTACAATTTTATGCTAATTTTATGCTGGATTTACTGTATATTAAAATATGCGGAGGGCTTGAAAATATTATCATCATACGGGAAACTGAAAAAAAACTTCTAGAGTATAGTAAGAAAAATTTTCGCGAAAGAGTTTTACTATGTTCGATCCTTACTTCAGAAAGATAAAAGAAACAATTAACATAAATGAAAAAGATGATTACTAATGCTTAGAACATAATACCGACGGCCGGCGAATTTTCGCCTAGTAGAAGGACGACGTCAACAAAGTTCGCCCAAAAATTTCGCTCAGCAAACACCACTAAAACCCCAAATATATTAAGCATATGACATATTTCAGCATATATTTATATTATATTTTTCCGTTGCCGCCAGTGACGACAAATTTATTTATTTATTTATTTATTTAAAAAAAAAATTGCTAATTGACTAGTCGAAGTTTTAGCAAAAGTTCTAGACACTTTCTGTCAAATTATTTAATAAGTTAATAATGTTGCCTACCGAAAGGGTTATGCTTCTTAATACATGTAGGAGGGTTGCCAAATTTTCTAAACATTCTAATTCAACTTCGATTAATGTATACAAAGCATGCTTAAAAAGTATACCTTAAAGGTAAATAAAATTAACAAGATAAGTTACATATATAAAAATATTTTTTGTGAGTGTTGCCACCTCATCAAAAATTAAATAGAAATTAGGTTTAAATTAATAAGTTAACAAAATTAAATATTGCAATATGGGTGTCAAACGAAAGAAGTGAGATAAAGCTTGGTTTCAAAAATGCTTTACTAAATGGTTGTCACCTTTTGAAAAATGTAAGTTCATTCGAATGAATAAGTTAAATGATCATTGCAGTATGGGTGTAAAACGAAAGTGGCATAACTTTATAACTTCATATTTTCATTTTTTCCCCGCTTAAAAAAGTTAATTAAATATCATTAACTTGCTAAATGGTATAAGAATGAGAATCAAATGAATTTGATATTCAGATATTAATTAATTTAATGCAACATTGGGCAGATAAATAACTGGGTAACAGGGAACGGTATAAACCGTGATATTATTTCTTGTGAAGATTAGCATTTTTTTGAGAGTAAGTGAATACATAATACGGCAAGGAAGTATTCAAGTTTCAGGAACTCTACAAATCGCTATCGCAACAAAATTTTCATCATATCGAACTAATTAAACTAACCTAGGTTTTTCATACATAAAGGTTACTTCAAAATGCAGAAAAATTTATACATGCATAGTTTTCTATGCTTTTCAATGTTTTACAATAGTACAACATATTTCTTCAGCGCCTAATTTATTCGCACTTTTTCTTGTTTTGATAGTTGGTTTTTTCTTCTGAGTGCAGTCAGTTGCTTGTAAATCAGCAATGTATTTTAGTTGTACGGCCAAGCTCTGATGCTAAGTAATGGTATAAATACTGGAGCTTTTCGTGACGCCAATCTGTCTCGTAAATAAACCATTTTCATTTCATTTTTTTCTAGAGAATTCTTTCGCTTAGCACATACTATGTATCTCCAATATATTTTTAACCGCATGACAGACCTTAGCAAAGGAACCCTTGTGGTGGGCAGATGTACATATGTACAGTATTGTGCATAAAATAAGCAACAAAATTCAATATAATACAGTTGGCCACTTATGTTTACTAATTTATATTCAATAATTATAAAAGTATAGCTGATTCCTTAACCTAAACCATATAAACAACAAATTTTTGGAAAATCATCAAAACTTTAAACTTTTAAACCGATTTTTTTGAAAAATTTAAAGTATACAGTTTTATAGCTCATTTAATTTTAGTATAAAAGAGATAAAGTTTCAGGTAACTTGAAATTTACGTTGATTTTTGATAACTGTTTTTTTGCTGGCTTTGTTGGGAATATCTCTCCATATAACGCATGAACGAAATTCGCTTTTGTATGGAGGGAAATGCTGAACAAAATTTTTACCGACTTGAAACTTGCACATTATTATAGTCAAATTGAAAGGGCTACAAAACTGGATACTCGAAAAAGTTTCTAGTAATTTCTATTAAAAGCTTTGAAAAGTGCATACAATTTTTCGCAATTTAATGAATGTTTTTGAAATTTTTCAAAAATTTAAAACTTTTATTTATATGTTTTATGTTTATGGAACCAGCTATACTTTTATAAAGAGTTATTGAATATAAATTAATAAACATAAATGACCAAATGTATTATATTGAATTTCGTTTCTATTGATATGCACAACACCGTCTGTATGTGTGAAAGCATTTACTCACCCCTTGAATCCTTTTGGTACTTTCACATTCTAACGACAACGCCGATTTCGGTTCGCAGATAAATTTGAATAGTTCCATATAAAAATAAATTTTTTACTACGTGCGTTATGAAAAATATACTGATAACTATCTAACAGCTTTACAGCTTTGTTCATTGATTTGTTGATAGGCACTGAAATCAATTTTCCATTCACTATACAATAGGCAACACACAATAGCAGGCAGTGTAAGAGGCATAAAGGACAAAAGCTGACAAAGAAAAATCTCGTCGTTCTTTACTATTTAATTTGTACATGTCAATAACTAAAAGAATAAAAGTACAGCAATTCTAATAAAGCTTCAAAAATTGGCAAATCCTTGCGTACATAAAAGTTCACACCTCTGTCTTCTTAATATGCGCTATAACCGCCTAGGCGATTTCACACCTCTGTATACTAATAAACAGGGTGCATCATCAGTTGTTCCGGTATGAGAATGTTGAATTTCATTTGAAAGCAACAATAGATTGCAAAGAACGGTGTTTTTCATTTAGTTTAATCCTTTAAAGTTTATGTGGACTGTTATTGGCATTCGGCTTGCTGGCGTAAACTTAACTTTTTAAATAAACCACCAAAAAGAAGTCCGGAACGTATTTTGTGCCCTGTCAATATTGCCTATTTTCGATATCACTCGCCTTAATAATTTTTGTTACTAAAACCGCATTATTTGGCTTGCTATGTGGCATGGCGCCCTGTCTTGTTGAAAGCAGAACTCGGACAGAACTTTTTCACGCCTCTTTGGGGCACACAAAATGTGCCGACATCCACCGATATTTTTCATCTTCGATTGTTCCGCCTTTCTTGAAGAAAATGGAACAATAATGGCCTTTGCACACTCGCCGAACAAAACAGTCACTTTTTGATCATGCAATGGCTTTTCATGAATCTGGTGAGGATTTAGATATGTCCCACAAATGCGACAATTTTATTTATTAATATCGCCAGAGAGGGTGAAATGGGCCTCGTCAGTCGTTAAAATCGGTAAAATTAAACGATTGTTTTCAATGTACATAGTCACCAATTCGGGGCATTATTTCGGTTTGAGGCGGTTTGAAGTTTTCAGAACAATTGTGGAGCAAATGGTACACCCTTTATATATTTACTACATTTCTATGTACCTACAAAAATACAAAGCTAAATGCCCGTAGCATTGGTGATTCGTTGAGAGAAATGCCATTTCCGGAACGTGACACAAAACTAAAACTGGGATATTCAAATAAACTAAAGCGCGCCAACTCGAATGCATAAGCGCGTAGAAAGGATATTCGTCCGACTGTCTCTCAAATCTGCCTTGCCGCATTCGAAATTGATGACAAATGCAGCCGCTCCGCTTACTTCTTGTAATGCTGAGACTGATGATGCTGCTCTGTGACACAGATGTGCTAAATACATAATTTACAAAATGATGCTTACAAAGTTAACACAAAAGCGCACACACACACACACATACACATACAGAAAGTAATAACCCTGAATAAGTAAACTCGTTCATCGCCGTTTTGCAATGCAATCAAATTGCAAGAGAAGTGCACGAAAAGAAAAATTAAATAAAAAAAAGAATAAGATACAAATATTCTTGCTAAGGTATAGCGCAATAAAAATACTTTAAAGCCCGATAAATGTCAACTTGAGTGGGAAAACGTGACATTTATGCGAAATGTGTTGCAATGCGATAGATAGCAAAGGCGAAGGATGAGCACCGACCGAAGGAACATTACTACTAGTAGGAGTACGAGAAACAGCAGTAGCAGCTGCACGACACGACAAAGTTTTTTCTAAAATATATGAAGGTGTACATAATGCACATATTGCTATTTACACAGCGCTTTTATAAGCAATGAGGTCAACCCACTCAAAAATGTTTAGGGTCGAAATCAATTTCAGTCTATTAAAATATGTAATATCTCTTAGCTTGTGAAGGATATCGCTAAATAAGCTTAGATTCACTATTGCAACGAGTTGCATTAAAGTGGGAGAGTGTACAAAAAAAGGACGAATATTTACGTGCTTACAATTACGAACAATACACTATGTACATTGGCAAACTAGATAGATGAAGGTCAGTAGAAATTGCACAAACTGTCGTAAATATGGGACATTAAACAAAAGTGTACTCAAATATAAGTGAAATTTTATGAAGCATTTAGGCCAAGTTTTTGTTATGATAAATGAAGGCTTGATGAGATAAAGCAATACTAATTTTAAAATATAGGTGTTTATATATATATATGTAAAATATATATATGACAGTGGTTGTATGTTTCAGGTGAAGTTTCTTTCTAGATAGAACCGAATAAGGATCAGATTAACCGAAGAGAGCACAACGCCAATATATGTATATCGTAGGGCCCATAATTTTCTTCGGGGCGAATGCGGGGTTGTTCACAAAGAATGTTCCTCTCTATCGTGTTCCGAGTTTAGACTAAACTAACAAGTAACATAGTTTTAAAAATATTACAAAATTCAGTGCATTTGAACCGCTAAAGCTGGTTACCATAGCACCATACAGGTTTTAATAATTGGTTGTATATCAGCTGTTTATTTTAAATTGAGAGTATAGAGTGTCTCCCAATCAACCACTTTAATTTATCGTATCAGCTGCTTTGATTTTTACGTGTTCTTTCCTCCATCCTTACCTTGTTCGCATATAGATCTAAAGATTTTAATCTGTGGGAAGTCAACATGCACAGATTTGCTTTCGTTGAGCTTGATACGCCATTTTTCCGTACGAGCAACTAATTTATATGTAGCCGCCTGGAAATTTGTTGTTGACTCTTTTTGGTTCGCCCGTATTACGAAAATGCACGTATCATCGACAAAGTTTGCAATTTTGCCTGTTCTTGGAATGTACTACATATATGACAATCGCAGTAAAGAGTTCAATATGCTACCATGTGGAATGGTGGCTTTCATCTTCGTAATTTGATAACAAGCTTTCTATTGTTGAACTCTAAAGAGTAGCTATTTCATATCGTATAACAAAGTTGAGTACTGCATTGATAGTTGTAGTCTAAAACTATGTCACACCTTATTAAAGACTTCAGCCTAAAGAAATTTTCTTACTTTCAAATGTTTTGTCGATATTTTATACAATGCGGTGTACTTGGTCAAACGTAGAATGTTTTCTCGGACCCGGATTGATGATTGGCTATCAGTCGTTTGTTGAGAATCACTTTTCTCTACGAAATGAAAACAATTTTTCGAGCAGCTTTCCCATCACAGGCAGTAGAGAAATTGAGAACAGTTATGTGAGTTATTTCCAAGGTGAATGCTGATATCTTCCATTGTATCGGAACGTATGTATTTTAATGATAAGCATGTATTCAGTATATCCGTTAGTTCCAAAAGTGAAAACCAAAGCTTTTGCCGGATTTTAACTTTGAAATTACTTTTCCTAACGCCTTTGAAGTAAGAGTCCTGGGAAAGGATAACAGGAAGTATCATAGAAATTTAAATCATGAATATTCTCGGACAGTCATGCAAGAGTCTTGAAATTAGCATCAGTAATGACAAATTCCTAGAAAAGCAGGGGCTATAAGTGGTGTATGGGGACTGTTAGTGGATTTAGCGGGCGATTGAATAGACTTAGCCCTGGTCTGGATTTCGGGTATAGTTTTGCAGACAGCTCCACTGTCTCCAATCTTGCGATGTTCACGAAAGATTGGGTAACTGCTCTTCAAGAAGTTTATAAAGTCGGCATAATCTGCATGGATTTTTTTAAAACTTTTGGGTTTCCACCCAAATTTTTTCGAGTTGATTATATCGTATTTCTCCGACAGAAACTGCGTGATTGCTTTCAAGGATGTATAATCAAAGCCAGATAATGAATCTGGAAGATATAAACAATCGCTTCCAATTAGAAGTTGTGAAGACAAAACTACCTTATACTTACTTACTTACTTACTTAATTGGCGCTATAACCGCTTAGGCGAGATTTTAGCCGAACTTCACCTACAATTTGTGGTGTGCGTCTAGATACTCTAACACAAATTGAGGAGCCCACAGTTTTACGCTCACTTCGAACGGCGAATTTTTTGTAAGAAGTTTTTCCATGGCAGAAATACACTCGGCGGTTTGCAATTGCTCGCTATTAGAAAAAACTTGTCGTATATTGAACCAATTTACAATTTTTAAATGGCTTTAGAAAGGTCAATGATTGATATGCATGTGTATTAAAAATTAAAGAAGATTTTTCGTCAAGAATGTTTGCCATTTTTTTTCTTTCTTCACATTCAATGCAGTTTCTTGGCCACTATCACAAACGATGTATTCTAAGGTATAAATATTTTTGAAATCCAGTAAATTGCGAAGGGAAAGAGTAATCATTCATCCAAATCTGTTAGAAATTGATGAATTTAGGAATCTTTTATATAGAGAAATTTAAGTTTCAGCACCATCAAAAACATAACAAATTTCGGTCCACCCGACATGTCATATAGAATGTTTATTACAAATCCGTTTGAAAATTGTAAATCGGGTCAATAGACTTCAAACTAAAAATTTCCAAAAATATTACAATAAATCAAAATTTGTTGGGTGTATGAAGGGTGTTCTTTAGAGGTTTTATTTGCCGAGAACGATTAAACGAAGAATCATTTAGAGTGACGCTATAAAATCCAAGTGGTACATTTGCTAGGTCATGTAGTGGGAATGGATGAAAAAGTTTCAGGCAATGTACAAAGATCAGATCCAAAGTTTGTGGTTTCAATTGTCGCGCTTTAGCAAAATGTTCAACTCGGTCATTAATATTTGTACTAAAAAAAAACCACTATATGGATTACCTTCTTTCCCATGAGATGACCGCAATTGGTTTAGTCCAAAAGGCTAGTATTTCTATGATGCTATACATATGTACAATGTATATACATATGTACATATGCGCTTTGAATTAAAAACAATTTGTACTACAAAAAATAAAATTTAATCTCAAACTCAGCATGCACCAATTTGTCCCTTAGGACACACTCGTCGAATCTCAAAAGCGTCCGCAATAAGACATGAATTCATGCTGGGCTTTGTCGTTTTTGTTATTGGTCTTTCAAGCATCACATTGTTAGTTGGTGGCTTTGACATTTTCGCCAAAATGGTTTGTCGTAAACTTTCTCGATTGCCATGTTGCTATGTTCCCAAAGCTGTACGTACTATTGATACTGATGTTGATGATGGCGGTTGATCATCATTAGCATTGCCATCTCCGACTGCAACATCAGCATCGGCATCGGCATCGGTATCGGCATCAACAATGGCAAACGGCAGGCAAGAGATATAGCCGCACGATTGCGACTGCGACATTCCCTAGAAACCCATAAAACGTAAAAATATGCAAACGGCAACAGTAACCCACAGCGACAGTAACAGTAATCACATCAAGCCATTCTAAAGCGACCAACCAACCGACCAACCGACCGACCGACCTACCGACCGATCCACCAACCAATCGGCCGAACGACAAACAAACTAATGGCAAGCATGCGCACAAACAGTAATTCAGCATACTCGTATTTACAGTTAGACAAGCGGATAAACAAAGCGGCAAACACTCCTAGCACCGTTACTTTATGCGAACAACATTGCTGTGCTTGTCGCTTTGTATATCTGATTTTAAAGCCATCCATCAAATGTTCGTATGCGCACAGACAAAGGCACAATTTAGGGGAAGAGTGGTGAGGGTGGTCGTGAGGAAGAAACATTGCTCCAAAGGAGGCTGCTGCTGACGAAACGACAATGTACGAATTGCTGTCGCCGCAGGCAACAAAAATTGCCGCAGTAGACACCACCGCAGGGACTTCTCTCCTACCTTAAGGGGGACATTTTTTTTTTTTTTTATTAAATGATTGTGTTTTTTTTTTTTTTTTTTGTGTATCTCTATGTACATACATAAGTACATTTGTCAAAGAACTTTACTCAACCGCAAAGAAAAATTGCAATGTTTGGTATTTATTCGCATAGAGTTCAAGTGCTTTGCCACACAAGCTATCTTAGCTGTGGTTGTTTTCATATAAATTGCGGTACGTCGCCGCCATTTTTCTTTTTTTGCATAGAAGATGAACATAATGTAAATACATAACTGCGCACAAATGCCTGCATGTTCATCTATTTTGATACACACGTGTACTATACTTGCTAATTCCCTCGCCATTGCGGCAGATTTTTGTGTGCCATAAATTATGCCAATGTACGAAATATAAAATATAAAAATAGAGGCAGCCAGAGTACGCTGTGGAATTCTTTTGTGTGACTCGACTTTGATTTGTCTATTAATTTAGTGCAATGGGAAAATTCTAAATTACCTTGTTACATTTGAAGCGTTTTTTTTTGTTTTTGTTGCAATGCAAATGTCGTTTTGATTAATTTCAGTGGGAATTATTTTGATTGCAGCGTAACAAATAGGATGGATAAAGCGACCGAGAATATACCGATATATTTATGTATTTATGTACACTGGCTCATATCACATAAAAGCCAGATTTTCAGTAGTTTTTGACTGCTGTGCACATTTTTGCTGTTTGAATTTTGTTATTGTCTTATTGAGTGGTAATAGCGACAAAAAAAATGGTTATTTCCTTTTTGGAATCAAAAGTGAGTTAGGAGCGTAGTTTCAAAGTATATTAAAAAAAAGCGACCGAACTTCGACTTCGGCATGTTTGGTTACCAAATTCTGGTTCGGTTTCAATTCGTCTTCAGGCCAAACAAAACCTCGAACTTTGTCCAAACATTTATTGTGAATTTTTATTGTATCAGTAGTGGTAGCTAATTTTGCTCTTATTTTTCAACCTAATATGAGCATTGAAAAATAAATCATTATAGCAATATGATATGCAGTATTTATACCGAAATAAATTATTAATTTTTATTTACTGGCGTCAATCCTTGAAAAAATTGCTTTAAAATATTGGTCTGCTCCTGCATCAAATATGAACAATTCTTCAATACCGCAGGCCCACCTTAAATCGAGAACTCGAATCGATTGCAAGTTGAAAATACCGTTAGGATTACTATATAAAATTCTTCAATTTTTTTAAATACATATGATTATTTATTATTTTAAGCCATGAAAATGTTCGAAAAAATTTTCCGAAGTTCAGTTCCGTTCAGTTCGACCCAAAAAATCGATGTGGGGTTATTTTGATAAATTTCTCGTAAAGTGGCAACAGTAGCCCATGAAGAATGCATTATTTGACATTTTTAAGCGACCAACTGTTGACAGCGCTGCTGTTTGCGCCAATATTACGGTTAGTATAAGTAGTTACAATATTCGGTGATAAATTGATTGGTAACGAAATTTCCGGTAGAATGCAGAATAGAACCGCTAGTGTACAAATATAACGTATGTTGTTTTAAAGCGGTATTCTATACAGAAAACTGAGTAATTAGGGCGATTTGTTGTATTCCTTGAAAAAGCTGTTAATAAAGCCCACCCTTTGACTCTGTCGTATTTTAATTTATTAGATTATATTGTATTCCAAAAATATTATTAAATATTCTAAAATAGGCATTAGTTTACTTATATAAAAAAATAATTTAAAGGTAAACCCTTATGGTGGGAGCTATAGCTCATAAAGCACCGATATTGATGGTTGTCTCCTGCGAAGACCTCGGCGACCCTCTTTACCACCAAGACGAAGGAGGTTAGGCTGGATCTCAACATCAATATCGATGGCACCCTTATTCCGACGGGTAATCACCAGAAGATTCTGGGGGTGATATTTGACAGCCTGCTCTCCTTCTTCGCGCACACTACCACAATCGCCAATAAAGTACAGAGCCGCAACAATGTCCTCAAGTCACTCGCCGACAGCTCTTGGGCAAAGACAAAGAAACGTTGTTGGCAACATACAATGCGATTTCCGGCCAGTAATAAACTAAGCTGCACCAGTGTGGTCGCCGAGAACCAGTAGGGCGCAGTGGATGAAGCTGCAGACCTGCCAGAACGCCGCACTCCGCACGGTGACGGAATGCCACCAAGAGGTCAATGTGCTCCGGGTTAAGGAGCACAACCTCAAGCTCAGCAAGCAGTTCCTTGCTGGGTGTCACGGCTCGGGGCACCCAAACAGGCATCTGCTTGCAGTGGAACTACCCCCCAGGCACATCAGAAGGCATCTCCTAGAACTGAAGGACTAGATCCAGCTATATATAACGCAACCGCTGGATCCGGAGCCGTACCGGCGGGTCCTAAGCAACATCCATAGAGAGGCAGTCACTACCACCATCGACTCTCGCCACTACCAATAGCAGAAGAGAAGTCCCTGCTTCCCAGCGAGTCCCGCGTCACTCTGGCACAATTGCGATCTAGATATTGTAGCAGGCTCAACTCCTACCTATCCAGAATCAACCCTGACATACCCAACATATGTCCGGCATGTGGAGATTCTCCGCACGATACCAATCACCTATTGATATGCCCTCTCAAACCCACTCATCTAACCGCCCTCTCCCTCTGGTCCAACCCTGACGAAACAGCACGTTTCCTGGTTCTCCCTCTAGATGAGTTTGACGACAACGACCATGGGCGAATCTGCTCTTTACAGGGCGTGATTAGCCGCTACAAATTAATGATTTTAAAAACAAAACCTCACGTCTGGCAATCAAATATATTATAGTGTCCCGATCTTTATTAATTTCATTCTACCTTTTCTAAAATAAAAAACATCATGTCTGAATAATCAGTGGTATTGCAACTACGTGTGGTTCGAAGTCGTCCAACAAATGATTAATACAATAATAAAAATTGATCTGAATAGAGTACGCAATTTTAGTCAGATATATCTTAAACTGATGGAGTAGTTTTCATTCAACCAGACAGACATTTATTATTTATTTAATTCGGTTCGAAAATATCGGAGCACAATTATAATGCCATTACATCTTCATAAAAGGTATAGAAATTAGCTTGACTCTATTTTCTCTATAAATTTGATAAAAGGTTTAAATGTGGCAAATGTGGTAAATGCGTAATTGTCAAAACTTTATCTTGTGAATCTTTGTTTCGGAAATATTGGTTGATAACAACTAAACATGTTTGATCCTTTAATTGTTTTTTTTTTGTATAGAACGATACAGAGCAATATAATAATAATTTTTTTTGAAGTCATACAAATCCAATTTGGTAAGTAAGTAGAATTGCTAACTACACAGAGACAAATTAAGGTATGCATCCTGAAGTTTCACCAAAAGTTTTCAGATTTAGGATTCCTTCAATAACTTACGAAAAATTTGAGTTGGAAAATTTTTAAATTTTTACACTGAGCACTACGCAGCGGGTGGATTGCCACTTCCGTTCCTGGTTTTGTTGTTGTTTTCCTATTTATATAACAGAGCATTGTTGTTTTTATTTTTATACGAGTTTTATTCACAAAAATTTATCTGAATTGAAAAAAGAAAGCTATGTATCAAAAAGAAGTAAAATGGCAATTGAACGGAGCTTTAAAAAAATTTACTACTTTTGGAGAAAGCAAATTAAATGTTATCAAGATTTTTATTTATTTATTAAAAAAAAAGGAAAAAACATCGCTATTTAAAGAAAAAATTACATCAAAATAAGGATATTTTTTTATGTTCTTTTGTTTGGCAGTATTTTTTTTTTCTTTTACGTTGGAATCAAAGGATTTGTTTACTTTCACCATTGCTCTAACATAAAACGTTCTTTGATTGACATTATAATTTAATTTGATCAATTTAATTTTAATAATAATAAGCCCAACGGTTACCCTCTTTCCCGCCCAACCGACACGAGGGGCACAGTCCGCATAACGTACGGATCTTTTTTTTTTTATTTTTATAATTTTTTTTGTGCCGAGTTGTTAAAAGGAAAAAGTTTGTTAAGCGTCGAGATCCAAAACTGCTCAGCTACAGACAAAAAAAAAACTTCATCAGCTGAATCAAATATATAGTATACCATCGTTAATCATTTATTGAGAAAGGACAATACAGCTCTTTTTATGGTGGAAAGTGAGTCCGAAATATCAAAAGTGCTGGAAAGACAGTTGAGATCTTGACATAAACATTGGAAAGGTTCATTTAATTCATAATTGGTTTTACACTGTTTTAGATAAAGAGGTTTAAAGTGTCTTGAAATCCGAGAAGGAACATTAAGTTTAACTTCGGCAATAAGAAATGTGCTTGCGATAGACCCTGTGAATAGTTTAGTAATGAATATTATGCCTAGCATTTCTCTACGGCTGGAAAGAGTAGGAAGATTTATTAGCTTCAAACGATCAGTATAATGAGGAAGATTAAGCCGAGAATCCCATCGAAAGTCTCTTAGGGCAAAAAGTAAGAACTGTTTTTGAATTGATTCCAGCCGATCAATGTGAGCTTGATAACGTGGGTTCCAAACTATCGAACCGTATTCTAGCATAGGTCTTACTAAAGTTGTAAAAAAGGGCCTTTGTTACATATGGGTCCTTGAATTCTTTTGACCATCGTTTTAAAAAGGCAAATATATCCCTCTAGCCTTATTAGCTATAGCATTAACATGACTATTAAAATTAAGTTTGGAATCCATTGTAACTCCCAAGTCAACAAAGCCAAACACTTGATCCAGATTATAGTTATTTATTGTGTAAGAAGCTGGCTGATGTGGTAAAATAAGTTATAATTTCTTGCCACAAAAAATTAAGGACGCAACTTCTTTGTAATCTACTTACCTTGGGAATGCACATAAAAGAAAGAAAAACGGTTCCCTTTTGTATCTATTTATTTTTAGTAATTTTGTGCATCATGGTTGTTACAAATTAGGTAAATTTTCTACTTCAATTTAAATTAAGAATCGATTTTCTTTTATTAGTTAATTTGGAAGTCATTTTAGTTCTAAGAATACTTTGCATAAAAAGTAATTTTGATATTAGATATGGAAAGTTTTTATAGCTCGTAAAAAGCATCAGATCAAATGTCTCTTCTGAGCTTAATGATTCATTTAAAGTATAGCTTAAACAAAAAAAAAACTGTCAACAATACATTTGAAAAATATTCATAACTTCAGCGATAAATTTTTTTTCAAGGGCACATTAACGACAGTCCATGTGGCGGAATGTTTTTAAATAGCTACGCTTGGGAAATCTTTCCTTATGTAAAACTGCAAGGCTCACGTTGCCTTCTTACGATAAAAGGCGTACGCCCGTATTAATAATTCTCACATGCCACATTCTAATTAGCATCCATGCATTGAGATTAGGAGTGAGTGCGCCGAACCTTATCTGTCACTACCCAGCACTTAGCAGAAGACGAATGCATACACTCTAAATACCATTTCTGCAAAACCTTGCGGAGATAGCGGAAATCAAAAGTAGTTTCAAAGTTCATTATGCTAACGAAATGGTTCGATCCCTGGTGAGCGACGCAACGTCGTAAAGGAATCTCAATGAGCCTATTCTTAGTCTAAGCGTAGAAGTTGTCCTTCTCTCTTCCCAGTAATTCCAACCTAACCTTATCTACTAAATGAAAATTTGCCCTAGTGCTAGTCTTAATTAAAGTGTAAAGAAATTTTCAAACCTACCGTCATTTAAACATAGTTTTAAATAATATAAAAAAATTTATTATACGAATTGCATAACATATGTACAGAAAACAACGAATTAGAAAAATTTTGAATTGTTTGCTTTTGTTTCTATTGTCTCTTTTTTTTATCCGCACCAATTTCAATTACAACTATTATACCGAATCATTGCATGCCTGGAAAATAATTCAATAATGCACACGCCCACACCAACATGAAATCGTCAAATTTGAATATCGAAAGAAATTCGTTTAATTACAAACTGGGTTAACTGAAAATACAAATATAAATACTAATGAGTTGCATAAATTTGCTTAAGTTCCATTAAAGCAAATGGTAAATAAACCAAATCAATAATGAAAATATATCGAAATACATTTTTAACTTCAGCTTTCAAAGACGCAGCTAAGTTGGAACCTACGCAGTTTAAACAACGAATTTCCCCACGTAGGTTTGGTTGTGAATATTTACGCAAATGCAAATGCAAATAATGCAAAGAGGAGTGTACGCGAGTACGAGTTGCCTAATTAAAAAAAAAGGAGGGGTGATGGGCACTCAAACTGACATTTGACAATAGACGTGATTTTAAATATTGTTGTGTTTAAAACAAAAAACCTTTAATTCATGTGCTATAAATTTTAGTGTGTGGGCTGCATTGGGATACTGTAAAGCGCAGTTATGTGTCAAGAGATGTTAGTGTATGTGTATATGATAAGCTAAGAGCAAAAACGAATAAAGGCTCATTTGGTTTTCAACTGGAGTTCTTCTTTTTTGGTCTGAAAATTGTGTGTTCTTTTTGTAATACTACTCCCGAACACTAACAATATACGAAAAGTTTCAATAGCAGGTGAGTACAAACCAAACGAATTGTTAAGGTTAGGTTCGGTTAGACGGCAGTTCCTAGAGACACACTTAGGCTCGTGGCCCATTGTGATACCGCATTGGGGGCTGTATCCTGACCCCTATTCCCCTAAAACCACTTCGTATTCCAAAGAAACCTTGTCAGGCTTCTAATTTCGACTCGACCTATGATCGTCGAGATCATTAAGGAAATCGCTACCCATAGTTTCAGCTCTCCCTCTAGCTAGTGCCGGAGAGACACAGAGTAGGTGGTGCATGGTCTCCCCCTCCTCCACGTCTCGACAGCTCTTACAGTACTACAAACTACAAACTACAAACTGTGTGTTTTGGTTGTGGTAGTTTAATTTTTGAAAACAAGAAAATTTTGATTTGAATTTTGTGCAAAAGAATCGGAAATGGGAAAGTGATATTTGTGCAAGACTAGCAGGGAAAAGGCATGGAAAACTTTTTTAAAGTTCCGCCAATCCAAAGAGGAAGCATAGTTATGACAGCGCTTGTGCTGTGGAACTTCCTGCGAACGGTTGGGTTTATTTAGATCGTTTTCCAGAATCTGATCTCTATGTAGGAGCACAACGAAATGCAAGTGCATATAAATAACTTTTTTACGAGCTGCAAACTGTAAAATCAAATTTGTTTAAAATGCAAATACATATATGTGTATATATACCTCATTTGAGCTGAATAACTCAAACTGCTTAATCGACTCACTGCAAACACACAAAATATAAATGATTGAGATTCTTGAGCTATTTTAGCACGACTTTTGTATACATTCTATTCTGACGAGGCATGGACTTCGTGCAACAAAACAAAACATATCAGGGTTGTATTTTATCTAATACATGCGTGATCAATTTTGACAAAAGTTAGTGTCACGAACTTTATGAATGGTCCCGAAAAGTGAGACTAAGAAAGCAAAAATGGACTTCAATTATCTGCGGTCGACAGATGTTGAACTTGAAAAAGGCATTTTAAATTAATAAGAAGGCATCTTGAGTAATAAAGAGGTTTTCAATAGGGACGCTACAAAAGTAGACCGATAATGACAGCAAACGACGCCATATTTTTCCCCGCACTTTTGACATTTCTCGTCAGTAAGGTTTGCCATTTCATCATGGAAAGATATACGATCCAACAACGAGTTGAAATTATTAAAATTTACTACCGAAATTCGGAGTCAATGGCCTCAACTTTAATAGCGCTACGTCCAATTTATGGTCGCCGTCACTTCTGGCTGAATGGCTTCGTCAATAAGCAAAATATGCGTCACTGGACAGGCAGCACACACTAAACACACATACTCCATGAGTCAACATTGCATCCCGAAAAAGTTACGGTTTGGTGCGGTTTATGGGTCGGCGGCGTCATTGGGCCGTACTTTTTCCGTGATGATCAAGACCGGCACGTTACTGTGAATGGGAATCTCTACCGCTCAATGATAACCGAATATGTTTGGCCCGAATTGGATGATATGAACTTGGAGGACAATATGTGGTTCCAACAGGACGGCGCCACAAACCACGCAGCGAATGTCACAATCGATTTATTGAAAACCAAGTTTGGTGAACGTGTTATCTCACGAAATGGCCCAGTCAATTGGCCGCCTCGGTCGTGCGATTTGACGCCGATAGACTATTTTCAGTGGGGCTACGTCAAATCTATGGTCTATGCCAACAAGCCAGCGACGATTGATGAACTTCGTACGAATATCGAACGTGAAATTGCAGAAATATCGGCCGATTTATGCTTGAAAACCGTCGAAAATTGGGTTCTGTATCTGGACTTATGTAAGCGTGGTCGTAGTGCCCAAAAGATATCGAGTTCCATACATAATGCCATCGAATGTACTTTCACAGGAATAAAGAATTTAATTCATATCCCAAACCGTTATAAAGGGACTGGGTCATGAAAACGAAAGGAACTTAGAGGATAGCCTATGCAACTTTTTAGATTCGTTCAGAAACAACAATATGGCAGGCATGATAAGTTATCTCAAGGAAAGATACATAGATAGATCTTGAATGAACAAATGGCAGCTTGCGTGCGATGGGACTTGAAAGTTTAGGTTTAAAAATGAAATAGTTAATATGATTAATAGAAGTAAATTTAGCATGGAAGACAACACCCAAGTGCATAGTTTCATTTCATTTACTTAATTCAAACGACAATTAGAGATGAAATAAGAAGTCTGTAACGCGAAAAAACACTTAGCAAAAGTAATATGAAATCATTTCAATACATTTATGTATCAAAATAATCTTAAAGAGCCAAATTTGTATACAAAAAGCAAATTCATTAATAAACAATACAAATAGCAAAATATTCCAAATGCTGCATTGGGGGACACCGTGCGATGAGATAAAAGAATTTGTTTGACAATTGTCAACGACAACCATACACAGTATACTCAACAGATACGACTAACCAAGAGAGAGCGAAAGCCTAACCACGCTGATTTCCTTACTATAATACTATGCGAAACTCGGTCGGATGTCTTAGTTTAATCCGTATAAACAAGATCGTTCTGCCTGTTTCCCTGCGAAATCCAAAGGGTGGAGATCATTTTGTTCAACGACAGCTGTAAATATCCACCGACAGAACAGAGATTAAGGCTGCATTTTTTGCCCAAATTGCTGCTACAAAGCTTTTTCATATCGTTGAACTGTATTATCTTGCCAGTTCAACTTCATATTTAAAATAACGCCTGAAAATTTAGCCTTTATATATAAAACCTTAACCGGACGCTTTTTAATTCCGGTGAAAGTGCCGAAGCCATTTCATACTGTCTTGTAAAGAGAATGGGTTCCACCTTGCTCGAGCTGACCCTAAATCCACAGCTAAAGCATTTTTGTAATGGTTCTGAGTGACCTAAACATACAAATGTGGATTTTTCTAGCTCGTTTTCATTGCGATAAATAAACAAAACAAGAGGCATATTATAAAAATGGAGCGGTCTAGCATATTTAAGATTTTTACCAGAATACTTGCCTAATTTAAGATAATTTTAACTTGAAAAATAAAGTTGTGCATACCAAAAGGGCTATGTTGATAGAATATATAATAATTCTCATCATTTCTGCGAAATAAAATGAACTGATCACCTTCAAAAACGAAACGACAGGCCAGTTTAAAGGGGTTTTTTAAATTGCACCTTCTTCGAAAGCGTTTTTGGGAAACTCTAAAATTTAGTATGTTTAATATCAAAAAATTCTTGCGAATGGAAAAACGTTCAATAACTCAAAAAACTTGCACGAGAGAGCTGCAAACCACGCAAGCAAGAATTTTACTAGCAGCTATCATAAATGTTTAAACTGTCATCAAACGTCATCAACACATTTTGGTAGATGTAAGTACGTGAATTTTTACTATATAAAGTTTTGAAATTAGGGAACAAATTTAACAACATTGTCAGTGGAAACTGGTTGAATATTAGAATAATGAGAAAGCAAACAATTTTCACACGGTCAGCGTGGCCTACCCGTTGAATGCTGACCTAACAATCCCGTGTACAATAGTTCTGCTGAGGAGATGTGGTAATCCCTGAAATACCAGCTATCACTTCTATTGCTTTGAAAAATGGTTGCTATTTTATAATAAAAACTACCCGCGAGCTCAATAAAATTGCACAAATTTTTAATGAAGTATATCAGCTGTTTACTTCAAAATGTTTTTGCCTATAATACCTTTTCTTCATAATTTTATCTTTCTCCAAGTTTCATTCTCGATTTACATAGTTTTTACGTTCTCGCTGCCAGTATTTACCCGGAAAGTTGTTGAACAAACTAATTAATGAATATAGAAGCAATAGCGAATCGTAAAATGTAAAGGGATGTATATAATTTTGACGTGGAGTTTGCCATATTTTGACTATGATACATGTATTCAATTGATATGTTTCGTGAAATGATTTCGTGAATTGTCACGTAATAAAACTCATATGTCATATGTTGGTATATAATTGTATGTTATTTTCTTGTGACTATTGAACGATAGATGTCGCTTATTAAATATTTACTTGTCCAAGACACCAAATATACGACAGAGCGAATATTTAATATATATGCGCATATATGTATATGCTTAAGTTTTTCATTTGATTGCGTTCTTCTATATGACGTAATCTAAGTAATCTATTAAGTTTAACAACTGTGACTCCGTCATTGGTCCCAGGCCAAGACGGAAGCGCTGTACTGATCTTTATCTGTGAATCTATCGTATTCCGAGTTTGTGCGATACCATTATCGAAAAAAAAGCTGCGATGAATCGGACTGTTTGTGTACTTTGGCCGAGACTGCAACGTAGGGTATACCGGATGATACCACACTCAGCATAGACACTCGGTAATGCCACTTAGTATGATCCTAAAATGTTACACATACTTCTACAAATATCGCAAGCACGCTCACATTATGTAACCTCTAAAGTGATGGAAAAATCCAAAAACAGTTATGCGGCAGTACTGAAAGAAAAATAATAAACACATTATTGTGCATACAAAGAAGCTAACGGCTGTGCGCGCACTGCATAAATCTGTCAAAACTTGACACATGCGCTGTCAATTTTCTGCCATACATTCATAAAGCATATGCAAATTTGCATGAAATTTCAATGTGTACTTATACGAGTACATTGTACTAAACTAACAATACGTTTTAAGTGTGTACACTTTAAAAGCGGCACCCAATTGTAATTCCAATAGTCTTTTCATACAAACAATTGGTACAGAAAGAAAAAAAAAATGGGTGGACCTTTCCAAAGTTTTGCTATGCGCTTTCATTAACATTTGTATCGATTGCCCGCTTTTGTTTTGCATTAGCTGTAATTGTTCGAATGAATGTTCATACATACATATGTATATCGTATGAATTTCCAAAGTGTACGTACCTACTGACACAATGAATGTGGCATCTTAGCTGTGGGTTGATCATCGCAGTGCTCAAATGACTGTTAAATTTCAAAAGTGTGAATATGGTGAATGACCTTTGATATTTTCGCACCTTTACAAGAAAATATTTTATATTTGATGATAACTATCTTTGACATACTGGCCCCACATTTTATTACTTTATTTTTTACACTTTATGTTCTACTTTCAGCTGAAATTGTTCTCATCTAAAAAAACAATTTGTTTATAAGTTTAATGCCATCGGCACTTTGTAGAATGTCCATACAACCTACAGCCTACGGCTGCCAATAAAAGTATTTAATGATTTTATATTTCTTTTGTGATTTCACCAATTTGTAAGCTATTGCTTTCATTCTTTACTCGCATGCCCGTCTATTCGGCGTCTGCACTAATCGTCTTGTTTTTATTTTATTATCATGCTCTCTACTTTCATTCGGCATTTCACCTTTCTTTTCCCACTATGTATGGCATACACTATTTGCGAATATTCGGTTGCTTTATTTTTATTTTTGTGCCCTCAAGCGCTTTCGAAGTCGTTCAAGATGGTATGACCCTCGAAAAATCAACACCTTTAAGAGCGCCCACCATTAAATGGAAACCAAATAGGTGTCCAGATGTTTCTAATTGTCTTTACATTGACGTAAATTTGTATGTACACAGCTAAATGCGGTTGTAAGGTGTTATTAATAATTTTGCTTTGACGCAAGAAAGACTGTTGATATTCTGAAAGGGAAAAAAAGTTTGATGGTGAGAATAAAAGTTTGGATTTGTCTTCAAATTCTTTACTATGGTGCCTAAATTGCGGCGTCAATCGTTCCGTTATCTGCGAGTAATGCCCACTAGGGGCTGCGCGCCGTGCCCGAATAACCTAGATGGTTTCTCAATCTCTCGAAGCTCGTTGTTGCTCTTTTACTTTACTCACTTCTCACCTGAAGCGCTGTCAAAATTGAAAATAGTATTTGCTCGGCGCTAGCGCCGCGTTACTGTGGGATGCTCCATACCATTGTGAATGAATACATGTGAGAAGTCTTCTAAAGTTAAAATGGCGGCTGCTGATATTAAATGTCACAAATGGCCATTTATAACTGTCAGATATGGAAATTCGCTGAGTAAATGACAAAAGAATGGGGAGGGTGACGTACCTGGGCTATGATTTTTCACTTGTATTTATTCACAATGCTTCATACAAATTGTTTGAGCACAAGAAAGAAATTACTTAAAAATGCCATTGCGGATTTTGCTACGTCTTCATGCTCTACGACTGCCAAGGTTACTCCTAGAGTTTCCAACTTCCGCTTATGCAGCAGCATTGGCATCGAAGTTTGAACACAACGTCGCATGATTCGAATCGTGCAATAAAAAGAGTAAAAATATTAAATCGGGGGGAAGGCGAGGCTGCAATCAGTGGCGAAACGAATAAGGTCGGAGAGATAAGCGCTTAGCTTTGAGTTGAGGCTATCAAAATCGTAGCCATTATCGAACAATCATAGGCGTTTGAGACGCTTAACCCCCCACCGGTGGCTGGGCAAGCGCCCCGTCGTAGAAGTCAAATAATAGCGAGGAGAATACCATACATTATGGGACTTCTTTTTTAAAACTTCTCGCTTAATTGTCGCAGCTCTAAAACATATAGAATTTTATGACAGAATCTGTGTTATAGTTAATATATTCAGTAGTGTCGTATACGAGGATGGGACCGTGTTTAGAACTCCACGTCAGTGGGGAAAACCTCTGATCGCTATTCACCTGGGAGTGGCGAGAACGATTCTTCTGCATACGGTTCAACCAGCTCCCAACTTCCGGTTGGTTTCACCCAAGTGTCCTCTGGGTAGCTCCCGAACACCCGTTTTGGGGTGAGCTAAAATGAGAAGGTGGGGCCACTCTGACGTTATCGGTTTAAGGGCCCTCCAGAGTTTTTGCGGCGTCTGTTCATCAGTAGGTGCGGCTGCGAGCTGGCGTCTGACTTGGAGCAAGCGGCTCGATATATAAATGTACCCTAAATCAAGAAATCCCCAGAATCTGGTTGTGCGCTGGGCTTGGTACCCGCCATTTAAAAAAACCTTCCAATGAAAAGCAAAAGAGCCTCGGATAAGACCCCCCTACACTGATGACGACCACGGCAAACTTTTAAAGGACTACGATTTAAGGGCATGCACCTGGAATGGTCGAACCTTTAATTGGGAAAGTGCTTCTGTCGGCTGGTGGATGTCCCCGTAAGGGCAAAGGCTGACATCACCGCCATCCAAGAGATGCGTTGGACGGGGCAAGGAATGAAGAGAATCCGACCTTGTGACGTCTACTACAGCTGCCATGTAAAGGAGCGCAAGTTCGGTGTTGGATTTGTGGTGGGAGAGAGACTTCGTCGCCAAGTACTGTCGTTCACCCCGGTGGACGAACGTCTCGCCACGATTCGCATCAAATCTAGACTCTTTAACATCTCGCTGATTTGTGCCCACTCCCCTACGGAAGAGAAGGACGACAAGACCAAAGATAACTTCTATGAGTGCCTTGAGCGCGCGTACGAATGGAGCCCCCGCCCCGATATAAAACTCGTGCCAGGCGATTTTAATGCCAAGGTGGGAAGGGAAGGATTTTTGGTCCCACAGTCGGTAATTTCAGCCTACACGATGAAACATCCGCTAACGGACTGAGGCTGATCGACTTCGCCGGGGCCCGAAACATGGTAGTATGTAGCACCAGGTTCAAGCATAAAAGGATACATCAAGCCACATCGCTATCTCCTGATGGAAAAACACGAAATCAAATTGATCATGTTGTGGTGGACGGAGGGCATGGTTCCAGCGTCTTAGACGTGCGCACTATTCCAGGAGCTAACATCGACTGGGATCATCATCTCGTCGCAGCCAAGATTCCCACTCGCCTCTGTGCAGCAAAAAGCGCGCGCTCAGTGACACGAGGAAAGCTGGAAGTCCAACAGCTGCAATCACAACAGATAACCGACCGTCTCGCGACTCGACTCGCACTATAGCTCTCTGAGAGCAATGTTCAACAAACGGATATCTGCGCGCAATGGGACCACATTTCTAGGTCATTACGTACCGCCGCTGAAGAGGCCATTGGTTCTCAGTGAGCCCGAAAACCGACCGTCACCCGACCTGGACAAAACGCGAACGGCCATTGCACGGCTAAAAAATAATAAGGTCGCAGGTGCTGACGGACTGCCAGCAGAGCTATTCAAGTGCGGCGGCGAGGGGCTGGTAAAGTGAATGCACCAGCTCATTTGCAAAATATGGTCGGACGAACGCATGCCTGCTGATTGGAATTTAAATGTACTCTACCCAATACACAAAAAGGGCGATCCTGTCGGCGTGGGATCAGTCTTCTTAGCAAAGCAAATAAGGTTCTGTCGATCGTATTGTGTGAACGACTGAAGCCCACAGTGAACGAACTGATAGCCTACGGTATCATGATTATAATTAAGGTTGCGGTTCAACTGAGTGTTCATGGTCATGTTAGTCCTTAGCCGTGCTAAGATGATAATCAAATTACGGGAGTTGAAAAACTGCATGGCCGTTGGTAAAACAGGAGAGATACGCTGATAAAACTCAGCCTTATTTGATGATTTTCTTGGTTTCCACAGCAGCATTAAAATTTCTACCTTTCACTAATCTAGAACTTTCGCCACCTTACGGAAATTAGTTGATGATACACAAAAATGTCGCTGAGGTTGAGATATTATATTTAATATTTCATATTAATATATTTCTTCTATTCTACATACATACATACTTTTTATGCTACAGCTTGAATATTTTCCTGTTTATTGGACTGTAATATTTATTGAGAGGGATACTGAGGCTACATTTGTATTTACAAAAAGAAAAACAGAAAAAATAAATTAGGCTCCATAAGTAAAAAAAACTCTTCATAATGTATCAACTAAATGATTTTGTATTTTAAGTTTAAACTCAGAGTATTGGGGATGTCACCCGCAAAAAAATTTGGTTGCGTTGATTTTAGTTGCCCATTCTCCGTTAACTCTAATCGAAGAAAAGACTGCATATGACAAATTTACAATTATGTCCCAATCATATATAAATTTTGCTAATTTTGTTTTTTATTTATTTTCAGATTCAAAAAGGTAATTAGAAACCCTAAGCCGCTTCATCCCAGCATATCGATATTGTACGTATGTATATTTAAGGTAAGCGTTTAGGTATTATAAAAATAAATGTTTTTCTGGTGACATAGCCGAGTGGCCCAGGGTTGATTTCCCGCTGGGACAAGTAACAGCAGAAAATAAAGAAAACCCTTTTTTTCTAAAAGCGGTATTCTCGACAGACAATGTCAAACTTCTGAGAGTATTTCTGCCTCGTTTTTCGAGGTGCAACATAAGAAGATTTTACGCAAAACTGCTGAGATCTCTATGAAATTTGGAAATAAGAATCACAAAAGAAGGTACTTTTTCGACCAATAAATTGGCACGTAATTTTTTATTTTGCTTACGAAATTTTTTTTGCGAAATTATAATGTTTTAAGTTTTCGATAAACTGTCTTTTTTCAATGACACCCTAATAACTCGAGAACCGTACATTCTACAATAGAAAAAAATGACTTGCAGTAAACCTGAGTTTTTTGCAATGTTATATTATCGAAATTTGTTTAAACAATTTTTACCACCAAAAGTATTGATATCTTATTAGTATTAATAACAAGTTGATTTTTCTCAAATTTGGGCAATTTTGATTTTTCTTTTTCCATCTCAATGAATTCTCTAAAATCTTTTGAAAACCATATTAAAATTTTATGATGGACAGTCCCAGTCAATTCACTTCAGTATTATCCCTCGCCATGTGCGCACGAAGTGAATTGACGCTCGTTGGTCGGGACTGTTTATAAACGGCAGGGATTTATTGACAGATTTTGACAATCTCTTTTCCTATTTTTCCTATTTTATGTGGGTTATGGGTTTATTTAATTGTAGTTATTCTGACACAAACTTTGTTCAAGAATTGTAAAAGTCTAACTTATTCCAAGAAGTTTTCACAAAATTTCAATATTTTGTAATCAGAATAATTTGAAATTTTTCGAGTATACAGAGTTATAGCACAATTTTCGTATAATAATCGTATAATAACCCAGTAGATAATCTCAGGTCTTAAAACCCATTCCAAAAGATCTTCCTAATAGTCCAGAGGCCATCTTATCGGCATTCGCTTTACCATTCTTTTTTGTAAGGAGTGGCACACGTAGAATGCCTTCTGCTTTCGCTACCCATAGAAGAGCTTCTTCCAGAAGGACGTTTGCAGGACGTGCCACGAAAGGCCTTCTTATTTGGGTGCCAATAAAAGAACTTTCAGGAGTATTCTCATGTGACTTCCTTTAAGACGGCCTTCCTAAAATATCTTTTGAAGAAAGTGCAAATCTACATATTATATAAGTATATATTATAAGACATTTAAAAGATTAGTAATATTGAAGCATTAGAAATTTGAGTATTTTTGATATTTATATACGACTAATTTTTATACGACTATTACACTAAAATTTAATAGGCTATGAAATTCCATATGAAAGCTTTTAGTTTTAATTTTTGATTAAAAGTTTTGATATTTTTGTTCAAGAATGAACATAAAACTACATTTGAAAACAAGATTGGATTAAATGAAAATTCAAAAGGAAATCAGTGTGACATTCATCAGGATTATACTGTTTTTTTTTAAATTTAGTTGAAATTTATGATTACTTGTTATCAGTTAATTTCCTACTTATCGTAATTTAAATATATGTATGTTGTTTTAATTTTTAGCATTTTTTCAAAGACCTAAATACATAAGGGTTTATACGTAAGACAAACGAGAGCATTAACAGCCTTAATTTGCATTAACTTATGAATTATCCCCAAACTAATCTCTATAAGCTCCCAGTAAATGCACGAAATTTTAGTAGATTGAGACCAGCATAAGGCCGATAATAATCGCCTTTTTCACACCTGTGCACTTGATTTGCATTGAATACATTAACGCTTCTCATCTGTCATGGTGATATTTAAATGTGCATTTATGCCCACTAATTCAAATTAACTCTATTCGTCTATAGCGCCTTTTAGTTAAAAATATCATTAAAGAAAGTAGTATCCTTGACGTGAAGCCGACCATGGCAATTAGAATAGACTGCGAGTAGCATAAAAATGTGCCCTTAATGCTACTACATTAAGAATGTTTTTTAAACAATGAAGTACTTTTACACTTCATTTATTTAAAGTACTGTTTAATTTTTTTTTTAAACGCCAACTTTATTGAACGATTCACATGTAATAACTTTGGATAATAAGTTTAAGCAAATCAGCTTAAAACAAATATATACTAGTCCTACCAAGTCCGAATTATTGTCGAAAGGAGTACATGGCGTTTTGCACCCCACTTGCAATTTTAATAATTTGTTAGTAAAAACTTAAATGCTTAGTTGGAATTAATTTTTTTTTACAAAAGAAAAATAACGACACTGAAGTTGTCTAAAGCTCAAAATTTGTAAAATTATGGAAATAATTTTGACCCTCAGCAAATAGCAATGAGATTTCATTTTTTTGCCTTCACAGCAAACACATGTAAAAAAGACGCTTGAAATAAATTCACAGTGTTGAGAAAATATCACAATTTATGTAAATCAAAGAATGATTCACTAAAAAAGAATCTGAAACTTATTATTACGTTCTGAGTGCTCTTATTTCACAAACCTAGTTTTTCACTAATGTATGCATACAATTTTATAATTATACTCAGACATATGTTGTAAGATTTGTTAAATTTCATTTAGCTATTCCGCCTACACATGAAAACTCGCGAGACTGCATTTTTGCATATTAATATTTAAATGAACAACAAAAAATAATATAACAAGATATTTACTGCTTATACCTACGGCAATTCAAATGCAATTTCTTATTTTCATTTTGTAAATAGTAAATCTTGACTAATACAAATAACAAAGTAAAATAATACAATAATAAAGAAAAATTGAGAAAGTTAGGTTAGTTATTTCTAATTAATATTGATATTTACTCATTTAAACCAATTTTAATAAGCGAGTGAAATTAATAAATAAAAAACGAAAAAGTACGCTCACCTGGTAAAAGAAGTGTCGATTTTATAAGTAATAATATAAGAATTTATTAGCACTTCCGCGGCTCACAAATGAAGAACAATACGAGAGGCATTTAGAATGGCAACATTAATGCCATTTGAGTTAATTTAACATTCTCATCTCATAACCTGACATTTTATAAATAAAGCATCTTCAGAACATTTTACAGTAAAGGTTCGCTTTAGGTTTTGTTACCAGGCACCAAACAGTTATAAATTTTAGCCTAAGAATACTAAAAAATTATTAAATGAGAATTATTTTTTCTGTTGCCCAAAAAGTTACTTCACAACCATTATTTTTTTGCATTGTTTGATAACAGTTATTAAATGAGATATTATGGTGTAATTTACATTATTAATCTAATAATTTGGTTTTAGTTCTATAACTGTTTGTGGACTTTCAAAAACTTACCTTTCCTAAATTTCTATCGGATCACACCATTCAAATTTTAAATAGAAACACTTGCGTAATTAAGGTTTCTTAACTATTTTCATCTTAAAACTAGTATAATATCCGTATAAACCTAGTATGCTATTATAGTACAGTTATCTTACCAATTAAATTGATTCAAAAATGTTTAACCCTGCCATTACTGTTGTACCTCATTTACCTTATAAATTGAAGTAAATTAATATTGTTAAAGAGGTTGCAACCGTATCCAAAAAGTATTAAAAAAAAGGCTTTCTGAAATCCCTTCCATTTATATCAATGCTATATTATTTCCTTTAACTTATTAATTTAATTTACCTTTTTTGAACTGCTGGCAGCGGTATTTAAAAATATTTTCGAAATAAAGGTTTCTGGAATCCTCAAAAGTCAAACATCTATAACAGGGGCAAAGGACATAGCTCATTGAATTAAAGAGGACTCTTTGGACCACACTCTCTCTCGGGTTAAACGCTATGCTAAATGTGGGGCCTGTGGACATTGCGAGTAAAGTTGTTGTAGCTCTTGTTGCGACTAGATTACGGAGCACTGACTACAGCTCCAGCTCAGTTTACAGGTACTCTTATTGAAAACTATTTTTTTTACTTTTATTCCCTGCAGCAAAAGTTCGGTGCTTGCCAATTTAGGTTCCGAAAGGAGCCTGTTCCACCCGTATCCCAATAACAAAAGTTTGAGACAAGCATAACGTAAAACAAGAGAAGCTCTTTATGGACGGATCGAAGCAGAACTAAAGGGTTTGTGAAGGTAATTTATGTGAGAAGCTCTCCGTTTGGCAAAAGTCAAAAATTTTGGCTTCCTCATTAGTGCAGTGTCATTCAGGTGAAGGTGGCTGACGTGAAAGGAACAGCCAATTGGCAACTCACCAGTGTAATACCTTTTAGCGATATACAGAACTTCAAGAACACTCTGGCCGGTGGTATTCCCGTAAAGTGTTAGCCGGAAATTGTCTGATAGAAATTCAATCGGTTAGGCGTAACGTTGTAACTGGACCTCATTGTCAAAGCTATTTTGAGTATTAAATAGTTTTATATTCTTCACAGCTGACGCGAGTCTGAGGTACGAATACTTTAGTTTTCACTTCATTAATGCCCCAAAAGACCTTACAGTGGAATTTTCTTACGTTCACGCAGTACTTCTGGTAGAAAAATTTTATTCATATTTAAATTAGGACTAGTAAAAAGAACTCCATTATTTTTTCAATTGATCGGTTTAGAAATCTATATCTTCCGTTGTATAAATGAAATCACTATATGCCGCTAGAAAGAGAAGAATGCGAACCAACTACACTTCTCAGTCAGTTTTGTGATTAATTGACACAGTATTGTTTCAGTACGTATCAAAGTTGTTCACCAGTAAAGAGAAAATACGCCATATTTTACAGCTTTTCTTCAATTAAGGCAAGTCACGCGGTTGAAAAAGTGAATGGTGTTTATGGTCCTGGTTTAGTCGATAAATTACAAAAAAAAAATGTTTGGAACTATTTAGGTAAGGCTGGATACAAAAAAAGAAAGCCTGAAAAAGCTTGGTTGGAAAGTCCTTAGGCATCCACTCTTTAGCCTGGAGCTAGCACCAAGTAAATACTACCTGTTGTTGTCTATGACGAATGATTTCGCTGGTAAAAAGTTCGTCTCAGACTCGATTGTTCCACTTTCTTACCAATATAGGCGGGGGTTTTAATGAGAGTGAGATTATGAAATTACCTTCGAAATAGCAACACGTTATCGAACAAAACGGTGTATATTTGACCTAAATCGGATAATTCTAACTCTGCTAAAAAAAAATATTGTATAATTTTTGCTAGACCTAATATTATCACAAGGGCCTACTTTATATGCCTAAGTGAATATCCATGCAGAGACTACCACATTAATTTAACCTTACTTACAGTTACTCTTATATCTTATGAAATAGTTGAATTATAAGACATTAAACCAACCAACTCTATCCTAGGAATATTTGAAAAAAATGTAACTCTATATATTTGAGTTCACTTTTCCCATTGACTGCACTGTAATATTCATAAACTTTTAATTGCCTAAAGAAAAATAAATACCACAGCATTATGCTGACTTTAATTCATTATTAACAAGCATTCATACAGACAGTAATACATACAGCGAATTGTTGCTACATTTTATACAGTTGGCGAGTGCCAGTTTTGTGTTCGAATTGTGTCAATTAACCATTTATCTCTAGCGTGCATATATCTGATACATAAATCCACAAAGTACATATATTTATCAAGCCACCTATCGGGTTCGACCGAAATCTTAGAAACACAAAAACAAGCAAACATGCAGTCCGTCAAACAGCAATTTATCTATTTATCGCTTTGCAAATCAGTCTGGCGATTTGGTTGAACGAACTAGTTTCATTTGCTGTATTTATTTTTTAAACATCTAACGAATGTTTATTTTTTTTTAATTTTTCTTACTTCTGTTATTATTCCACATACATATGTGGTGTCCGTTGATCTAGTCCGCTTTCCTGTTTGTCCAGTCAGAGACAGTTATAAAAAAATCTGGTTGCCAACAGCAAATGGCAGTTTCATTTTTCATTTTATTTTCCAATCTGTCAACAGTGCAACAGTGCAAGGCATATTTTTCAAAGTGAACATGTTAATTAAAAAACAAAGCAAAAACGCAAATTTTTACCGCTGCAAGTTTGCGTCTTAAGTCTTTCGTTAACTTGACTTCTGATTAAAATTCGATGATTCGTGGAGCCGCTAGCGAACAAGTTTAATGACATTCTATGGCACTTTGCCGCACACGCGTACAATGTATGTATATACTTATACGAATATATAAAATAAAAATATGAATGCATTCTTGTCTAGCCTATAATTTTTTGCATTTGTCGTTTGAGGCGATGCTCTCTGTGACTTCTGTAAGTTATGTTGCTTATAAAAATACCTACATTCGTTTAATTGTGTGTGCTAGTTTTTTCATTGCATCTCTTTGTTTATGTTTGTTGTTGCGTTTTGTATTCGCCTGGCTGGAGGGAAGTTATTTATGTTCTAAATTAGCTTCCTGCTCTAGCACAGAAATACTTATGCTTACCATTTATGCTTCTATGCGTGCTAGTTAGCCCGTTATGACTCCAAAGGTTTCTGTAACTAGGTTAGCCAATTTTATTCACCATTTGTTACCGTAGAGTGTTGGCTGTTTACTGTTTCCAATTTCAATATACTTAATTTTTGATATTTTTCCCCAAGTATGTATGAATTAGATGTGTCAAAGTTATTATAAGAAAATTGAATATTGTTTTAGGTTCCTAGGCACTATAGAGAGGACCATATAGTGATATAAATAATTTTTTAAATGTCAGCTCTTTTTCGTTGTACATTTTGACCGTACACGATAAAAAAGAACATATAAATCATGTTTTCTTAGACATGTGGTTTTCAAAAAGAAATAACATCCATAAAAATTAAAGTTATGGCCAAGAGTTTAGCTTTATTATAAAGATAAGATTTTTTCATTAATCGTCGAATAAATTCCAGCTGAGAGGCCAAATTTTCGACAACCTTTTGCAGCAGTTGGAGTCGTATGTTAGCAATAACGCGCTGAATATTCTCTTCCAAGACGTCAATCATCTCGGACTTATTTGCGTAGACAAGCAACTTCACATAACGCCACAAAAAATAGTCCAGCGGTGTTAAATCGCACAATCTTGGAGGCCACGCGACGCGAGATAATTCGCTCACCAAAAGTGTCGTTCAATAAATTTATTGCTTCGTTGGCTGTATGGCATGTACGTCGTCCACATCAACATCCTCAAATATAGGCACGAAAAAGTCATTAACCATAGCTCTATAGCGTTCCCCGTTGATTTTTGAAGAAATACGGTCCAATGATTCCCTCTGGCCATAGAGTACACTAAAAAGTGACTTTTGGAGGATGTAACGACGTCTCAATAATAGCTTGTGGATTATCAACACTCCAAATGCGACAATACTATCATACCCATTCAACCAAAAGTGAGCTTCATCGCTGAACAAAACTTTTTTGTGAAAATCGGGATCGGTGCTTATCTCGTTTTGAGCCCATCTCGTTCTGGGCCCATTCATCGATCATGCGGCGCGCTTGATTGTCGTTCTGCTTCAATTCTGGCAAATGGCAAGCCAAAAAGACCAATTCCGAAAAAAGTATTGCCTCATTGAAAACCAGACATCTAAATAAAAAAATAACCTATATTACAAAGAAGTTGTATCACTACCACCTTTCCTCCAACAGAAAGTCTCGTCCGATTTCACCATACCAGAACTAAATTGACTTTTGCTAATTGGTATTAAAATTTGATTTGACCCAGTTGTTTTCTGGTATGGTGTATTTGGATGAGGAATTGAAACGCGAAGCTACTTCTTTGTAACGTACGTTCTTTGATGGTAACGTTGGAAAGTAAAGTAAACTTATTTTTACACCTCAAACAGTGTGTATTGAAAGAAAATTTTCTCCCTAATACGGACAAGATCGGACTTCAGACACGCCCAGCACACGCAAAAATATTTGATTTTAATATAACGCACTTGTATTTTTATATTTATGGTAAATTTTTTCCGGGATTATGCGGAAATATGTTTTGCTGCTCTTTGAAACTTTTCAATCGCTTACTTTGCATTAATAAAAGACATCAATCTGCTTAATTTAATTAAATTAACAAACGAAAAATTTACTTGTAAAAAATTCGGTTTATTCAATATAATACAGTAATAAAGTTAAGCTGCATATTTTAGAATTGAATGGATGACAAAACCAATAAGATCGGAACTATTTATAACTGAAATTTTGAATGATACAGTTACAAGAAAACTATTTATTTTTATGGAAAATGTGCAGAGGTTTTCAATTTGAATGGCGAAATCCTTTTCAATTTGATGTATTAATGAAGGATTATCCTTCATGAAAATAAATTTCATCGGTCGACAGTATTGCGTCGAAGATGGCAACTTGTTACTCCAAATCTCTATTAAATCGCCTATTTTGAATGTTTTTAAATTAACTAAGGTGGTTATAAAAACAAATTCGTCCGTTTAATTATTGTCTTCATATCTTTGCTTATACATTATGTGTCCACAACTGCCGTCGAAGCCCCATTTGCAATACAAAGTAAAGCTACAATATTGTCAGTAATACTACATAATTGCAATAAGCTTTCAGCAGTTTTGTTTAAAAGTTCTTGTGAAGGTACTTCTGCTGATATTTCGGAAACAATAAACGGGCGATGTAATAACTCATTTTTATATTTTGACAATGCATAATTGGTAGGAAACAAGTTTTTCTACACTATTAACAACGGATCTCAGCAAATTATATTTTTTTATAGATAGACCAAGATCGTAAATTACTGTTGTTATTATTTTAATTTCTTTTAGCTAAGTAATGTGAACTTGCATGGATTCACTTTCCTCACAAACTATAAAATTGGTTTGAAGCCATGTAAAATGTTTTTTTTTTTTTCAAAATATATTTTCGAACGATAACACTTTTTCCACTGTTATTGAAAATTAGAACAAATGTTTTGAGTTTTTTTCAATTCTTCATTAATTAATTCCCTAAATATTTCATTTTTCTCAAATTTTTGCACTGCTGTTTGCTTATTTGTAGTGTCCGCTGCACACCCAAGCGTCGAATAATTCGCTAATTTTTATTAAAGGCCTCTCTACAAAAACCATCGAGGAAAATTAGATTGCAAAAAGTTGCAGAAAAATCTTATTGATTTTAATTGTACATACTTTTTCCTACATACTTTTATTAAAAATTCTGTAACGATTTTCGCACTCTTCCAAACTTTAAAACGCTAATTTTGGTTATTTTTCCTTAATGTTTTGTTCTTTACAACGGTATTTTGTAAATGTCAAACCCAGTGAAACAAAACAAAAAGTGCCCTGCAGGAAATACGTTAAACTTTCAAAAAACTTATCGATCAATGAAATAAAAAACACCTAAAATACGACAGTTTATACTCTAAATAAAACTAGTATATTTTTGGGCAAAAGTACCATCTGCTTTGAAGTTCGCAACTTGAGCACTCCATACTACAAGTAAACGTTCATATTTTTCAAAAATATTTTAGACTTGGCCAAGTGTGGGTATCCGCTGTACATTGCCCTTCAAAGTTTTTTGAAAATCCAATTTTTTTCTATTTTGTCCAGCTCGCCTGCTCTGAGCGAGTTTGTGCAAAAATTCCAATAATACTTATCATTTTATTATTATTTAATTAGAATGTTAACATAGATAAGCATTTTTCAGCAACTGCAGTAAAAACGCAGTAAATATAATTATAATAATCATATTACTTAGATTGCTAAAAAGACCCCATTTTCGCGGTCCGTTTGCTGTTATTGCCAAAAACCTCAAAAAAAAACACTAATCTTCCATGAGTACCATTTTAAAGCTACATTGAGGTTATTAACGACAATATATTTTTTGTGTTACAGCCGTCTAAGTATAAAACGAAAAATTAAGAAATTTTCGAAAATTTTTCATTTTATAAGAATTAAAAAATATGTGAAAGTATCTTTTGAGTTATTTTATGTAGAGCAACCTTTTTATGACTGCCAGTTCTAAGCGATGGATCGAACTTCAGTACGCTCTCCGACAAAAGATTTATGGGTTTGGCTGAACTTAACACGGTTAGATCGCCGAAAGAAAAAACCAAACGCAAACCTACTCTCTCTTTATGGTCCGACCCTGTCGAAACAGTCTGTTTTCCTGGCCCTCTCATAAAAGATGATTTTGATGGCATTATACTAGATCCTAAGCTGATTTCGAAAAGAGAGTGAAAAAAGCTAGCATCGCGTTTTAACAATTTTTTTTGCCCGAAAATAGTACTTTGGATCTACACAGCCGTAGTTCTAGTCTCGACAAGATCTGAGTGGTATAAAGGATTTGATATGTCCGCCTGGAAACACAGCATATACACTGATGGTTCCAAAATGGAGCAAGGTGTTGAAGCAGAGGTATTTGTAGACTTCATGGAAGAGGGGAGATCTTACCATCTGCCACAATTTTCTAATGTTTTTTCAGGAGGAAGTTTTTGCCATCGCTGAAGCCTGTCGCGCCTTGTAATTTTCAAGATGAGCCAACCATTAAACTTAAGCATTGTAGGACTCTATTGAATGGAGTCTGCTCACAGTAGACTTAACATGGATTCCTGATCATCGCAACATACTAGGTGGAAATGAATCAGTCGATTAGCTACAGTAGGTTTATTAAACAGAAGCATTGGCACCGTCAGTAATCTGAGGCGTTTGAATGCAATTCTCTGCAGGATTTGTCGAAACATAGCCTCAACAAAATCCAAATTTTGAGCAACTGCGGTGTTGGTTTTAACGAAATAACCCGACGATATATGGTCTCAAAATGACGCTCAGTTGTTAATTGGGCATGCGGCGCCAATCTAACTTAACCTAAACTGAACTTTGGTTGGCCTAGAATGGCAAATCTAACTTAAACATTTTGTAAATATATTTCTTTGTAACACATAGAGGTCCATCTTTTTTTGGTTCCCATGCTACAGCTAAAAAAACATTTTTAGACTACTTTATCTATAAAATTGGCTTTAAAAGTGAAAAAATCTATACGAAGGTCAATGTTATGATATTCAAATGTAATGTCAAATAATCTGAATTTATCCCGAAACGGTATCCATAGAAGATCAGTTTTGTTCGTTGTGCTGGAGTTTTTTTGTAATATCTACAAAAAGGCCTAGAGAACAAGATGTTTTCCTACATAGAAAACGCTTTCGCTTATCGCTGTTGTGTAAAAATGTTTATTAATAATGCAAATCAGCTTTTTTCATGAGTATTTTTACTGCAATTTCTTTGAGTAATAAGTAAAAAAATACTTATTGCAATTTTTTTTAGGTATCAGTAAAAGTTTACTGATGATGAAAAAATTCCATTATCAGTCAAATTTTACTTGCCACTGTTATTTGTAATGTACAAGGTGGCGCTAAAGTAATCCTCCTATCAGAAAATGCTATAAATTTTGCAATTGGCCCCTAATGTCAGTTCTGTTTTGACATTTGTGTAGTAAACACATGTGAAATACACGTTAATAAACAAATGTTACGCTACACTGCTCCAGAACGCGGAATATTGCTGACTATTTATTTGACCAATAATCGGTCGGTGACTTTGGCACAACGTGAATTTCGTCGCAGATTTCCTGGCCGTCCAACGCCTACTGGTGAAACACTGCGACGTTTAGCCGCTCGCCTCGAAGAGACTGGCACAACACGAGATGCTGCCAGGCGTGGCAGACCCCGGAGTAGCCGTTCTGCAGAGAATATTGCTGCTGTAGCCGAGGATGCCATGGAAGCGCCGTCGACATCGACCAGACGACGTGCCACGCAAATGGGTATCAGTCGACGGTCTTTACAGCGAATTTTGGTACAAGATTTGAAGATGTTTCCGTACAAAGTCCAGACGGTGCATCAGCTGTTAGCTGCTGACCGCCAATCGCGTCTCACATACGCTCAAGCCATACTTAATCACCACCAAGAGGAAGATGATTTTCCATCAAAAATAATCATGAGTGATGAGGCCCATTTCCATCTTAGCGGGTACGTAAATAAGCAAAATTTACGCTTCTGGGGCACTGAAAATCCGCGTGTAACCCACGAAGAGCCATTACACCTGCTCAAAGTCACTGTATGGTGTGCTGTTTTCGCTGGAGGAGTCACCGGACCTTTTTTCTTCGAAGACGTCGCGGGCCAAACGGTTACTGTGAGTGGTGAGCGCTACAGAGCAATGATAAACTAGTTCTTTTTGCCGCAACTTGATGAATTGGGATTGGAAAACATGTGGTTCCAACAGGACGGTGCAACGGCACACACTGCACGTGCCACAACCGATATGCTGAAGGATGCATTTCCCGGGCGCCTAATCTCCCGTTTTGGCGATTTGCACTGGCCAGCAAGATCGCCTGATTTGACCGCTCCAGACTACTTTTTGTGGGGCTTTTTGCAGTCGCGGGTTTATGTCAACAAGCCTCAGACTCTTGCAGCTCTTAAAGAGACTATCCGTCAAGAATGTGAGGACCTATCGCCGGAAGTTTTGGCCAAAGTGATGGAAAATGCCATAAAAAGGGCTCAAATGACAATCAACTGTGGCGGCGGCCATTTACATGACATCATATTCTCGACTTGATGTAAAAAAAATTAAAAGACCAAATAAAAATAATCCACAAGAAGAATCAAAGTTTTTCATTTTTTTTTTAAATTACAGCCAAAAAACATCGGAAGTTTACTTTTGCGCCACCTTGTAGTAAAAATAGAATGCAGTGTGCCCATCTAGGAACTTTAAAAAATAGAGGATAGTGGCAAACCCACGGGTGTAAATATTGAAAAAAGTTCTTTCAAAGTCATGGGAATTTAGATAGATAGGTATAAATTATAGAGGATTGCACTTCTGCCAAAAAGATCCATTGCGCCCTCTACTTCATACATTACCGCATCCAATCCCAGCGCTCCTAGAAAGTCGCAGATGGCGGCTGATGGTAGCGAGCGTACGTGTTCCATCTCAGGGCTGTATGAGCCTAGTAGGTATCTCCTTCCTCTTCTCGATAAGGTGCCACAGTCGAATAACAAACGATCGGCAATCGAAAATCGAAATAACTTCAAAAATTGGGATACGCCTAATTCAACTATGCCCATACATATTCATATACTTATATTTTCATATATATATATGTAAATATGTATTTAGCTATGCGCCGGCATGCAAAAATAAAACATCGTTGTTTGTTTAGTTGTTTATTTGAGGTTAATGCCATTCGTAGCCTGTAGATATTATTTTACTTTTCTTTATGTCGGACGCAGGAAGCTATGATTTGTACCAAGAGAATTATATCCCCATTAGACATATCCGTATACATACAATAATGCATACTTAGATATATAAATGCATGCAATTTGTTATAGTGCGGTTGTATTATTATTTGTTTTGTGTTAGAAAGTTCAAGTCAATCAAATGTAACGACATGTACGAGAAACTAGGCTTGTGAAACAGCTGCAACGCTGCAATGGAAATGGAAATTTTCTCAGATTGTTAAATATTTCCTCTTTGATGTATTATACTTACTTAGATGGACAAAACATAATAATACTATCGAATTCTCTCTATGTAAATATATAAATACGTATATAAATAAATAATAATATATGTATGTATGTATATATTTATACTGTTAATTTATCAGTTAACACTAATACTATTTTTGCCAGTTAACTGACCGAACTTCTTCTACGATTTGTTTACAAAAAGCTATGATTTTTTGGAAGTACGTACCTTTGACGTTATTACAACCTAGGATAAACCGGGTGCCAGTGATTACAACATATATTTTGTGGGGGTTGAAGACATAAATCAGAGTAATACTTTTATTCAAAAAAATGCTATAGAATTCCAGGATTTGGGTTATATAATTTTTAAATCGGGGTTTTATAAAAGAGATTTTGCTTTCTTTCTTTAGAAGATGGCGTTTTCTCCAAAGACACCAACTGCTATGACTTCCGGATCAGAATACCAATACAGTTTCCTAGCCTGGAGGCATTATTTTAGTCACGGCACACACTCCGTGTTGCTTCTTTCCTAATTCTATCTTTAATCTCGTTTCGAAATTGGTAGCCTTGATGATAACATCCTTGGCGAGTTGAGCTAGTGGTACCCGCGGACCAAGAGTCTTCAGGTTCATGGACGATATTCGTTTTCCACTCTGTTCTATAACTATGTGAAAAGACGTTGGGTTTAGAATCCAGTGCTCTTGTCGGCCACGTGCGCATAGCTCTCGCTGTCAACACGCATGCTAGCCGTGGGAGCCTGATTAGTGATTTCCCCATCATTGAGGGTAGTCCTCGAGACCCACGCTACCTCCCCATTTACTATCGGCCAAACTATCATGATTAAGTGTGGTAATATTTCCTAAGAGTGCAATAAATTAAAAAAAAATATACAATAAATATATTACCTTTTCGGCCTACTTATTTAAATCAAACAATAATTTTTATGAACTCAAGGTCATTCTTAATTAGAAAAGTTATAGAAGAAAGAAACAATGGTAGAACGTAAAGTTATCTCGGACATCACCGCATCTTCTTTTTAGATTCCTTTCGGAGATCGAACCCACCATTCTCGTGCTCCTTGTATTCCATTATAAATGTTTTTGGTTAATTTTTGTCTAAGAGGAGGTTCATTATATGTTTTTCTCCTTTTACAAATATGTAACGAATTAAAAAAAAAAAATACAATGAAATTTTTACGCTTAACCTTTCATAAAAAAATAAATTTTTTCAGTGTACTAAGGCTAGGAAAATAATTATATTTAACATATTTGTAATTGTAGTATTAATTCCACAATTATTTTGTCTTTTTTTTTTTTTAAATTTTGTAACTTATTTAATTTTTATCATTGTGGCTATTTGCCTTCAATTATAGGCAAAAGGCAACGGTGATCTAGACCCACTTTAATGTAGTTTCGAATGTGCCAAAACATACTTTAATACTTCGCATTTCCTCTTTTATTAACTTTGTTTTTTTAATAAGAAAATTCCATTAGCAAACGCACTCTATTTAAGTATTAGAGGCCTAAGTATTAAGTCTTCGCATGCTAGTGGTCCGACTGTTTGTATTACGTATGTATATCAGATAATGATAGTACAGCAAAAGTTACAGCCCTCCGATCAAATCCATTTTTTTTGGCATGAATAATTAAATTGAACAAACAAAGTGCTGAAAAAAGTTAAGCCAATGTTGTAATTTCATAGAAAAATTGTTAGTTCTTTTTTTTTTTGGTAAGTTGTTATTTATTAGCAGATCGACGCTATCTGCTCAAAGTCGATCTAAACCAAAAACGACTTCAAATATAGTTTTCAGATATATCGTCGCTATATACTTTGCTTTCGACAAAACAGTTCTTGTTTTGCGATAATGGGGCGATCAGGGCCCTATTCCAAAACAAAAACACTTATCAACTTTTCACTCTGCACTTATCAATTTTTTAACAGTTTGCATAAGTTCCTGTTCCCCAGAAGTTAAAAAATATGGTAAATGATAAGTGTAAAGTGAGAAGTGCAAAATGCTACGTTTTGCAATTTTTAAATATTCCTTGCAATTTCAGTTCCACATAGGTCATTTTTAACGGAGTGTGAAGTTCAAATTGAAATATATAGTTAGCGAAGGCTATTCTAATAATTGTACTATTGTGTTCCACAAAAAATGTATTTAGTACAGTTAACATTAAAAAAAAACCTAGACGCTAGTTCTTATTAGAAAACAGCGAAGGCGCGCTGCTCCGTAGGATTTATAGAGAAAATGTGAATTTTCGGGAATTGAAAAAGATTAATTTCAAAGAATATTTCAGGTTAAATAAAATTTCAAATGAAAGTGTTCTTAAAAACTCCATTGAATTATCTTTAAATAGCTCTGTTTCAATTTCGGAGCTACCAATTTTACACGTAAATAAAAAAATTATGTTAGCTTTTATCTCAGATAGCACTGCAATTGTATTGGCAAGTTGACGGTTTATGTTAAATGAATGCATAGACGAATGCAAAGTTTTTTGCGAGAAACTGATACCACTTTGCCAAAATGTACAAACTTTGCGAAATGGAACAAAAACTTATTACCTTGCATTAAAGATGATAATTTCAAAATGCAAAGTTGATAAGACTTTTTGTAGAATAGAGCCCAGGGTAGAAGAAAAAAACAAAACAAAATTTATATAATTTCGGCTTCAAATTACACACACTAAAAAGATTTTCGCCATTAATTCTGGTCATTACTTTTACGTCAAGAAACCCTTTCATTGATTTTACTCAATACTAACGGAAAAGCGAAATTTTAAAAATTATATTTGTAAAAAAACAATTAAACTTTTTAAATGATGCTAGTTAAATATCTGTGGTGTGAGGTAAAAAGTAAAAAATCGATTTTGAATATTTTTACGAGTATGTTTGGTTCACTAATTCGATTTTTCCAAAGTGCTCTCTGATTTGGCTTCAAATCCCAACACTCGCTATATCAACTTCGAGTGAGGTCATATTTATAATAAATGACACAAAATTTTGATTTATTGCATTAGAATAATTTCCCACATTCTAATTGATATTTTTGTAGAAAGTAAAATGTTATAAATATATTTTGTATTACTTTATCTATCTCTTTCAAATATTTTCTTGCACTCAGAAAAAAGTGTTCCCTTAAAATAAGAAATCAATTACCTTATTTTAGAGTTAGTATTTTTCCTTAATAATAGAAAAAATTACCTCAGTAAGAGAACTTTTCCCTCAATTCAGGTTCATGCTGAAAACATTGCGTCATTAATTTGAGGAGGGAAAATTACTTTATATTAGTAAAAATTGTCTTAAACAATTTTGAATTTTGCTAGTGCTTTTTAACAAATCATAGCAATAGCAAAAAACAAAATTTAGAATTGAAACTTTTTAACATAAAATATATAAAAGATCTTATGATATAATATACGCTTCGTAAACAACATAATCTTAGTAAAACCAAAACGTTTTTATTAAAACGTATCTTTGCGCATACCAAGTAATAAAAATTAAATATAAATTTCTTTTTGGAAAAAAACCTCTCACATAGGATTGCTTCAAACTGAGGAAATTGGCATTTCCTGAATACAAGTAAACTGTCAACTTCCTCAACATGAATAGAAAAAAATGCTTCTGAAAAGTTAATTTTTTCTAAAAATATAGAAAGAAGTGCTTAAAATTATGAAGATGTGTTATCCTGAAATCATTTACTCATTTTAAGGCAACCATGTCTTTGGAGCCATTTCATGGAAATTTTTCTTAAGAATAAGATATTCTTTCCTAGCGCCAAGGAATGCTTTTTTTTTTGGGGTACTTAACTCGTTCACGCCCTCTGCAATTTCCTACGCATTTTTTTTTAGACAGCATTTCACGTACAAGAAATCAAAAAACATTTAAGCATATGGTGAGAAACTGTAAGCAACAAAAAACAAAAACAAATCGGAACCATCTGAATATATTCAGCATTATACACATTCCTGCTTCTAATCATCCAACTCTATCTAGGCGCATTGTTAGCATTTGCAATGAATTTTTACATGACTGGACAATTCACAATTCACTTGAATGAAATCGAAACGAAGTGTGCATAAATTTCAAAAGATAAACATAAGTGAACACTAGACCGGATGGGCCCAAATGCAAGAGCGAAAATTTAGATAACAATTTTTAGTTTGAAAGCAAATTCATCACTTGACAAAATACAAATATAGTTTTAACTTAGTAAAGAATAAAATGTGAAAATCGAATTCACTGGCCAAAAGTGGCACTTTAGGTCAACATGAAATCTGATCGCAAAAAAAAAACCCCCCAGTCTAGTAAGTGCACCCATTCACACACAAATAAAGCATCACGGTGATGAATTTTAGAGTCGAACAGACGGCAGGCGACTTTAAACAAAATGGATGTAGCGAGTAGAGCAAAAGCCCAACCCACTAGGTCGCTTCTCTTACCAAGCAAGCTCCTTCCAGAGTCTAGACGAACATCTGAAGAAATGCTGCGCAGTTTTATGTAGCGTATTTAATATTAATGAGTTGTAATGCGTGTACAAAACGGAATGTCGGTCCACCAGTAGGAAAAAGCATGAATAGGAAATAGGAAGAAAACCATTTAGTCACACCATCGCACACATACAAATTTATGTATTCGAGTAGGTCTTGAGGAATTGCATTGGTAGAAGCGTAACAAAAAGCGAAGCATAAAAGATCTAAGCCAAAGAAGGAAAATAGCGAGGCATGAAATATGCGGAGTGCAATGCAAAATTATGACAATTTACAATGAACACGAATGCATATGCACGAGCGTACATTTTTTTCCCTCATACATATATTTGTACATATGTATGAATTCAAATTAAGAAAACCGATGAAGCTGCTAGTCACCAAACTATCTGTAGTGCGATTCACTAAACTGCTTTAACGATATTCGCATGGCTAGCTCGTCTTAACGAATATTTTAACGACGTTGCTATACAGCAGCCATTTTTAACGATTTTCGCTAACGTCGAATCAGCTGTTGTCGTTAGCTAAGCGATTACCAAAAACCGAACGATAACAAATTTCATGTTGTTAACTCAATCGAGAAAGGAAAAAATCGTGATTTCAACTTTAGTAAAAGATAACTTTAAAATTCGGTGATTTGTTTTCTTGAAGTTAAAAAGCAACATTAAATAATGTCTTCTGAATATTGGCACATGATTTGTAACGAGATAATGAAGAATTAAGCGCTCTAATAGTAAATCGACGTTTACTCCAGGATGTGGCAATCCCTTTTATTTGAACGCAACTGAATTTCAGAAGCTCCAGACTTAGCTGAAGACATAATTTCTCAGCTTGATAGGTTTCCTATGACCCCAGTGGAGCGGCAAGCTGCTGAAGAAATGTTTGCTTCAGCATCGTCACCTTTTTGGTGCCGTCGATTGTACTCGTGTATCAATTTTGGAGATAAAGAATCATGAGGAGGCTTAGGTCAACCAACATATTATTGCGTAAAAGATAAAGGCAAACTTTATCAAGGAAACAGAAATATGGTTTACTTTTAGATATAGATAAATGATCCTAAATAAAAAAAATTAAATATAAAAGCTAAGTACTCTGGAGCACGTTTCACAATGGACCGAATTTTGAAAACGAAAACTATGGCATGTTTGCAGGTTGACTATTCTGCCAAATCACTCAGGGAAGAATACGAAATTCTGCTAAAATGGAACATTGCAATATATAACAACTATTACAATATATGTTTGTAGTTTGAAAACTAGTTTCCTGTTTCACTTTATTCAAATATAATAAAAACGCACTGAAACTTATATTCCACAGCACGATGCGTTTATTTTTTTCCATTCCTTGTTGTATTTTACGGTCACCTTGGCATTTTGTTTGACCAAGACGATACTCTTTAGTACTTTGAATAAATATAATGAGACAGCTGTTAAGTATCGTTAAAAATAAGTTAGTGAATTGCACAATCATTATTGCAAACGACAAATATTATCGACAAATATTGCGATAGTCGGATCGTTTAAAGTTAGTGAATCGCACTACTGGCTATTTCTTGTCATCACTCAAGATGTCTTTGGTTGATTTACAACAGGGACACTAAAACGTATCACCAATTATAATATAAGTATTAAGTCTCAGGTGGTAAATACATCGAATTTTGAAACTAGAAATTGCCACCCACCGTTAATAAAAATCCACAAAAAAAGTTTTAGTTTTTTATTAACTTAAACAAAACAAAGACCGTACGCCAAATTGAAGTAAAAATAAAATGTATTTGAAGTTATTGTAAAACTATCAAGGGCTTGTGAAAAAAAAAATTCTATTGAAAAACGCTTTCAAATTAAACACTCAAACACATAGAGTGTCGGACAACTCAATACAGTCATGGCACTTTGACAAGTTTTGACTATTTTTCTTCTGTTTATTAAATATTTATTATTTTCTTATAAAATTGTATCTTATTTGCTAATAGAAACTAAATGGCTCTAAATTTCAAACTTTGCACGAAAAAAAATTTGAAAATTCTTGAAAGTTTTCTGTCTAAAGTTTCAAACTTTTTAATCAGAATTTATAGAAACATTTCTGGTATGTAGTTTAAATAATAGTTAAATCAAGTGCAACTTTCAATTAGATGTTTTTTTTTTTTGGTTTGCTGACGGTATCACCCATTTTCTTTCATACAAAGTGCACTTGTTAAAATATCGTGATCTTATTAAATTGTCCGACACTGTACATACATTCACGCGATTTCCCTTTTTTTTAAGTCATTGATTTAATTTTTTATTTTTTACACATATTCTAGAAATACAAAAACTGTGAAATAAATATAAAATAACTGTCAATTACAAATACACCAGGTCATGAGTTTAGAAAAATTTGTAGCTACTTTTGACCAAAATCGGCGTATCCTTAACACTGCTAGAAATAGATTGAAAACTGAAAACTATTATTTTATTGATTCAAAATATTAAATACTTTTATTCAGAATTTCTAGAAAATTTTCGGGTATGCAAATGTATACTCGTAGCTTAATCAGTTTTTATATAATGTTGTGCAACTTTGAAGGGGGTCGGTAATTGTATACCTCCATATACAAATTAAATTTGTTCATACGTCATCCCGTATGCAAAAATTGCAGAACACCGTTAGCAGAAACAAAAAACCATTCTCAAAACTCAAACCTCATTTTTAGCAACTTGCAGCTTGAAGTCAAATTGAAAGAAGATGAAATATTTAAGGTTTTTCGAGCATTTGCATAAATATACAAGTGTCCATTTTTTCTACAAAAGAATTACCATAAAATGCTCGATTTTCGGTAAGTTTCTACTAAATGATTATACCGTTACTTTAGAAATCTTAAGCCCGAAAATTTAATGTGTATAAAAGTTACCGATTTGGAAAACGATAGCCCTTTATGTAATCGCTAAACAAATGTGAATGCGAGCGAATGGCCCTTAGAGCCCTGGCATTATTATATTTTCCACATTATTTAGTTTCAAATTTAAAAAAAAAAATACCATATCATACTGAACTGAAATTGCAATACACATACAAGCTACATAACTCAATTCAAAATCAGCTATTCACTCTGTTTTTCTATTCTCTTTATCAGAACGCTGTAAAATCAGTGAAATAGAAAATTCAAAATCACAAACAGATTCACGAATTAGATGTGCTTGAGGGAATTCAGAATTCAACTGCTTGTAAATGCAAGCTAAGCACTAGTTGAATCACGAATGTAGTTGAGGTGAAAGAATCTTCGATGGTGTTTGCAAAAAGTTGTTGCTACAGTTACAGGGAGGATGGCAATTCCATTTGCGATGTGCGTATGTGTTAATGCAAAAACAAAAAAAAAAACAAAAGAGGCGCATTAAGTGCAGCTGTTGACGTTAAGCTGTGGCTCAGATGATTTAAAATATTTTACGCTAAACGCAGCTTAATGTTGCACCTAACTACACGTCACGTATTAGTGGGATTATGGTAGAGAACGATTAACATTGCAATTAAAGACTGCTATGGGTGCAATCGGAGGGCTTGCCTTTTTTCAGTCTTCATGTGCTCGGCAGTACACATGTGCAGTTTTCTTAGTGCAAAACTTAGGTAGGAAGAAAAAAATAAGTAGAAAGTAATACCGGCACATTTTTTCAACACTTAAATAAAATTCAACTAAACTTATGCTAATGAACGGAAAGCGAGCTATCAAACACAATAGGAAAACAGGGTTGGTTTCGAATTCTGGCCTTGAAGGCAACACCAAAAATTATAGAAAAAGTGTTTCTAATATTGGGTGCCTCCGGCAGGTAATGGCAAACTTCCAAACCTCTGCCATGAAATTACTTCCCACCAAGTTACATGCGATCACTAGTAAAAAGTTTTAGAGAATTTAGTCTGTAAAGTGCCACATTTTCCGTCTTCGTGAACTTTTACTTTGTAGCTGTTGAGTGCTGTTTTTCACTGATTCCACAGATTTTGAAAATGATCATTGAAAAGATCAAATAAATATCTATGATATTGAGAGGAATTTTGATAACGCTACCGTTGATTCAACATGTTCAGCGGTCAGCAAGGTCGATGAATTATTAGGTTGATCAACCTTTTTTATTTTAAGCTTTAAGCTTTATAAGCTTTAGTTCGTATATTTTTTTGGAAAAAGCCATTTAACGTTTATGTTAATAAAAAATCAACTCATTTATTAAAAAACAGAAAACCATTTTTATAATTTTTATTTTTTCGACTATAGAACTATAGAAATTTCATAAATACTACATGAACCTCACGTTACTAAATTCATATTCTTAAAAATCGTGGTCCACTTTCCCCCGCTGCACAGGGGCCGATTTGCCTGATCTAGCGTAAGAAAATTATTAACTTAAAAAATAATAAAGTTTTCTGCCAAATGATAATTTTTCTGGAACAGTAACCTAATAAGGAACCAAATTTGAAACTTTGTTTGAAAATTTTTAATTACAAATTTTTTTTTTTAATTTAAAAAAAAAATTCTTTTTGAATTTTTATAGTTATTTTTTTTAATTATTAAATTATTCAGCGTCAGTGCTCCAGTCTGAGTCGGAGTTTTCTGATACTTTAGAAGCATCTAAAAGCAGATATTTCATCTCCCTATCCAAAAAAAGTCTTTATTGGAATGACGAGACGGGTTTTTGGAAGTGGTACACATTCAATTATATCAGCTCCGAGAATCAATATCTTATGAACCGAGCTAGGCATGTAGAACCATGGATATTCGTTTACAAATATCTTTGCGGTTTGTAAGGCGTACTCACGAAATGTGCAAATATTTACCGCGTATACGGAGGCCATAGAGCGTAAAATCACACCTAGGCTTTGAATTAGATTTACATTTACGCCGGTTATTTGAGCAGACAATTCATGGTGTTCAAAAAACCTTCGAGCTGTATTGCCACTGTTCGTGTTGCCGGAACCTTGCATTGGGATATCCACCAATAATGCCATTTCAACCATAAATCTATCTTGGATCACTGCTTTTCTTTGGTTGACTACTATCTTGTCCAAGCAGCGGACCTGCCACTTTTTGATTGGTAGTCTATATCCTACATGTAATATACACTTGAAACAGCGAATTCAAATCTTCGTTACTCGGCAAGCTCATAATGTGATCAAGGTCATTCATAACTTTCGGCGATGCCTTATAAATTCCGCATGTTTGCGAGGAAGTCTCTGCAATTACGCTAAACACTTTGCCATCAATCATTGTAAGCTGCAGGTTGAGTTGAACTTGAAAACAGCTCAGACGCGTGGACTCAAGTTTTATAATTTTTAATTGAATTTTTTCAATCTCGGCACGAATCAAATCTACGGACTCTTTTGCAAACATTATTTTGAGAGGTCTGCAATACCGAGTTGAAGAAGGCCGCGGATTTTCCAAGGTATGCTGCTACGCCATTGTACTTGTAAGGGCACAATACAAACTGCAAACAAATGTTCATCTACCATATTGTGCCCAAAATTGGTAAATCTTTGCCGATACGTTGCGAACTCCCATCGCATTTATAAATGACAGTTGGGTGTTCATAATTCTTTTCATCAACAGATATTTGGCTGAATGCCTCCGGGTGGGCTTCAACAATTCTTTTAATTGTGTGATCCAGTAGTTATTGCAAGGAAACTTCAACACAACATTCTTTGGTTCTTTTTGCATCTGGATAACACATCTTTTTGGCGGCTAGCATAACATCGTATGTTGGGTGTGTATCACTATTGCGAGCTTTTGCACCAGATTGCATAAGTTGATATGAATTTTTGGTAAACCCACCATCAATATAGGTACATGATGGGGAGCTGTTGATTTAATTCAAGATTTCTTTTTATTTTTGTAGACGCATCGGAATCAGTGCCTAGCATTGAAACAACTTGCGATGCACTCCGTTTTCCAACTTTGTATAAGCTGACGCGAGTCGCTGTCATTAGTTCATTGCATGTATTGCCTTCGACAAGTTTCGAAACTTTGGTGTTCTGATATTTTGCGTGGCAATCAGCAATTTCCTTTTGTTTTCTACCTGTTCTTTTTTTAGCATTTTGAGAAGAACATACAAGAATTAAGTCTTCGTCCAACCAAACTTTGTATTTATCCTCGAACCGTTTACAATTCCTATGGCATGCTCGCCACTTTGCAGTCACCCCTGTTAAAAAATGTGTCATTTGTTTAATAATTAAATTGTACTCCTCCTCAGTGCAGTTTGTTTTCTTAATAACATTCGAAAAAAACATACTCCATCAGTGCCGACAATTTTTTTTAGCGTCTTTTTCACCGTACCATACTGAAAAAAGGAAGCGTTTGGAGACCGACATGGTGCCTAAAAATTAAAACAGAGTCAGAAGATGCGAGTCGACGCAGCAGATGTTAGACATTTCACAAAGTAGACAAAACATATTAACATAAAACAACAGTCTCTTTATCTCGAAATACCTCCGAAATAAGTTTTCCTTTACAGAAGTTCAAGTTCTGTCGCAAAAAAGGAGTTAACAATGTTGTTGAATTCTACCACAATTTTCTACCATAGCATAGGCACAAGTCACGAAACACTTTGTTTTTAACTACATACCTTTAACTATTACAAAAACCAAAACAAACAATTTATGATTAGGATTCTTCACAATTTTTCAGCACAATCTGCACACATGTAAAAAGGCTGCAAAATGTTTTTGTCACAGCTGTTTTAACATAGGTTGTGTTTGAAAGCTCACAGTAGATCAATTAAAGCAAATTTATCAATTTGGAATTTATCGATTTCCTAAATGAGCAGTTAGTTATCGGCTGGAAATCAAATTTTAGTAGATTTTGCACGTCGAAAATTTTGAATTTCGTAGGCTAGATCACTGATTTCGACCAGTGTGCGCTGGGTGACTTCAAAGACTTGTGATAAATGAATTCTTTCAGCGCTTTTCATTTTCGCTATATTTTTATTTTCGCTTGCAATGCTGTTGTAACAGTAACTAAATTCACTTTCGAAAAATTAACTTTGACACTCTGACATGCTGACACCCAAACCAGGTAGACCAAATTCAACAAAAATAAGCTGCAACAAAAAGAACATAAGATTAAGTGTCGAATACAATAAAACTACAATAAATGAAATAATGCGAATAAAAAAGTAATTCGCTTACCTCACAAATATTTCCAGTAACGCGGCGAGCCCGCGATCGCAAACGCAACGGAACGCAGCTAAAAGAAACACAAAAACAAACAGCATTTTAATCGTGAAAAATGAAAGCGAAAGAGATTTTTCATTGACTTTTGCTGCCACATTTTATTTGATTACCTCTTATTATCGCAGACTTTAATTTAACAATAATAAAAATGCAATCGCCTGACAACTCAGCGGATTGCGGCAGGGTGCCCCCATTTGCGGTTATGCAAAGTGTCCGGTGGCAGCGTAGCAGAGAAAAGCACAGTTGGACATGCCAATTTATATGTGTGTGTTGAATGCAGCAACAACAAAGCACAAAAAATAAGCGCAGTTACATATTTCTTTCGTAAGTATATTTGCAGCGACACATCATAAAATAGTCAGATAAAAATTTCGCATTAATTTTTTTTTTCATTCGAATTATTTTCGTGTGGTTGCCATAGCCATGCCATGGCTTTTGTGCGCAACGCAGGAAGAAAGCAACAAATTCACGTCTTCAGACAGCCAAATGCAGGAAAAGTGATAAATTTTGGTAACCGCTGGTGTTGGCGCTGACTGATGCAACGCCGTCGATGGGGTGTGAAGCGATGGTTTTTTTTCGTTGCAGTTGGCGGGTAACGACGCGTTGCCGATTTCTGCAATCAGTAGAATTTCTTGCTGAAAAATATTTGTGCGCGGCAGTTGCGGAGACAATCGCAATAATGTGAGAAGGAATTATGTCATGACCGACCCAAATACGAAAGAAAATGTGGGGAATGCAACGGATTGGCGACTGTAAAAACGCCAAATGTTGAATGCGGTCTGGCCACTCGCCAGCAGGTAAAGAATGAAAGAACTTAACACAAATGAATAAAAGGGACAACAACAAAAAAAAATGATATTTACGTTCAAACAAATAAAAAAAAGATGTCAAATAAAGAAAGTGAATTACTGAAAAACAGATAAAGTAACCGTGCCACGAAGGGTTAAGCCAAATATATGGCAAGCAGTGGAAATTTGAAGAAAAAGTGAAACTTGTGCATGACAATTACATTGCTTTGCATGCAGCATACCTACAGACATAAGTAGATATATAATTATTAAGGTGCCTCACTCTTCCCATAAAAAAAAACGGAACTACAAAATTCAATGCTCTTATTTTAAGATAGTAACCAAAATATTCCGAAAAATATAAAGATTTACGTGGAATGAACCGATTTGGATATTCCTAATAACTGCTACTACCAAGTACCTACTACCACTACAGCTACTAATTGCTACTACTATCACTGCGACTACTAATTACTGCTACTATCTTACAAATACTACTACTAATTTCTCCCACTATTTTTTTTTTTTTTTTTTTTTTTTTTTTTTTATAAAATTTATTATTATTATTATTATTATTTATTATTATTATTTATTATTCGTTTAAAACTTTCTACTACCATTTTTTCTAATGTTACTACTAATAACTCCTACTATTTTTACTAATCGCTGCTACTCTTTTCAATAATAATGCTACTTCTAAGTAACACTACAATTTTTTTGTAATTTCTACTACTATTTTTACTAATGCTCCTATTAAATACTACTGCTATTTTTATTCATTCCTACTACTATTTTTACTTATGCTACTACCAAATACTACTACTATTTTTATTTATTTCTCCTACTATTTTTACCAATGCTACTAGTTATTACTACTACTATTTTTACTAATGCTACTTCTAACTATTCCTACTATTTGTACTAATTCTACTACTAAATAACACTACTAATTTTATAAATTTCTACTACTATTTTTATTTATGCTACTACAAAATACTACTACTATTTTTACTAATGCTACTACTACATACTGATGCCACTAATAATAACCACTACTACTTTTACAAGTTTGTACAACTATTTTTGCTAATGCAAATTTGTACCACTATATTCGCTAATGCTACTACTAATTACATCTAACCACTATTATCACTACAACTACTACTACTACACTATTACTACTACTCCCACAATCATTACTACTGCCGCTTACTACTAACGACTCTTACCACCACAACTCCCATATTTTACTCCCCATCTCTTTATGTAGTCGTCACAGAAGTTTTACTTCTGTAACACGCTTTTAAAACATTTTCCAAAAGACCATCTGACAGTCAAATTTTGGCTGAGTTATTCAAATTTTTTTTAGAACAATCTTCCAAAAGCCCAAAAATAGCAAACAAAAAACATAAATTACCCGTATTACAATTCCGTTGAGCATTCCTAAAACAATTTATGCAGACCCTTTAAACTTTAACTCTTTCATAATCCGAGGTGATTTTTTTTTTTTTCAAATAATACAAATCTAATTTAAATATATAAAACAAAACTTCTTTTTCGAAATTCTTCAAAGCCGACTTATAAAGGGTGTTTTTTTAGAAGAAATAAATCCCATTTAATTAAATGATATGACCAAGACTTTAGCTTTATTATAAAGATAAGGGCTTGCCATTATGTTTTAAAAATGATTTCAGGCAAGAAATTAAAAAATTGCGGTACGTCGCGCTATCCGAACCATTAATTGGTAATAAATTTGCATGATTTGCAAACGCTGTTTCGTAGTAAGTCTGTTCATTATGAAATGGGAAAGCAAAATGAGTATAAATCAAGTATCAGCTGTCAAAAAGACCTCCTCCGGAAAAAGTATTGCCTCATTGAAAGTCACATGCCTAAAAAAAACACGCTTTAGTCCCAATGTACAAAAAATTCCGATTTTTTTTCTATGGGGGCTGATGCACCCTAATATACATAAGTGCGCGAAAATGTCTTTGCAAGTGAAGTGGCAGCAATAACGGGAATTAATGAGTTGGCGCGGTGTGGCAGGGAATGGTGTTGATGACAACAAAACCAGCCATAAATACACTTATTAGCCTCGATTGTGTGGCCGAGATGTCACTCAGCGCATACATACACACACACATACATACATATGTATGTCCGAAACATTTTAAGGTTTACTATGTTTTGTTTATCTTCTTTAAAATGCTCAGAGGAGGAAACATGTAATTTCTACATTCCGCCAAACAGACATACAATATTTATGTCCGTAATTGTTACTTTCATTCGTAGCAAATTTAATTGTTTCTCTTAGATTTCTCGATTTCAAGTGAAATTGTTTTCGCAATAAATGTTAAAGCTTGAATAAATGAACCAAAATTTCTTTGCGGTCAAGGTCAGATTAAAGTGTAACAATCTGGTATTAATAATAAAATATTAATTAGCTACATGTTCGCGTTATTAAAAAATATGCACTTAACCGACATTTATTTTAATAAAATGCTTCAGCTAAAATGTTTCCCAACCATTAGCACTTTAGTGGTGTTATGTGCGGGACAAGCATATTGAGTCTGCATCGTATAGGCAGCTCAAAATAATTACCCCTGCAAATATCGGAATGAATTTAGACATTGCAACACAACATTGGGGAACTCCGAACAATAAATGACGTTTGTGAGACATTTATTTATGGCAGAAATACAAGCGGAAGTTTGCCTTTAAAAGTTCATAGAAGGTTATACCAAGTTCACATCAGAACGGAAACCAATTGTTTATGAATCATTTATGATATTCTATTAAAACAAGTGTAATCATGACAGTCTCAATAACAAGTAAATTTTCCTTATGTTTTCGTAACCAAATCTGTGTTCGATAACATTTTGCGAAAAATTCAGCATCACTAGTTTAGAAAAGGGAATAAGAATAATAACACAGTACGACAGTGGTTGGTACACATGTTAAATGTTAACAGAATATGAAAATGGGCTTAAAATAAAGAAATACGTGTCTCGGAGAAAATCGATTTTTAAGCTTCAAAGGACCATTTTTTATTACTTCAAAGTATTTTGGATTCGTTTTATATAAAAATATATAAATCTCATATCTTTTATATGTATGAACTTTTGAATTTTGAATACATTTTTTTGTCTTTCCTAATCTCGTAATAAAATAGTATCTAGTTAATACTAAATTTTAATGGGATTAAAAGTTAAAAAAGAAATTGCATTACTACATTTCGATTTTAGTTAGTTAGGAGATGAAACTTAATATATACTATTTTTTCGCTCCAATTCCTTGACTTTGATATATATACCTTTTACTTATCTGGAAAAAGTACAAATGTTGTCAATATTGAAAGTATAGTTTAATGTGAATCAAATGTTAGTATTCATAATCTCAATGTTTTACCTCGTTCTTATAGATTCATTCAAAATAGGAACACTCCGTTGTTCTTTGCGATAGTAAAGCATTTTTGTGTCGGTTCTCCAGTTTCTTCGTCGGCACATTTATCCCTTCAGTTTTTTTCGCACATCTAAATAGCGTATCGGGTTTATGGATTTATTGATCAGATGGGAGATATAAATTGGATCGTCTAGCGAATCATTTAACTAACCCACCAAAACCAACACTTAGACCTATCCCATGAGAAGTTGCAAGAAAATTTCATTCAGCAGGTATTTGAAAATCCTCTTCCTGGTATAGCAAATTGGATGTACTTTTGAACGGTTATTGTTTCGAGCTGCTGCGCCATCAGAAAAATTAAATATTTTCGAAAAGTTGGAAATTTTGTTGCTAAGAAATGATGTAAGTGAATAAAAGAAATGAAGGTACGATTTACATAAAATAGTATACTAAGTTAGGAAGTGAACCCCACCAAATAAAAACGAAATTTTATAATTTACAATTTATTCCTTCTAACGCATTAATTAATTAATTTATTTATTTATTTATTTAAGTCTATGAATATCGATCCTTACGGACTATGAACAAAAGTAACTTAGTACAAGCTATTGATATACATATTACATATTTTTCAATAAAGCTACAATATAGAATTTAAAAGATTCAAAAAAGCGTTCCTTGAATGTGAAAAGTCAAGATCAGCATTACTATTAAGGGAATTCAATTCACGTAAAGAGCGAGTAATGGGGGCATTACTGGCGTACTTAGTTTTAAAGTTATCCACATGAAAAGGGTAAAAGTTCCGAAGAGATCGCTGGGGAACATTAAATCGAATCCGTTCCAACAAGTAAGGGCAATCAATGACTCCAGTTATAATACAATTAGTAAAGGACAGGCACAGTATAGACCTACGAGTTTCCAGGGACTTGAGATTTATAAGCATTAGACGAGCAGAATAGGATGGTATGGGATCTGTAAAATTCAGAGACCGAAGTGCAAACTTAAAAAAAATTTTTTGTACACGTTCTATTCTATTGATAGCTAGCTAGGTACTTGGTCTCCAAATAAAAGCAGCATATTCTAAGTGAGATCTAAAAAATGATACATAGAGTAACTTGATGGTATAGGGACCAGTGAATTTAGAAGCATTCCGTCTTACGAAACCCAACATGGAGAAAGATTTGGAAGTGATATCATTTATATGGTTATTAAAAGAGAATTTACTATCAAAAACAACGCCAAGGTCCTTAATCTCCCTAACACGCAGAAGATCACATTTCGCTATATTGTACTTAGCAGGTATAATGTTAGAGATTTTGGAGTAAGTTATTTGGAAGCACTTAGATAAGTTCAGTGAGAGACGTGATTTCTGGCACCACAAGTAAAGCCGGTCAATATCAGTTTGAAGCTTAATGGCATCATCTGGGGTCTTAATCGCTGAGAAAATCTTTAAGTCATCAGCATAAAGCAAAAATTTAGCAAATGAAAAACAACTTTTGATGTCGTTAATAAATAGTACAATTAGGAGTGGTCCCAATATACTTCCTTGCGGGACTCCAGAAAAGGCAACAAAAGGGTTAGACGAAATACCATCAAATGTAACAATACAACGTCTATTGCACAAGTAAGAGTTTATCCATTGCAGAAAGCCAGAATGAAAGCCAAGGCAAGCTAATTTTTCAATTAGGACTTTATGTGAGACTTTATCGAAAGCTTTCGAAAAGTCAGTGTAAATACAGTCAACCTGTAAACCAGCCGAGAAAGACTCAATGCAGTATTCACTAAAAACAGCTAGATTCGATACTGTAGATTTATTGGAGACAAACCCATGCTGATTTCGGCATATTAAAGATTTAACCGCAAAACTCAACTTTGCATTGACTGCGTGTTCAAAAATTTTTGAGATAGTCGAGAGCTTTGAAATAGGCCTATAATTTCTAACGTCATTTTTATTGCCACTCTTAAAGATTGGCGTTATGGAGGTGAGCTTCCATGCGTCAATGAAACTCCCCGAGGATAAAGATTTATTGAAAATTACTTTCAGAGGATAGACCAAAGCAGGACAATTTTCTATTCAATTTCTTTGCGATTTTTCGAAGATTTTTAGATATTTTGTTTAAAATTATTCCAAGTAAACGTTGCTATACAAGTTTTACAGGTATAAAAAACATTAACTTGAAAAGCTGAGAAAATGGTGTAGTTTCGAATTTTGCATAAATTTTGGAAGCAATTTTTTGTATTTGTTTTTCGTTAGTGGAATTTAGTTATAGAATGAAATGCAACTTCTTAGAAAAATTCTCTTCCAAATCGAAATATGTCGATTTCAACCATTGGTCAATTTGACTTGGAGTCACCCATAAACTTATCAATTAACGCACCCAATGTTCGGCTTAGGGATTCCAACCCCAAAAAAAAAGCTAAAAAACTGTCAACTGTCGTTGAACTAAAATGTTTAATAATTCAACTTAGAAAATTATTTTAGTGAATAAACCCGTCAAATAAAAAATTGCAGTCAGACCTTTATTTAAATCAATTTAAGAAACGGTCAATAAAACTTTTACAATATTTTTAGCTGCTACTATTTAATAAACAGAAAACATAATAGCGACTAAAAAGTCCCGTCTATACGTAAAATGTATATAAAATATCCCAATATGATGTCTCGATATAAAATACATAACATAACTATAAAAAAAATTTCAATTATAAACCAGTCCCACCAATGTGCTACATATATTTTATTTTAATTGAAAAAAAATTTTATTAAAATATTTTTCCAGCCAACCGCTGTGCCAAATGCCAATAGTCGTAATTTTCAACCCACTTTGACTTGCAACAAATTGCGGAAATCGCTTAACGAAATGGAAAACATTTCCATTACCACAAATAAAAATACTGTTGGTAGCTAGGTAGAGGTAATGGCGAAAAATAACAACAAAAATGTAGACAATAATCGTAAATACAGCAACCGGTGACAGGAGCTATGTATGTCCTCTATGCGATTGCGTTAACTGATAGCAATCTTTTTTTCTCAATTTCTCATATGTACTTTTTTATACATAGATGCAGTGCCAGGAGTTAGCTGCTACCGTCAAAATAGCTAGCGCGTAAATATTTTACAGCATTATATGTTTGTGTGTGCCTGCATTCGTGTAAAGGAATTTTTTTTATTTTCAAACTTTTCGCATTCCTGGCAGTTTGCAACGAACTTCTTTTTTGCGTACCCGCTGCGCCCATTCGCAACGATGTGACAATAATATTTATTGTCAATATGAAAACTGATAACTAAAAATTATTGAGGGGAAGTAAGTGGGACGGAGTTATAAGTTTCAAGTATTCACTTTCTGCTAAATTTACAACTTTCCTTTAGCAAAAAAAAAAATATACATATATACATCAAAATTTGTTCTAACCGTTAAATACAAAGTGGCTACTGCCAAAATGTAAGGACTCACTCAAAGATCCTGTTGGAACTGCTGACCAAGCATGGAAATATGCAGATAATTTGAGTCCTAATAGAAAAGCGCAAAATACGTAATCTGTATGAGACTGGAAAAGTAAACGACCTGACTTAGATTCCTAGGTGAAATATTCTAGTATTCCCTAAAGGGGATATAGGCAAATCAGCTAGAGCGGACTTAAAGTAGTTTTACCTTATAAACACAAGCTGCTTGTATTTTCATTTGCCACCCAGATAGAATCATTTTTTTTTTTGTTTTTACCTTATTTTTTATAAATCGTCTGTATAATTCATAGAGCTTGTGGCCGAGTTTGTATTAGGAATAATATGAGAAAATGACAATTTTTCGAAGTGGTAGAAGTGATAGCTGCTATTTCGGAGATCACCACATCTCCTCATCAGACTTCTTTTCTTTCTAGACTTTACCTGGCTTTGAAACATGGTACATGGGGTTGCTAGGCGAACAGGCAACCACTTCTATGTTGTCGAGTAAATGTTGAGATATATCTGGGATACTTGGTATACATACTTAGACCCTCCATAAGTTCTGTTACAAGTTCAGGCCGTTACAAAAATGATACTGTAATACATTTTTAATAAAGTTAATTTCTTTTAATATTGCATATGTTAAATGAGCGATGTACAAAATTTTGTTCGAAATGGTCACCTTTAGCTTTCACACAAGCCCTTAAAGGATTCAGCCATTTATCACTAACGACACGCACAGTTTCTATTGGTATTGACGACGCGGCTCGAACCAAAGATTTTTTGTGACTCACCAAATTTCTTTGAGGTATTCGACAGGCTATGTTCTCCAACTCTAACTACAAACTGTAGTCCAATGGATTCAAAACTTGACTTCCAGACGGCCAATCATCTGCAGCTAGGAAACCAGGAATCCGCTGCTGGGTGGTGTTTTGTCTTGTGTGCTGTGGTAGAATCTTGCTGGAAGATCCAGTGCTCTTTATCGAAAAGAGCTTTACCACACTTTCTAAATTATCCTGCTGGTATACTTTTGCCCCAGTTTTAACCCTTTTTCCACGGAAGTTAAGATGTGCAACGCAACGCCTTTACAGGAGACTCTCCATCAAACCATTACAGCGGTTGGATAGTGAGCCCATTGAACCCTCAGAATAACTTTTTTTTTGGATCTGTGGAAGTTTTTGCGTAGATTTTGTCGTTTTGCTTATCAAAAAACTTCTCCAACAGTAAACATTTTCTCATCTGTAAAACGAAGATACTTTCATTGCCGTTGACCGCGTGCCATTGCAGAAGTCGTTTGCATCTGTTGAGCCCAATTTGCTTCAAGCGCGTTGTCAGAAGATGACCAGGAGACCGACGGTGTGCTTTTATGTGGAGATCATCTTGGCTTTGATATAGTCTATTTCCGTCATCAACTGTAGACGTTTGGGAAAAAACAATCAGCAGTGCGGTAAACAGATATTCTCGAAATATTATGTTTTTTGAGAAGCTCATAAATTTCACTTGCGCCTTTTCCACCCTCATGTAAAGCAATCACCGCAATGCGATTTGCTTAGGCTCCCCACTCTATTGTTAATAACCGAAAGCAAACAGTGAAATGATTATTATGCTTTATATGAGTATACACTGCATACAAATTATAATAAAAATAACGGCACTTTTTTCTGCCGATTCCTTCTCGCTGTATGCAAGGTAAATTTTGTAACAGATTTTATGGCAGAACTAATTACACATTTCTCTGGCTCCAAGTTCGGCTGGCTGCAATTGAAGCTAGACGATGGTGTTTTGTAAAAATAAAAATAATGCGATATTTCAGCAACCCTGCAATAAATATGTATAATACACACAAATTTGATGTGCATGATTTTGGTCATCGCATTGGCTTTTTAGAGCAAA